>CM051376.1:18703361-19174361 GCA_028015245.1 Cardamine occulta
GGAAATGCAACTAACCTCATGAAGTTGGATCTTAGTGGTTGCACAAGTCTGAAGGATCTCCCCTCTTCTATTGGAAACCTTCATAAGTTGCAGAGATTATATTTGGAAAGATGCTCCAAATTAGAGGTTCTTCCCATCAATATCAACATGGAATCTCTTTATGAACTTCCTCTCAGTGGTTGCTCATCGTTGAAAATTTTCCCCGAGATCTCCACAAACATTAGTTATCTCAGGCTCGTTGGAACTGCAGTAGAAGAAGTGCCTTCATCAATCAAGTCTTGGTCTCGTCTTCAAGTATTGGAAATGCCATACAGTGAAAACCTCAAGAGATTCCCGCATGCTCTTGACACTATCACATTGCTGGACCTAAGCAATTCAGAAATACAAGAGATTGGGCCATGGATTAAGAACTTCTCTTGGCTTTATCGACTTACTCTCAAGGGATGCAAAAAGCTGGTATCACTGCCACAGCTTCCAGATTCCCTATTATTCCTAGATGCTGCAAATTGTGAGTCTCTAGAGAGACTAGATTGCTCCTTTCACAACCCAGTGATTTGCCTCAACTTCCGTAATTGCTTCAAACTGAATCAAGAAGCGAGAGACCTCATCATCCAAACACCAACTAATAAATATACGGTCTTACCATGTGGAGAAGTGCCTGCCTACTTTAGTGAGAGAGCTAATGGAGTCTCTGTAACAGTGAAGTTAAATGAGAGACCTCTTCATACATTCTTGAGATTTAAGGCTTGCATCTTACTGGTTGATAAGGGTGAGAATTTTTACTCCACAATAAGGATTGGAGTTAGTAAGATAGAGATCAAACAGAATGGCTCCGTTGTTACATGCAGAGCAGACGAGGGTGTCCTATATCCTCTGTTAACGGAACATCTGTACACATTCGAAATTGAAGCAGAGGTGACTTCCAGCGAGCTTGTCTTTGAGTTCAAATTCGGCGGTGATAGATGGGAGATAAGAGAATGTGGTCTACTCCAACTCTTCGAAGTCTCTCGTGACGTGGCGTATAAAAATTGCCACGAAAAACCAGATCGTGTGCAGCTCTGGTGAATGCTTTGTTTTGCGGAGTCAAGTAGATAGTATGCAGCACTTGAGAATGATCAAATAAACTGAGACCAAAGAATTAGTTGGGCTAGTTTGGCTTAGTTAGTACACTTTGGGTGTGGTTTATGATAATAGTTTTTGTAAAGTATGATGTTTTTTTCCATAATTACTTGATGATTAGTTATGAAGAGTATTAAGTCTGGAAACAGAGAGTTATGAAGAGTCTTGAAGAAATCAAGCCCTTTCTCTCCACGGTTCGAAAGACAAAAAGTATGAATTCGGAAAGAAAAACAACTCTCATATACACTTTATCCTCTTTTGTCGTTATACATTTTCAAAAGCTCTAGTACTTGTAGAAGTTCGGGGTATTTTGACGTGTTTGGGATCATTTGGAGTTTGTCAAGGCAACTGCGGCCAGCACGATAGAGAGATATATATCCATGTAGTCGAACGATGACATCACAGAGATGATAAGGCGTAGGAAATGTGTGCTATGTAAACTTATGGCATGAGTAAAAAATCTTGATTTTGCAGTTTTTATGTATAGACTTCTTCTTGTGTTTGTAATTAATTTTCCTCCTAACGATGTGTATGGTATAACCAATTCGGCAAGCCTTGGGAATCCATTCAATTAATATTAGTTATTTTGTAATTTATCCTTTAAACATACATAAGCAAAAATGCAAAAGTGAAGCACAAGAACAGATGAATAACATAAGAGTTAAACAACACTTGAGCCCTTATTATAGTATGTTGTCTGGATTCATTTAAATTTCATGTTAAAAGGTAATATATCCCTTATGGGTCCCAATCACAAATCCGTGTTGTGTTTTTCTTTCAGAAGGAAACCCAAAAATAAAAGAAAGAAAATATGAAGTGAACATGTCATTGATATTAACTCATAAGATGAAGAACTAAGATACGTCATACTAAACAAACCAATAAGTAAATTCATCGAAGATAGTCTTTGCGAGATGATGACCAATTGGTGTATGAAGATTGTTTTAGCCACTTCCCGACTTCAACGTATTACTCAACCTGAAGATCAAACACCCAAAGAAATGGTTCGATTTTGTCCTTAGGAATTAGAGTTGGCTTTGGTAGCACAAAAACAGATGTTGTGATGAATTTCACATAAAAAAAATGAGCTTACCAGTCCAATCCCTCGAAAAGTCCCTCGCCTTTCACAGCACAAGTTTTGAAAATTGCCCATTGACGACTCTTTATCTTATGCAACTCCAAGGCCTCTGTAACAGCAGCATCATCGAGTGCACCAGGAAGATCCTGTTAAGTCAATTTAAGGAAACTTAGACCAAGTTTTCCACACGAAACAGCCAAAATTTATCGGAAGAGCAAACATTTAGATACTACAAACCTGCTTGTTTGCAAATATCAGAACCACCGCACCTTTCAATTCCTCTTCCTACAAAACAAAGTTGAAAAAGAGAGTCAGAGCTAAATGCTGGCAGTGGCAGAGGTATACTCAAGTAAGCTCCATTACAAATGGAACAGTTTAAGAAACGTGATCACTTGTTTCTTTCCATCCGGCACTAACCTAGATACTTCAATTTTAGTGTTACCTACTAGAATGCGGCTTGAGTATTTAAGAATAGTAGATAAAATAAACTTACAAGCACCTCTAACAGTTCCTAAACAAGAAACTGAACCAATATTGTATTTTCAAATAGCTCGTTAGCTATCAATATATGCAGTCAGAAAAAGCTTTGCCTCGATTATTTTTGGATGCAAGACGTCTATCAGGAAAATAATACAGCAGTGTAAGAAGAGGAAGCCTCAGCATTTGTTTACCTCCAAAATTGCATGAAATTCTTCTTTCGCAACCCCAATTCGATCTGTATCACTCGAGTCAACAACATAGATCACTGCTTGTGTATTTGGGAAATAGCATCGCCAGTATGGCCTGTCACAATAACCATTAGAAATGTGGGAAAAGATACAAACAGTATTATCTTGGAGCCTATTTCTGTTCTCCATGCCTTCATAGACATACATTTTTTTTAATCGTTTCTAGAAATGAGAAAAGAGTTCATTAAGCTACCTGATGCTCGTTTGTCCACCTGTCACAGCAAAATTCTAGTTAATAATGTACTGTATTCCACCGAACACGTAAAGTGAAAGTAGCAGTCATATGTAATAATCTACTGAAAACATGATCATTGTACAAAAGATTCATTCTTTTTATGCATAACAGTCAACAACCTCCATAACAAGAGAAATATGGTACTTATCAAATCATCACCATCTCCAAACTAGTTATCATTATGAACAATATGGAATCTAGGGAGTCTAAATCAAATAAATTACTGATCATGAGTTCGTGTGATTCATCCATAGAACAACAATCAAATTATTCAAATGTGTTATTGAAGATTTGCTAACATGAAGCCAATCAACTTCAGAAAGAAGACCAAGGAACTAAGAGAATCTCAAACTGAATCCATCAGCAAAATCGTTTGATACTTGTACTGTCGATTTCGAACTTTCTAGTTGAATGCATTCAAAGCACATTCATAGAAACGTACCTAAATCCCAGACTTGAAACTTGATATTATTGTACTGCACAGTCTCAACATTGAATCCAATAGCTGCAGATCAGATCAAAACCAAAAATTCCACAAAATAACAATAATCAAAATCCGAAATCACATAAACTAGATCCAAAATCTATACAAAAATCTCCATTAAATAGATACATACTCGGAATCGTGGAGACTACTTCTCCCATCTGAAGCCGATCTGGAAAAAAAAAATCAACGCAGCTCAAAACCAAATCAAATCGAAAACCCTAGTCACTGATTAGCCAATCTATTGAACAAAATGTGAAATATTGAGATAGTAAAATTACAGAGGATAGTGGTTTTTCCAGCATTGTCGAGACCGAGGACAAGGATACGAGCTTCTTTGTTGCCAAACACTGAAGAGAACATTCGTGTGAATAAGATTCCCATCTTCTTCTTCTTCTTCTTCTTTTGTTTGGATCAGATCAAACGATCTAAGAGAGATTCTTCTTCTCCTGGATCATTCGACCTCTCGGAGATAGTGCGAAGACTGAATTACAATACCGACTTGGACGAGAATTATACGTTTTAGCTATTTTTTCATTATTCGTTGTCTCTGATTCGTTTAGAGGATTTGTGTGGGCCCAAATATGATTATCTCGGCCCATTATATTTCAAATTGGACCTCTTCACTTCTTAATTTATATAGTCCATGATGATTGTTGTTTTATTTTTCTTGGTCTATAAACAATTTATTTTAGGATTTTTATCTCTAAAGTCAAGTATCTTTCTCGAATTGTCTTCTTAGACCACCCAAGCTAAAAAAATTCATATGGATAGTAAACCAATTATTGTCTTTGATTCGGTTCGCCCAAACCCAATTATCTTTCAAACGAAGTGTGACCATCAAAACTATTCAAAGCCCAACAAATTTTAGTCCCACTTTGTTCGACTAAGTGTTGATCATTTCACGGTTTCACATAGGTTTATTGAGCTTCAGTTCAACTGGCCAAGCGATGTAAACTTTAGTCCATGTGAACAAATTGAATAACTCGGTATCGTTATTCACTGGCAAAGTCATTCGATTATATATAGTTACGTTATGCAGCAAAAATCATTAATTAAACTAAACAAAGCAAGACTCTAAATGGACCAACTAAAAAGCACTTTTTCTTCTTTTTTTTGTGCAACAAAAAAAGCTCTTTTTATAAGAAGGGATTAAGAAGCAAAAGAAAAAAAAAGCGCAAAAAAATGAACAGAAACAGAAACAGAAAAATGAACAGAACGCCTAATGCTTAACCGTTCATAGAGGTTGATAGGAATTACGCTAGAACTAGAAGCTACAACAATCAAAATATCATAAATTGTTCTTGTTTGTGCCATTATATTTCTCGCTCTGCTTTATTTAAATTTTTAAATTAAGGGTTTGTATGTATATGCGGCACAAAGTTTAAGATGGTTATAAAGTTGAGGAAATAAATGCAACAGAAAAAGTAAAGAATTCGGACTGCTTTGGAACTTTCTTGCGGGAGACGCGGCTGCTCGGCGCCTCGACAGACAGCTCAGCATTGCCAAATAAGTCAAAACAGAATCATTGTCTTTTGCTTTGCTATAATAACTCTATTTATGACACGTGTCCCTTTTCCCTTATGCAGCTCTTAGGTACAGAGAAGAGAACAACCAGCTAATTATAAAATTCATTTGTTGCTTACTATGTAATGTACTATAAATATTAAATTATAATTTCGCACCTTTGTTTAAATCAGTGGACTATATAGCCTTTAGGTTATTTATACGTAAATACCCCTATTTTGGTTTTCTTTTTCACTAACTGATCGAAATTATAAGTTAAAAACAAGAGTCATAATTATACCCAAAATAATAAATAAGTAATCAAGAAATATTTAATCGTACATAATGCAAACATAAGTTTTAAGTTTAAAACGTTTGTGTGGAGTGCACTTCATTTCAAAATCTTTCTGCATTTATACAATGAGAACAGAAGAAATTTTGGTCTTGTTGATTGGATATCATCAGATTAAAAGTAAATCCTTTACAAAAAAAAATAACATTAAATTAAAAGCAAAGCAGGCAAATGGGGCAAGTAACCGAATAATCTTTTAATTATACCATACATATGTTTCAAATTCTTAATTTAAAAGGAATTCCAATTTTTTCGTCTACATAACTCCGACTTCTACGCAGACACTCTCAAATCTAATTTTGTATGACATGACGACTAATACAGATTACTAAACTAAAAATTCCAGTAACAAAAAAGAATTCAATGTTAAATCCTTAACATATACTCTCTTCGTTCCTTAAAAAGAGACGTTTGAGAAAAAAAATTATTCTATAATATGTAATATTTTTTTATTTTGCCCGTACGAATTAGAAATAAAATAAAAAAATATTAATATTTAATTATAAAATAGAGGTATTTAGATTTTGTCAAAAATGTTTTAATATATGTGTATAACTTAAAAATCTATCTTTGTGAAACGGAGATAATATTATTATTTTCGGTTTATTGACTCGAAATAATTCAAGAATTTAGCTAAAATATGACGGTAAAGTTACTAAAGTAGTTACGTTCTATCAACACGGTTTTAAAAATTGTAACTGAGTGCTAAGCTAGCAAAACGCCATGGCAAAGAAAATACGCAAATGCAAGAAAAAATATGAAAGTAACATACACAGAGGAGACACAATTATAACAATTCATAATGAAAAACGAAAAATTTGACTTGATGATCACTTGTGTTTGTGGTACTATGATTAATTGTAGTATGAAAAGAAAATTTCCCTGTCTGGGAATAGAAAATTACAAACATTCATTAATCATAACTCAAAATTTTCTCTCAGCAAAATTTACATTCTTGGGAAAACACGAAGGAAAATTTCCCAAGAAAAATTTCCCAACAAAAAAAAAACATAAAAAAAAAGAACAAAAACAAAAACTGAGAGAAAGTAAATAGAACAAAAAAGCTCAGTGACTCGTTGTTTCTTCATTTCTCTTTGCTTTCTCTCCCTCTCCCATTTTCTCCTCCCCAGCACAACCACCGTCCTCCTGATAAATTACCATTTTACCCTCGAGACCACAAACACATTTGTTCGCCGCCGGCGTCGCCAGAAACCTCGGCAAGTCATCTCCGGCCATTATGACAAGGATCTTCTCCTCGTACACCGCGTTGGCCGCCTTCACTCCTGACCGACTCTCTTTCTCTTCGTCAACTCTTCCGCCGTTTCCTTCGCCGGAATCATCACCGGAGGTAGACAAGCGCCAGTAGGAACAGGCGAGGATGAGTAAAGCGAAGGCTATGAGTCCTAACATCGCCGCAAGACCACCGAAAAGGTACGGCACCGGCGAGTGCCACGGCGATTGCGGCGGTAGGTGATCCCCGAATTCTGGTGACGTGGCATGTCTCGATACATCTAACGATGTTGGTTCAATGCTCATAGGCCTCATTTTGAATGTTTCTCTTCTTTATTTTAGATTTTCTCACTTTATAGGAAGAGAAATAAGAAAGCTGGAGGATGAATGAAACAATGGGTGCGATGAGGTGTTATATTTATAGGTAAGAAGTACCTGGGGAAAAAGAGAGCAAGTCACTCCGAATATTTAATTAATTACTTGTCCCAAGTGGTTTATCACTTTTAGTTTTGCCGCATATATGAATCATTGCATGCAATGTCAAATTTACTCTGGTATAAACACATATACTGTATCAATGTGATTTATTTATTAAAAAGATAGCGAGCATTAAACATTTGATAAAAAAAAAAATAGGCGAACATTTACACCAACATTTTTAGTATGTTTAAAATCAGATTATACGATATAATTCGGACAGTGCGGGCTCATTTGGGGGAGGGACGACGGTATGGAGCCTAGTTCAGTGTCTATAGAGGTGTTAAAATGGGTAATAGGTCCACCCAGGTGGGTTCACTCATGGTTGGCCAAATGAGTTGATGAATCAAATGAGTTAGATTTAATCAATGTTCCAAAAATCACTAAGCGCTAGTTGAGTGGCAAAGATGAATATAGTGCCTAATCAATAAATCGGAGATTAAAAAGAGATTAATCGGAAATTAGTTTTAGGGTTTTAAGACTATTTTAATGTTTTTAAAATATATTAATCCATCATAATTAAAAAAATTTATAATATTGTTTTTAAAATTACAATAAACACATAAAAACGTATTTTTATGACAAAATTTTATGATTTTCATTAAAATTTTGAACATAAGTTATTGTAAAATATTACAAACTCCCAATCTAAATGTCTGAATACTAAAAAAAATTATCTGGCGGCGAAGGTGAACCTAGCGATTAGACGCTAGTCATGCGGCGAGGGTGGACCTAGCGACTAGACGGAGAGTAATCGGAGCTAGGCAGAGATTTTTAGAACAGAAGATTTTATGGATTAATGGTTAACCATTTGACCCATCAATTTCTAAAATTGAATTAAACCAACTTAACCTTACAATCTTTTAACTTTTTCGCCAAAATGTAAATTTATAATTTTCTCGTCAAAATGCATATCCGCAATTTTCCTACTCAAAACATGATTTGTAAAATTTTGCCAAAATAAGATATCCGTAATTTTTCTGCAAAAAGCGGATCCACAATTTTTTCGCAAAAAACTTGATTATGTAATTTTTCCACAAAAATGTAAATCTGTAATTTTCCGTCAATATGGGAAATCCGTAATTTTCCTGCCAAAAACGGATCCATAATTTTTCCATCAAACACTTGATTCCATAATTTTCCAAACAAACTGTAAATCCATATTTTTCGTCAAAATGGGAAATTCGCAATTTTTCGGCCAAAAAACGGTTCCGTCATTTTCCCGCCAAAAAATTGATTCTGTATTTTTTTCACCAAAATAGGACGATGGTGATAATGATTATGATGATGATGATGATGGTGATGATGGTGATGATGGTGATGATGATAGTGATGGTGATGATGATGGTGATAGTGATGGTGATGATGATAGTGATGGTGATGGTGATGTTGATGGTGATGGTGATGATGGTGATGATGATGGTGATGGTGATGGTGATGGTGATGGTGATGGTGATGGTGATGGTGATGGTGATGGTGATGGTGATGGTGATGGTGATGGTGATGGTGATGGTGATGGTGATGGTGATGGTGATGGTGATGGTGATGGTGATGGTGATGGTGATGGTGATGGTGATGGTGATGGTGATGGTGATGGTGATGGTGATGGTGATGGTGATGGTGATGGTGATGGTGATGGTGGTGATGATGGTGGTGATGATGATGATGATGATTATGATGATGGTGATGGTGATGGTGATGATGATGAAGGTAATGGTGATGGTGATGGTGATGATGATGGTGATGATGATAATATTATTGTTTTATGATAATTATTTATTATGTTATTTTATATTAATTAAATAATTTAACGATTAATTAGATAGATTGACCCATTTAACTATTAACCTATCAAATTAAATTGGTAATGGGTTGACAAAACCTATTTATAACCCATTACCCATTTGACTCATAAATCAATGGTTATTGGATTGGGTCAGCCTATTTACACTAATTTTGACACTTATTTATTTTCATTACAAAATCTACAAAAAAATATTATTCATAAAATTTTTAAAGAACATTTAGTAAAAATCCTTAAAAATAAATTTTAAGGGTTCAACATGTTTTTTTGTCTTAGAACCCATAAAAATGTTGAGCCGATCCTTAATTCGAATCAGACCCAGAAAAAATGGACAATACAAACAAAAACCATTACAGTTTGGTTTAAAATCTTTGCACCGTCAAAACCAAACGGTTGTTAGGAAAAAGTCAAAAATTCTAAACAAACCGTAAAATGACATCTTAAGCCGAAATAAAACAACAAATAGGAACAAACAAAAAATTAAAAGTTAAAAGAACTAGAGCAATTTTATGTCTAAATCAAACTTCCAATTAAACTCATAAGCTATGTTCCATGGAATCAAAAGCGGTTACGCGGAAGCGAAAGCATATAAAAGCGTGGAAGTGATTTTTTTGAAAAAATTAGGAAGTGGGTATGTGTTGGAAGCATATATATATACATACATATATATATATATATAGTTAAACATTATACAATATTAAAAATTATTGTTGGTAACATAAATTCAATACAGTTATATGTATATATAATTAAACATCTAATATATTAAAATTTTGCTATAAATTAAAATAAATTCAGTTCTTTATTTTTACACAATTCAACTAAAATAGTTTTAATTCGAAATCATCATATTCATACTCAATTTTTTTGAAATAATCTTATTCAACTAATCAAATTAATCACTTTCAACATTTCACATATGATTCAAATAATTCTTTTAAATAATATTATTTATAGATAAAAGATAAAATGATACGCCAAATCAGAAAGTTACTATATTAGTTCTCACTTTTTTTAAAATACAAAATACATAGAAAATAATAGCTTCCAAAATGGAAATGCAAGCTTCCATGGAAGCGATTCCAATTCTGTGGAAGCGATTCCAATTCTGAAGTAGGAAGTGGACGCTGAACAAAGCTTCCGTGCTAATATGTCACATATATAGAGGTTATGACTGTGTAATTTAGTGAGAAAAGATTAGAGTAACTTTTCTCTCTATTACTATGTAGACTGTAGTGGAGAATTTGCAGCTAAAAACTGCTTTTTAGATGAAAAACAAAATTTACTTGTGGGAAATTTTTTCCTATTGTTGTCACACCCATACACTCGGGTTATTGTGCTCGCACTGGATTAATAGTCTATTTTATCATGTCCATAAAAGCTTTCAACAAATTAAATGTAACTTTTTTATATATATTTGGATTGACTACATCCGATCCATAGCCTACTTCCTATTTCGCAAGAAAACGAATTTATTGGAGTTGAACTCCGGTAGGAATACTATAGAGATGGATCGTTAACCACTTGACTAGAAACACTTCTTGATTAAATGAAAATTTATGTTCCAAATTCTATAAACTTTCATATTTATCATATGATCAATCGGTCCATTTCATAGGACCATATCTCTTATTTTCTTGTGCTACTTTGCAATAGCCTAAATCTAGATTATGTTTAGAAAATAATCTTGTTGCAGTTTTTAAGGTAAATAACTATGGACCAGGTCTACCGTACATGGAAATGACAAAAAACATCATTCCAATTGAATTTTGCAAAAGCTTATGCAACAACGGATATTTTTAAAAAAATGGCATGAAAAAAATGTGGCATCTGAAAAAAAACAATTTGGAATTTGGAAAAATCTGTTGTACCTTTTGAAAATAACATGTTTCAAGAAACAATATCATGACATATTGAAATATTGTGTTATCTTGAGAATAATATATCATAACAAAAGCAGAGAAGTACTATAGAAATCTGGAAAAAAAAATAACAAGATTTTTGAAAAAAGTAGTAAGGAAATGGAGATGAGTGATGTGTGATAAGGCAAATAACTACAATGTCATTTCTACAACCCCTTTGACACATCTTCTTGTTGACTGGAAATTATTTTATTAATTATTTTTTGTTTCATAGTTACTTTTTGCTATTATCCTTTTTTTTTTTCATCTTTTGTTTTGGTTATACCCAATCCTTACAAATATAGAGGCATATTTTGAAATCATCTATGTATAAAAATTAGCACTTGTTTTTAGTTATCCTTGGAATATAGGCATTTATACCATTAAAATTTTGACAGCCAAACTTATATATGACATGAAATTGAAATTGTTAAAATTAAGAACCGAACAGAAAAAGTTCAAACTTTCAAATGTGTTGCGTAGTTTTCTCTCAGCCCCACGAAACTTTTAACTGATCTTTTATTCTATTTGCTTGATCGATCAGTACCAGAATCACTTTTCAACCAATCATATATTGAAATCTTTTTACTCAGTAATAAACTCTTCTTTTTAAAAAATGCTTTAAAATGCACATCAGGCTATCAGCGTTAGAAGTAGTTTAGTATTTTTTAAAAAAGTATTCTCACTCTTTCCCGTCGGTATACATGGAAAATCTGTGATGACGATAGAGGCCCACAAAGATATTAGTGCGACATAAGGCACAGTGAAAGAGCACATTGGGTTTGGTGGTAAATGACAATGTTTGCACAATAATAAGAGAGACAGAAATGATTACAAAGGACGAAGAGCAAATGAGGTTTGTGGTTTAATGTCCCAACAACAACCGCTTTGTGGATCTCGTCTTCATTGGTGCGTTGATGTGATCTATATGCTTCTCTTTATGTGTTATGTGGTGTTTTCATCTTTGCATCATAGGATATGGATAAGATTACTACATATATTGTGTGTTTCGATTGTTTATGTATTACCTTTGAACAACTCTTTATATCTATTGAAATATGCATTTGTGCCAAAAATTCACAATATTTTGGTGTCGATTTTTGGTTTTCGTTAGCGTTTGGATTTACATTTTAGTATCAAAGTTGAGTTGCAGTAAATGTTATAATTTGATGTAACTTGCAGTGAACAATATGTGGTAAAAATATGAGTTTATACGGTAATATGTGGCAGTAATATGTGGTAGTAATGTGGTAGTAATATGTGGTAGAAGTTGTAGATTTATACAGTAAGTTTGCAGTATAAATATGAATTACATTTTGTAAAAAGCAACATACTAGTAACTTTTATGATGTTTAGTTACAATATGTGTTATTAAAACTAAATTTAATTTAAATTAATATTACTAACATAGATTAAAATTTTAATCATTAAAAAAAATATTAGATCAAGAGTGACTTTAATATATAGAAAAATAAAATCAAACCATAAAGTTTGAAGAGTTTTTGTATTTTGACAATGAGTATTAAGAAAAATACTAGAAATAAATATGTGTACATTAATTTTTAAAATAATTAAAAATAAAAAATAAAATGAAAAATAAAAATAATAGGAACATGTTTGTTTGATTTGTCTGAATCATTCAACTAGACCATTAAAACAAGTCTTTATCTTGTTGGAAATATTAGAAATGGAAATAACAAAAAGGAAGAATCGTGTGATTAGTTAAAAATATATTAAAATTATCAAACCAACTTCTATCATACCTGCATGAGATTTTCTTTGATGTTGAGTTATCATTTGGGTTAACAATTTTACAAATGACAAACCTCAAAATTGTAAACCAACCATAACACATTCATGACTCAAGCTTAACTTCAAATTTTTTAAAAAACTTCGGCCATGAATGTTTGAGAGTTTTTAAGTGGTTTTAGATTATAAATTTTGGATTTTGCAAAAAAATAAAAATAAAATAAATGGAAAAATATCAAAACAAAAATCTCGTCCAACCAAACTCGAAACCTCGAAAAATGGTTTTTGGGTTTTGTTTAGAAATTTGCAAAACCTATAAGAATCTAGATTCTCTATTTTTTTAGAGAATCCACTTTTCACATAATCTTGATTGGGTAATTAAGTGGTTTTTAGAAACTCCGAGATTTGGAATTTTTGGCAGAAAAATGTTATTTCACGATTTTTCCGCAAAAATTGTTATTTTATGGTTTTGGCGGAAAAAATCAATTCTAAAATTTTATTGTTTGAACAAAAACATAACTCAGAGATTTTGGGTTTTTGGCGAAAAATATCATTTCACGATTGTTTTCTCCAAAATTGTTATTTTACAGTTTTGGCGGAAAAAAATAATAATTTTGAAATTTTATTGTATTGACACAAAAAATAATTCCGAGATTTTGAGTTTTTGGCGAGAACATGTCATTTGACAATTTTCTGCAAAAAAAACTCAATTTCATAATTTTGGCAGATAATGAAATTCCGAAATTTTATGGTTTGGAGGGAAAAATGTCATTTCACGATTTTTTCCGCTAAAATTATTATTTTGGTTTTAAAAATATTATTTGATTTTGCGTTATGAAATATTGTTTAAAAAATATTATTATGAAACAATATTGTATTGGCATATAAGATTTTTAAAAAACTCAGTTGGTATCCATAACCCAATAGAGTAAACCCATACTTATTACATTAGTATGGATATCTACCGGTTTTAAGTCCACTTTTTTTTTCAATGCATAAAGTGATATAATATTTTACCTGGGTTTTGGATAGTCATTAAGTTTTAACCCATTTCTAACATGCTTAACTTACTCACAACAGTGAGACGGGGACACTACAACGTGCTTGTTTATTTTCTCTGCATGACAATATATATATAATTAAGGGCAATTCTTAAAAATAGCACAAAATTAAGTTTTCGTGACACAAATAGCACACATTCTCATTTAGGACAAAATAACATTTTTATTAAAGGTTAATTCTCTTATATAGCACAAATCTCTTAACCTCATATTTTTAGTGTTTAGGATTTATGGTTTAGAGTTTAGAAAACCCTAAACCCTAAGTCATACCTCATACTCCTAAAAACTATACCCTAAATTCTAAAATACTTAACCCAAACAAAAAAATTAAATGATTATCTTTTATTAGAATGCTATTTTTGTCCTAAATAAAAATATATGCTAAATTTGTCACAAAACCCTTTTTTTTTGCTATTTGAGGGAATTTCTCTATAATTAATCTAGAGTGAGATGAATGTTTTATGTACCAGTCTTAAGTCTTAACATAAACTTTGAACTCGCCCGTCATTGTCATTACACAAATTCAATTCAATTTTATATTATTAAAGCTCACAACTAAGATTAGATTCGGGCAACAATATCTTTGGTCCAAATTGATTTGGCACATTGTCACAATGAGAATCATTATGTTTGTCATTAAAAACACTCAATACATCTTCTTTTCTCTTTTAGAATATAAAGCACCAAGCGCCGTGTCCTTCTCGCAATTGGACAATTAATTTAGTTTATGTTTATTTACGGATTTTAATATCTATTTTGTTTATGTGGGAAACTATATATAGTTTTATTTGCATATACGAGCAAAGAAGAAACATAAAAATTGCTTTATCAAAAAAAAAAAGAAACATAAAAATTGTATTTGCACTATTATATTGGATACATTCATTCATGTCCCACGTTTCATCAGCTTCCACTTGCACCTTTCAGGGTCTCAGCAGTGGAGGGTACAAACTTTTGCACGGTCAATCATTTCCTAGTTTTTTTTTTGATAAAATAGTTTTTTTTTTCTACTACCATCTAGGATTTTTTTTTACTCTGAAACATAATCAGACTTTAAATTATATATTTTTAAATTTGGTATTAAAATATTTATATAACTTGGTTCATTATTATAGCAAAACAATAACATAAAATATTAATAAATAAAACATATAAATTATCTTCTAAACAATTATATATTTTATTTTTCATATACATGTATCTTAAAAAATCTTTCAAAAAAATAAAATTTAATGTACTTATGGTTATAAATATGTATTAAAAATTATGCGCAAAATAAATTAGAGTAGAATACATGGAAAATAACTAAAATTAACATAAAGTATTTTGAATTTATGCCTACTATATCTGAAATATGTTTCCTACTGTTTGCCTTATCTTAAAAATACTACAAACTATAGATTTATAAATCATATTACAAATTGTTTTAATAAAAATTTATAACACATGTTAGAAAATCACTACAAAAAAGTGATGGATTATATCACTTAAATTATATCAGAAAACTAAGTAATGTATTTTTAAATTACTTATATATAAATGATATAAATATTTACGGGTTACCATCAATTATATTAACTGATATTATAATTAACTAATTTGGCATCAATTCAATAAAAGTAATTTAATTTTTATTAGTTTGTATCACTTTAAAAAATTGATATAAAATATTAATTTTCAACATCAATTTAATAATTGTTGTATCTATTAATTTTTGGTAGCATCATTTTTAAAATGATATAAAACTGAAAAACATGACAAAAATTTAAATATCTCACATCGAAGGATGAGGAAATGAACTCTTGACAATTGTAGTTATAAATATTGCATATTCTACTACGAATTATTCATTAAAGACTCGAAACTACTAAGGTCCATTCGATTTACTGGGTCCAAGTTTTACAACAAATCGGTTTAGAAACTGACATAAATATTTTAAATTAAATAAAATATACTAAAAAATCAGGTTAATATTTTAGAATCATTTATTATGTAAAATTGGTCATAATATTTTAAATCAGTTATTTATAAATGATACAATTGTTAATTGGGTCATTATAAACAATATAACTATTACAACTACTTATATAAATTGATTAAAATATAACATTATTTTTTGTAATTGACACAAATTAAGATCAGTTACAAGTTATAACTTACAAAAATCAACGCAAATATTATGTACAATTACATTAGTTATTAACAAAACGATGTAAATTATTTGCATCACCACAATCAGAGTCATTTATTTAGGTGATATAAAATGTTTTTATATCACTTATAAGTAATACATATATAGAAAATAAGCAATGCAAAATGATCATTTTTTGTAGTGAATGTTAATAGAGTTTTGTAATCTTTATAAAGCTTTATAAGACATGTTATAAAATGGTATTTTTGAACAACTCTTCTTTTGTGATATTTTTGAAAAGTAGTTTCATAAATCAAAGTTATATTTCTCAAATTTCCATTAGTTTTTTGCATTTTTTTTAAAGATGTTCTTTTACAAAACTACTTAACTAATAATATAAAAAAATTTACTCAAAAGATTGATAATGAGTAACTACCGACAAAAAAAAACTTTAATAAAATAATAACCGTAAACGCTCATGTATTTTTTTTTAAAGTAAAGGTAAAACAATAGGATCATTCTTTTGGGAAAGAATATTCTATATATATATATATATATAGTGTATACGATAATCATTTTATATATAAAAATGTATAGTCCATGGATGATGACAACAATTCATATATATGCAATATTCCACAGATCGTTAAATCCACTTCACAAAGAGCAAGTTTCAGTTGTATGAGACATGACCACTTGAGTTTGAAATGCTCCTCAAACATTTATTCCTTTTCATAAATTACACAAATAAATAACAAATGATGGATTTCTAATGGATAATTCAGTTTTAAGAAATAAATAATTGTTAAAAAAAATAAATCGGACTCACTTTTGTGCTTGGGCCATCCTTACTTCGGAGCGAGTAGCGACTATCATTACATTTTTTTTCCTCTGCAAATGCATTAATGACATTTTGAGTTTTAAAAATTATCAAGTTAAGCTTCACAAAACAAAAGTAATCTGCGTCTGGTAGTTGAACATCAATATCTCAGGACATAAACTTTCATAGGTTTTATATCAAATAAAGTCGTGCATATGGCCATTAGGACTTTTGGAATTTGGTTCGGCATTTTATCTATTGGTGAACTTGCAAGAAACTCCTACTAACATATTTGTTCACTTCCGGATTATTTGAACTGTAAGAAATATTAATTAATATATTTTTTAATTGTAGTTTTATAGTTATCCGTTTTTATTAGAATATTATTATTATTTAATATATTTGGTATCTAATTAAATTGGAAATAAAGAAGTAAATTCCTAATAAATTCCTACTTTAAGGAAACCCTAATGAAAAGTTCCCGAGAAGAACATTGTATAAAGTTAAATAAAGCCCTATATGGATTGAAACAATCGGGTCGGATGTGGTACAATAGATTAAGCGAGTACCTAGTAAAAGAAGGCTATAAAAACGACCCCATTAGTCCATGTATTTTCATAAAGAAATTTGATAAGGGGTTCGTGATAATTGCTGTGTATGTGGACGACCTGAATATTATGGGGACCTCTAAAGAAATAACCCAAACGGTTGAATACCTTAAGAAGGAATTTGAAATGAAGGACTTAGGAAAAACAAAGTTCTGTTTGGGGTTACAACTTGAGTACGTGAACAATGGAATCCTTGTGCATCAAATGACTTATACCGAGAAAGTACTCAAGAGATTTAACATGGATCAATCTCACCCATTGTCTAGCCCCATGGTTGTGAGATCGCTTGATTTGGATAAAGATCCATTCGGTCCAAAGAGAGAAAATGAGAAAGTCCTTGGACCCGAAGTGCCTTATCTTAGTGCTATTGGAGCTTTGATGTATTTGGCAAGCCACACTAGGCCGGATATATGTTTTGCCGTAAACCTATTGTCTAGGTTTAGCTCATGTCCGACACTAAGGCATTAGAACGGAATTAAGCACATTTTGCGTTACCTACAAGGAACGAAGGACTTGGGTTTATTTTATACTAACCAATGCAAAGATAGTTTGATTGGATTTGCGGATGCAGGTTATCTCTCGGATCCACACAATGCAAGGTCTCAAACCGGCTATGTTTTTACGCATGGTGGTACGGCCATATCTTGGCGATCAATGAAGCAAACCATTGCGGCTACATCATCCAACCATGCCGAGATATTGGCAATACATAAAGCAAGCGGGAGCGTGTTAGGTTGAGACTAATGATACAACCTATCCGCGTTGATTGTGGGCTGACCGAAGGAAAGCAAGAGCCAACGGTTCTATATGAGGACAATGCAGCCTGCATAGCACAGCTTAGGGACGGATACATTAAAGGTGATAGGGCCGAAACACATTTTGCCAAAGTTCTTCTTCACACGATTTGCAAAAGGCGGAGAAGTTCAAGTACACCAAGTACGATCTAGTGATAATTCAGCGGACCTATTCACCAAGGCGCTTCCAACATCAACACTTAAGAAGCTTATACATCAAATTGGAATGCGCAGATTAAAGGACATTCAGTGAGGTTCAGAACAGGGGAGTTTCACGTGTTGTACTCTTTTTCCTTATCTCGGTTTTGTCCCAATGGATTTTCCGAGAAAGGTTTTAATGAGGCAACATCCAAAGCGTGTTACGAGCCCTATTACGGATATGACATTCAAGGGGGGGTGTTATGAATCTAAGTGAATTGTCATATCCAGTTCTGGTCCATGAAGTTCGGCCCGGCCCATCACTTAGCCGACTTAAAGACTTAGGCGGTTGTACTTTTCCTTTTCTCATTAGGAATACGTGATGTATGAATCCTATATATAAAGGATTGATGTAACCTCATTATATTCATTCATAAACATAAGCAATAACACAAGAGATATTCCCCATAACCTCTCTCGTTTCTTAACATGTAGAGATATAACTTTTTATATTCCCTTAAAGACTTTTTTTTCTTTTAGAAGTACCGATTTTTACTCAATTTTTGACTAGAGATATAACTGTTATTTCCCTTAAGACTTGGGTAAATCAAGCCTAGTCGAATCTTCATATTCTTGGGTAGGCAAAGTCCATTGACCACAGCCCTCGTGAAGATAGACTTAACGAAAAAAATCTTCTAATCTCCGTTGATCCATGAAGAAATAAGTTCTTGGATATATGATTTCTGGAGGTTTGACGATTCCGGTTTAGAAACTTTTTAAATTTGTGAAAACCAAGACAAGAAGACAAATCTCTTGCGTTTACAATATCGGCGGAATAGTCTAGAAATTCTTTATTCAAAGTTAGAAAATCTTCTTCGAACAACATAATTCACAATCATACATGATACATCAATTAGGAGTATCTAGCTTTAATATTATTGACTAATTGGATATGATCAAAATGACGTTCTCATTTTTTAGAATAGTCTTTTTCTTTTCTATATTAGATTTTTTTCAGCTTAGTAATTTGAACTACTTAAGCTTCTAATGGATATAGTAGACGGGATAGACAAAACCATTAGCGGACTAAACTATGTCATTTTAAGAGTGAATTACAGTCCGCTGCGATTTTACTTTATTTCTTTGTAAAAACGGATCGCAGTTGGTCCATAGCGGTTTTTTTTGTTTTTTTCTGTCTGCACCACGGCAAACTAAAATTTATGAATGATAAAAAAGAGCGATATAATTAGCATATGGTTTTGTCTTCCCGTCCGTTGTATCCATTCAAACCCTTATAGTCTTAGTGAGTTGACAAAAAAAGAAAGCTAAAAAAAGAATTAACAAAATTTTTTAAAATCCAAGGAATATAATGAGTGTCGTTTAATGATGGAGATGGTTACAACTTACGAGTTACAAGTGGTTGTTCCATTTATGTGAATATACGTAAGCAACACTGCTGATATGCCTCGTCCAATCATCAGATTTGATATGCCTCGTCCAATCATCAGATTTGATAGGTAAAAAAAACTCAAATTTAGAAAAATCTCAAACTCAAATTTATAAAAATAAATAAATCACAAACTAATTTTTTCTTTCTATTTTAGTAAAATGCTTTATTTAGTTTTTTTTATAATACTTAGGAGTTATTTTATCATTTATTAAAAGATAAAAGTTTAAAAACCACAAAAAATATGAGTTTTTTTTAATGTTTTTGAAAAAAGAAAGAATTTTTTACCCATTTTTGAGCACATGTGATCTCAAAATAGCCTCAAAAAAGAAAAAAAGAAGTTGAACAACTATTATGTGCTAGTGGCTTTAGTTTAAACTTTTAAGTGTGTTTTGAGTCTTTTTGAAAATTTTTACTAACAAATTGAGTATTCTCTCTTTTGATTCTTTTTAAATGGCGTTTTAAGCGATATCCTAATATGATTATTATGAAAATATATTTTAAAATATATAATATAATATTTAATAAAAATTACATCAAACATCATTGTTAATAAATGGTTTAAAGAACAAATCTATACATCTCAGTAAAAGTATAAGAGTATCTCACCTCTAAAACTAGTTAATTCTCCTAAAAACATTAATAAAATCTTACCAAACTCAATAAATCTAATTTTTCAAATTAAAAAAAACTTAGCAAATTATCAAAAAAAAAAAATTACTCTCACACATCACATTGTGTTGGTTAGAATCTAGTTTATTGTTAATTCTCCATTTAAATTAATATTGTTCTCTTTTCAATTATATATATATATATAAAATGTATGTGTGTGTGTTTGAAAAAAAAAAATATATATATATATATATATATGTATATGTATGTGAATATTTTATTTAGTTGGTGGATTTGAGTGCTTTCATCATGTCATATATTCTTGTCTCCCAATAAATAAAAAAGAAATCGATTTCTGCAGAAAATTGAAGATGCTAATCACAGTTTTAGATTTCATTGATTGACCAACGAAGAATCATAGACATTCTCTGCTCTTTTTTGTTTGTTCTTTCTCTTGCTAACCCTTGTTTTATTAGATCAAATATATTCTCTATCTTATGTATTTTGTTCTGAAGTATAATGCTACTTTGTCATTTATATGTCTAGGAATAGATACCAGTATAAACCTCCTCTACAATCCAGAGGCTCTGAATTGCCCAATATTTATTTCTGTAGGCCCATCGAGTTTCTTAGTTCCATTTTTTATTAATTATCTAGGCTCTAGCTAATGTAAGGGAGGGTTCTACTTCTAGTCCCATGTTAAATCAAACCGGAGAAAACCGACATATGAATTGCGTAACCAGTGGATTATTGTTGCGACACAGTGATATCTTAAGAGCAATTATAACAAGACTACATATTATGATTTGATTGGATGGTCCAAGCTTCTTAAATTGCATAATTTAGGGGATAAATTCTTGTCATTTGGTTGCTTTAGCTGTAGTTAACATTAATATTGTTTTCCCATTTCTTAAATCATAATTTCTTAAATCACAATTAATATTGTTTTAAGAAAATATCAAAATATCATACTTGATGTTCTAGTTCTTAAATCATTGTGTTTTTCCATGTCAAAGCCAAATTTTTGTTTGACACAAGATTTTTCTTTTGTTAATCACAAGAAGTTTCCAAGGCAAAAAGCATGGAAATGACTCTGCTCTTACAGAGTTTCTTGTATCTTTGATGGATTAAACACCCATTGTAGAATTTTATTTTCCAGATTCAGAATTTTTCGTATCATTCAGTGATGAAATCTTGGAAAACTATTTACTTATCTGGTTTAATTGCTTTCCTTCAGATTCATGATGAACTAGTGAAGCACTACTTGGCTAACAGTGGTTTTTTGAGCCATGTGTGGATGATGATATACAATGAAAAAAATTAAACTAGTAACAAAATTATGTTTTAGAGAAGGTGCTGAGAAGGTTCATATCACAAGTTTATACTTAGATTTATTAAAGATTTTAGGCCTGAACAAAAAATTGTAAATAGAATTTTATAAAATCTGTCATTTAAGATGTTACTTATCAGATGATTAAAAAATTAGTAATTTGACCGTGTGATACCAAGAACACAACACATCCAGACATGGGTTGGAAGAGTTCACGAGACAATTCCTACCATACACACGACTGTGTTTTTGATTAGTAACAAAGACAAAAACTTGAAATACAGTCAAACCTTTATTATATTATAACAATATTAGGATCAATGTATTTTACAAAATTTTATTAATTTATTGTGTTAATTTATAAAGATGATATTTGAGCCATAATATCAATTTGGGACTCGAGAATGTATAGCGATGTATTAATTTATCCAGTATTAATTTATAGAGGTTTTTGAGTGTTCTAGCCTTCACTATTTTTCCATAACTCTATCTATACCTTAAAAACAAAACCAACATCTATCTCAGCTTAGCGCTCAACTTGAAGAGCAACCATCGGAGGAGATCTGTTGAGAATCATCACACGATTCTCTCTTGAAAATCTCCAAAACTTTAGGTTGTCTTCCGCGTTTCCTGTATGTACTCCATATTTATATGCATTACATTGTCTGGCCCATTAGTGAACAAAATTGAGTTCCCACTCACACCACAATCATCAGGAAGGTCCTTAGTCGAGCAAGAGAAATTTCCCACCTCTCCAATAAACAATACAAGGTCTCCCAAATCACTGACCACAACCCATTCACCGACCACAACCCATTCACCAGCCTCTTCATCTAGCCTACTCACTCTACAAGCTAACTGAAAAAAAATTAATCCACCATATCTTGGGATGATTTTCTCAACCAAGAAAAGCTCATCATCCCCAGATGGAAACAGATATTTACTTGAGTTCAGAGGCTGTGATGGCATCAAGGGAGACACTTCTAGCGAAGAAGGATCGATGACAAAAATTTCATTGTTAAGAAAGACTGCATAAAATCTACCTCTAAAACTGAACAAATCCCAGCATGAAGCATCTGAGATTTTCTTAAGCCGTATCCACCTCATTTCCGCACTTCTTAAAACCAACAAAACTTTAGTGTAGTTGAGGAGCACAACGAATTCTCCTTCTCCTCCTCCGTTCTTGTTTAACGGAAGAACAGCCACGCCTCGGTAAGCTGATGTCCATGCTTCAGGATCCCAACCGATCATTCTGTACTGATGGCCTAAAGAGAGAATCTGACAGTAGAGCATTTTCATTAATGTTAGATCAGATCCTGAGATCTTCACTTTCACTGAACATTGAATAGGAGATGGAAACTTCATACAATCCTCTGACTCATCTCTGCCTATATCTCCCAAAAAAAACTCAGAACGCTGCATTAGAAGCTCGAACTCCAAAGAGAAACAAAGGAATCTTCTCGAGAATGCACAAGTCTTTGGTTTCATAAGGGAAATCGGCGAAAGCGGGAAGAGAGTAACTTGGGCGTAATAGGCACAAAGAAAATGGAATGTTGGAAACAGAGCGAACATGAACAACATGGAAACAGTTCTCTAAATGCGTCAACATAAGGTTCAGTAACTCTTCAGGTAGAAGAGACCATTGTGGCATTGACATTGTAAGCTCTTTCGTTGCAAGTTGTGCTAATTTTGCTGATGGAGATGGAGACAGTTGCAATTTTGAAACCTATAACAAAAATTTCATTTTCTAGTGTTAACGAAATTGTTTTCACCATACATACACCAAACAAACATCGAAAATGGAGAGAAAAGAAAAGAGTTTGTACAGAATCAGTGAGAAGAGAGCAGTCTAGTAGCGACATGGATGATGTCTTCTTCTCCGTTTCAGGTTCCGCCATGTTTGTTGGTTACATTGATTTTGAAATCTGAGAGAACTGTAAAGAAACCCCGATAGTGCTTACCACTAGCCCAAGACCGTAATACTCCGAGAAACTCGAAAGAACTAAGATGAGAAACTCTCCAAGTATGATAGAAAATTTGGAAGAACACTTAAAGGATTTTTAGAGAGACTTAGAGAAGTTATGAAGAACACTCTTTCTTTAAACTTTATTTTTATTTCACTTTTTCAAGTTATTACAAATGAGAGAGGAGAAAGCTATTTATAGGCTCAAAAACTACAAAATATCTTACAAACCTTCTTCTAATCTCTAAAATTCTCTAACATAATATCTAGATTTTTATGTAATAATTATCTAGAATATTTCACACTAATCTCTAGATATTTTATCTAATAGAATTTTCTAGAACACTTAAAGAGGTGATAATTTTTAAGATGTTTCTAGAGAAATTCTAGAACTTGGGCTTAATTTTGGGTTTGGTCCAATAATTGATAATTGGATTATGAACCCATAATTAAGCTTAACCATAAATCAAGTTTAATTTCAATACTTCCCCTTAAACTTGATTTTGTCAACCATCCCGAGCTTCGAACGAAGTACCTCGAACTGACCTTTCGGTAATGCCTTGGTGAAGATGTCTGCAACGTTGTCCTCGCTTCGAACCTCCAAAGCTTCAATTGTTCCATCAAGCACCTTCTCCCTTATGAAGTGATGCTCTAACTCAATGTGCTTTGTTCTTGCATGAAACACCGGATTGTTAGCCAACTTGATAGCACTTTGATTATCTCCATAGATTGTTACCGGCTTGTTTATATGCTCGAACAAATCTTCAAAGAGTTTTCGAAGCCATATATATTCTTGAGCTGCGAGTGTAGAAGTTTTATGCTCTGCTTCGGTGGTAGACAGTGACACCGTTGCTTGCTTCTTGCTACACCATGAAACCCTAGTGTTTCCACATAAGAACATATAGCCCGAGGTAGATTTTCGGTCATCTAGATCTCTGCCAAAGTCAGCATCTGTAAAACCATGAAGAGAGATCTTTGCATTGTACTTGTACACCAAGCCCATCCCAAGAGTTGTCTTGACATACTTCAGTATCTTCTTTGCCGCTTCTAAGTGTGGCTTCCTTCGTACTTCCATAAATTGACTTACGAGACCTACCGCAAAGGAAATATCAGGTCTTGTAATGGTTAAGTATAGAAGACTTCCCACAAGGGCGCGGTAAGGTCGAGGATCAGATAGCAAAGACCCTTCATCACGTCTAAGCTTGATATTGACATCCATCGGAGTAGTGCGTGTCTTTCTTTCATGTACCCCAAACCTTTCAACAATCCTTCTTGCATAACTTTGTTGGCCAATGAATATTCCATCCTTCACCCTTTCAATCTCCAAGCCAAGAAAGTTGTTTAGCTCACCTAACTTCTTCATCTCAAACCTTATCAACATATCTTCTTGTAGACGAGCAATTTCAGCATCATCATTCCTGGTAATTATCATATCTTCCACGTAAATAAGAACTACTACGTGGACTCCTCCATTCTTCTTAAAGAATAAATTCGGATCAGAGTTTGATACCTCATAACCGCAAAACTGAAGGTATTGAGCAACCTTACCATACCAAGCTCTTGGAGCTTGCTTTAACCCGTAGAAAGCCTTCTTAAGCTTGCACACATAATTAGGATACTCTCGAGATTCAAAACCAAGTGGTTGCTCCATGAAGATATTTTTATCAAGCTCACCATATAGAAAAACATTCTTCACATCTAATTGCCATAACTTCCAACCAAAGCTTGCAGGTAAAGATAAGAGTGAACGTACCGTAGTCATCTTTACTACTAGACTAAAGGTTTCGTCATAGTCTTCTCCATACTTATGAGAAAATCCTAGAGTAACGAGCCTTGCTTTAAACCTATCAATACTCCCATCCGCTTTTTGCTTTATTCGATAGACCCATTTGCACGAGACGGGTTGGACATCTTTGGGTTTTGGAATCAAATCCCAAGTTTCATTTTTCATTAGAGCGTTCATCTCCTCATTCATTGCGGTCTTCCATTCTTGAACTCCTTTTGCTTTTTCATATGAAGTTGGCTCATCCTCATCTAAAGGGGCTGCAAAGAAGCATGAGAAGGTGGTGACCAACTCTTCATCTCTAAACCGAGCCGGCCTAATAATATTTCTTTTAGGTCGTTGACTTGCAATGGAACCATGAACTTGCTCCTCTTCTTGCTCTTGGTTATTACTCCCCCTTTCAACTTGTATCTCATTTTCATGACTTCTATTCTCAAGTGGTACTTGAAGAGTTGATTCATCGATCTTGGAGGAACTCACACCATCTTTCTCAACTAAGACTTGAGGTGGCCCATAGTATGAGGAAACTTCATCAAAGACAACATCACGAGACATAACATACTTGTTTGTCTCAGGATCCATACACCTCCAACCTTTCCTTTGTTCATCATAGCCGACAAAGATGCATTTCTTCACCTTTACCTCCAACTTGGTTCTTTGAGAATCAAACACATGGACGTAGCAAATTGATCTAAATATTCTGAGATGTTTCACCGTTGGTTTTTTTTCATGAACCATCTCATAAGGAGACTTCATATTGTTTGGACTAAGCGGTATTCGGTTGATGACATAGGCTGCACATCTCATGCCTTCCGCCCATAAGGCCTTATGCAAATCCTTCCCATGTAGCCAACTTCTACATGTCTCACTTAGATGTCTAATTTTTCTTTCCGCTACTCCATTTTGTTGAGGTGTATATAGGCATGTAAATTCTCTCTTGATACCATGATTTCGACAAATAGAGAGAAACTCCTTTGACATAAACTCCCCTTCATTATCCGTCCTTAGGGTCCTAATCTTCCGACCCAACTCCCCTTCCACAGTGATCTTGAACTCTTGGAACTTGGAGAATACTTCTGATTTTTCTTTCACAAAGTATACCGTGAGAAGTCATCAACGAACAACAACATGTAGCGAAACCCGAAATACGAGGGTGTTCTTGTCAGACCCATTAAATCACTATGGACCCTCTCCAACGGAGTGTTGCATCGTGAAGTGGAGTAGTCAAATGGAAGTCTATGTGACTTTCCATATTGGTATCCTTCGCAAAGTCTTGCTTCATCTTGAATCTTTAACTTTGGAAGCCCGTTAACTAAGTCTTTATTCACCATGACCTTAAACTTAGTCATATTTATATGACCAAGTCTAGCATGCCATATAAAGGTATTGTCATTTGTACTCATCTTCTCCACATAAGTGTTTGAGGCAGATAAAACATAAAGATCTTTAACTCGTGCTCCGGTGCACTACGTCCGCCTTTAACTCTTGAATGTTTTTCAAAAATTTAACGTCTTTTGGGCCAAATAAAACGTAGTTACCTGAGTCCACCGCGTTTACCATAGAGAAAAGATTTTTCTTTACTCCAGGAACATGGTATACATTCTTGAGAGTGATTGGGCTTCCATCATCTCCTTTGATAACAATTGTTCTTTCCTTCTCAACGTGATGGATTGAATTATCCGCAGTAATGATTGCTTCTTTTCCGTCATGGTGCTGAAGACTAGAAAATAACTTCTCATCTCTCGTGATATGATGGCTACAACCGGAATCCACAATCCAATTATTTTTCACTTTCATTGGACTGGATTTACCTAAGGATGCAGCTTCCACCGTAAAATATTTCCCCCATTCTTCGTCTTCAGTATTTGTTTCCTTTAGTTTGACTCGACAATCCTTTTTAAAGTGCCCAAGTTTCCCACACCGATAACACTTGAATTTTTTATGATCTCCCATGGATGATCCTTGACGTCCATCATAGTTTATTGGGCCTCCATCCTTGGGTTTGGGATTTAAGCCTTGTTACCTTCGGGCCACAAATGTGCTCCCCGAGTCTTCAGGAATTTTAACTCCTGCCATTTGTTGGGCTAGTGATTCTTGCGAAACTAGCAAGTTTTCAAACTCCTCCAAAGAAGGTTGTGTAGCCCATCCTTGAACCGAAGTCACAAACGGGGTATACTCGGATCGTAGACCTCGAATAATAACCCGTTTCAAACGAGCTTCCAAAATAGATTCTTCTGGATTAAGAGTATTAATCTCCAAGCAAAGATTTTTTACTTTGATAAAAAATTCTGAGATTGAAGACTCTCCCTGCTTCGCATTCGCTAACTCATTCTCTAATAGTTGTAAACGAGCTTCGTTCTTCTTGTTGAACAATTGGTCTAGCGCTTGCCAAATAGAACTAGCGGAGGTACACATTGAGACATGCTCAAATATTCCCACGGATATTGACCTCTTTAGGGCAAACTCCGTCTTGGCATTCTTCCGTGTCCATTCTTTTGTCGCTTCCGCAGTTGCAGCCTCTCCAGTTGGTGTTCTAGTGATGCTACCACCGACGACATCCCATAAGTCCTCACTCACCAAGTATGACTCCATACATGACTTCCATAACCGGTAGTTAGATTGGTTTAAGATCTCCATTCCCAATCCAACAACACGACCCATTGATTCCATACTTAGAGTAAACTCGAGCTCTCTATAACCCCGATCTTGATGAGCACAAGATTAGAATGGCTCTGATACCATGTAAAGAAACCCCGATAGTGCTTAGCACTAGCCCAAGACCGTAATACCCCGAGAAACTCGAAAGAACTAAGATGAGAAACCCTCTAAGTATGATAGAAAATTTGGAAGAACAATTAAAGAACATTTAAAGGATTTTTAGAGAGACTTAGAGAACTTATGAAGAACACTCTTTCCTTAAACTTTCTTTTATTTCACTTCTTCAAATTATTACAAATGAGAGAGAAATGAGCTATTTATAGGCTCCAAAACTACAAAATATCTTACAAACCTTCTTCTAATCTCTAGAACTCTCTAACATAATATCTAGATTTTTTATGTAATAATTATCTAGAATATTCCACACTAATCTCTAGATATTTTATCTAATAGAATTTTCTATAACACTTAAGGAGGTGATGATCTTTAAGATGTTTCTAGAGAAATTCTAGAACTTGGGCTTAATTTTGGGTTTGGTCCAATAAATGATAATTGGATTATGAACCCATAATTAAGCTTAACCCAAAATCAAGTTTAATTTCAATAAGAACAAATTAAGCTTCTTCACATAACAATCTACTAATTAAAACTAATCCGAATTTACTATAATCTTATTTTCTGCATGCGAAACATGATTTGACAACAAATATTTGGGGGTGAAGGAGGTAATAAGGAAGAAGGAAAAGGATGTGAGGATCGCCATGAACTGCAAACTGATCGAATATGAATAATGTCCATACGGCTATCTACGGTGGGGGAGTGGGAACTGGGAAGAAACAATCAAACTTGAAAATTATACAAACAACATTAGAAAAATAAACAAAAACAATCTAAATGATCATTAGAATACAGTGAGAGTGAAGAAATAAGTTACAGCTGAAGCAGAGAGGCAAAGCCTGAGGGAGCTATGAGATTACATCACATCAACAAAACAAAAGCAACTTACAATTGTCTTCTTCACACAAAAAATTGCATTACAGAATTAGACCACAGAAACATTGATTTATGCAATTCAATGACTTCATGCACACTTTCATATGAGTTATGGCATCACCTTGGAGCAGAACTTAAGAACAGAGCTTCTCTCTGCTTTCCAAATTAGCTCCAACTTAATTGATTCTCGTATCTTCACACCATTAGCGTCACAAAACTCTTTCCAACCACCAACCAATAACATTCTCTCACGTTTCTTCTCAAACCTCATATTCGTAGTCCATTTCACGCCGTGTTTATCCAACAGACTCATCTTCTTTGCATTTTTTAAGCCATTCACTTTTGTGAAAGGTATTGGAAGAACCTGAGAAAGATTTTTTAACAAGGATGAAGAATCCATAAGACTTGTAAAAAGAAATTTAATGGCTTGCTGATGAAACTAACCAGTTTTGATGATCTGATGTTGTAAGGTGTAAGAGTTACTATCACAAATCGGTTTTCAGATGGTGAAGATGAAGCTTTCCAAATCAATCTAGTCTTCTTTCCCTTTCTTTTTGAGCATTCCTGTGAGATCCTCTCTTCTTGGCTGCTCTCTCCATCGCTTTCCGGTTCTGTTGAAAGAGACTCTACTTCATTAGTTTCTGAGTACTCTTCTTCTTCTTCTGGCTCTTTGGAGGAGAAACGTAGAACAAGAGTTCCTCCTCTTTGGCTCAGTTCGAAAGTGGCATTATCTCCAGCTCTAAGCCTATTGCCACCACAGAAACTTCTCCACCCTCCTCTGATGTAAGTAGTTCCACATGATTGCTTTTGTCTCAATTTTAACGTCCATGATCTACCCTTTTCATTCATCAGAACAATCTTTCCAGATCCTACGACTATACCATTTTCCCTCACAAAACTCATAGGAAGATTCTGAAAATTGCATTACAATACAAACATGAGTTTTCATCTAATTCAGACCTAGTATAAGATTTTATTTCGTGTTCACATTAGGAGTAGAGAATATTACCAGTACGTCATAACGTAAATTCGCAGACGTGACATTAGCCACCCAGCAAGAGGAATCTAGTGAAGAAGACTCTGTTTCTTTTCTTGGATTCTTCTTCACTTTCTTCTTCCTTTGAACCAATTCTGAAAAGGAAGAGAATAAATCCCACTAGTTATATGACACTACATCTCTTAAATATCAGTTAAAGAAACGAAAGAACACAACTCACTGAGATTGTTCTGGTCGTATTTATATTGAATCTCACAACAAGTAGGTCCCAAAAGTGTCACGTGGAAAGCCAAGTTTCTCTCTTGTCTGAAAATGAGGATGTCACCGATTCGAAGATCATGTGAAAGAGTAAACTCTTTCCAACCGTCAGTGAGTTTCCTGCCATCTGTATTCACTACCCAGATTTTCTTGGACGCATCTGATCTTAACTCTGCTGTCCTCTGCTCACATCTTCCTTCTATATTCTTCAAGAAGAAGGCTACAGGAATTGTCTGATGCAACATGCAAGTACAAAACCAGACCCATCTTTCTTTACGAGCTTCTCAAAGAACCAGAGACAAAAAGGAAAGAAAGGAGAAAGAGAGAGAAAAATATTTACCAAGTGGCTGTGGAATCCGGGAAGAAGAGGCTGGAAGAAATGTTGATTCGCCATTTTCAAAGCTCTTAAATCTCTCAGTCTCATGGAGGAAAGGGTGTAGAAAACACACAACATTTCACTGTCAAGACTATTTTTCTCTGAAATAGAGACGGTTGGGTTTCCACTGGTGTACCCTCCTTGGAACTCGAGAACTTTTGGTTATAGTCAGATAAAAAATAGTTTATATACATCTTTATCGAGCTTTTTTTTCATATAATGCAATTTCACAGAGACAAGAAGTGAAAAAAACGAGTGACAATACCTAAAAGCTCTTAACAAGATCCTTTATCAAACTTCCGACTTGTGTTCATTGAAAAATAAATAAAAATACCTGAATCTGATTTTATCTCCGGTGGCTCAAATTTGGCTACAATGCATAAGTAAGAGATACACATGAATCATAAGACAAACAATTCCGTAGACATGGCTATGTGGTGTTGACAAGGTTGTGGGATAGTCAAGCAAAAACACATTAGAACTTAAATACAAGATTGATCTAGACTACATACACACTCCACAACCTGGTGAATGATACATAACATATACCTAAGCTCAAAGGATAAGGTTGTTTTTCATCTACTAAAAACAAAACCAAGAGAATGTCTCAGGTATCCAAAGCGAGATTTTCACCTTGGCACTCAACTCGAAGAGCCACAATCGGATATCTGTTGAGGATCATCACACGATTCACTCTTGAATTCATCAGATTACTCACTCTACATGCGAACAAACTACAATCTAATTCATCAGATTCAGGAATTGGGTTGAAATTCTCAACCAGAAAAAGCTCATCATTGCCAGATGGAATCAGATAATTGCTCGAGCGCAGAGGCTGTGAGGCATCAGGGGAGTCCGTTGCAGCAAATAAGGATCGAAAATGAATACGTCCCCGCCAAGAAATGCCGCATAAAATCTGCCTCTAAATGCGACTAAATTCGAGCATGAAGCCTCTGAGGTTTTCTTAAGCAGCATCCATCTCATTTCCGTACTTCTTAACACCAACAAATTATTAGCGTAGTTAAGGAGCACAACGAATTCTCCTCCTCCTCCCTCCTTGTTTAGCGAAAGAAAAGCCATACCTCTGTAATCTTTTGTCCAATCTTCAGGATCCCAACCAATCATTCTGTACTGATGGCCCAGAGGGAGGATTTGGCAGTCGAGCATGTTCAACAAAACTGGATCAGATCCTGGGATCTCCATTTTCACAGAACATTGAAGGGGAGATGGAAGAAGCTCTATACAATCCTCTGACTTGTCTTGGCTTACTCCTCCCAGCAAATACTCAAAAGGCAAAGCAGCAGCAGTAACAGCAAGAGGAGCTCGGACTCTAAAGAGGAACAAAGGGGCCTTCTTGAAAGTGCACAAATCTTTGTTTTCTAGAGGGAAATTGGCGAAAGCGGGAAGAGAGTAACTTGGGCAAGGAAAGGGAAATGTGGATCACCACAAGCGGCAAACAGGGCGAGCATGAACAACATCGAAACAGTCCTCCAGATACTTGGAGATAAGGGGTATTAACTCTTCCGGAAGCTGAGACCAATCTGGCATCATTGATGATATCTTCTTTTTCTTTGCAGCTTCTACCATATTTGCTGATGAAGACATAAACTGCTACAATTTTGAAATCTGAAAAAAAAATTACATAGGTAGGGTTCAGGAAACAGTAAACAGACATGAACAGAGAAGATTTATCGCATCACAATCTGCAATTTAAAACCCCGCAAAAATTATTACCAGTATTTCAGCCTGCACGCAACAATGTTTATCTTTTATGAAAAGGAATCATTGAAAGAAGAATTAACAGTAATCTGGAGATAAAACTCATAATCAAAGATTAAAAACAACCAAAACACTCATGTAAAAAGGTCAAGTTCAAATCTCACTTGTAGATTTTGGTTTCTTCACATTTGGGAAAGAAACTCATAACATCCACATTTGAATCAGTCTGAAAGTGAAGAAACCACTTAATTAAGAGAACACACAGAAAAACGAAGCATTGAAACAAATATTGAATCAGGCGAAAGAAGTTACCAATTAATCAACAACACATGTTCACTAAACAAAGTATATGCTTTACTAAGGAAAGAACAACAAAAAAATACAAATTGAAAGATCCTTCATACTACACCACCAGATTTAAGCACATGTACATTATAAAGGTGTCAATTTTTCAGAATTAAACGAGAACCCAGAAGATTTCGCTAAGTGCTACAGTCTATATAGCCCACAAATCAGTATGGTATAAGGAAACGGAAGCGACAAGGAAAAAAAACTATACCTTTCGATTTGAAGGAACTGGGTTTGGAGATGGTGAATGAGATTCGAATTCAATGATGAGAAGAGCTCAAATTCTCCCTGGAACAACGAACATCAAAGGATGGAGAAGCTGTCGGAGAAGAAATTACTATGACGGTAGATTTCAGTGAGAGATTTTAGCTGTAGAAAAAAACGATCAAGGGTTCAGTGAATTCCGATTTGGAAGATGGAGAACTGGAAAAGAAACAAAAACGATGTCGTTTACGTGAACAAAGAAAAGGTTTTTCTTTTTCTTTCTTTTTTAAAACTAAGAAAAGTTTCGATTTCTTCCGGTTTGATTTGACATTTGAGCAGAATCTTTCATTGGGTTTGACATTGGAGACTGGATTGAGTTTGGTGGGCAATTGAAAACGGGAAACGGGGAAAATGTCAAAAAAAACAATCCTATTAATTTGTATTTTGTAGATGTTTTAATCTTTAATTTACAAAATATCATTTAAATGCTAAAGTTTTGTGCTGATTTTTTAATTAAATAGGTAATTTTTGTTGAATGTGATATATAAGGCACGACGTTAAATCGAAAGATGGAGCATGTTAACGGAGTTAAAGCTTTCGTTTAATCGAAACGACGTCATTGCGCTCTTACTAAAAAATCTTCAACTTTTAAATTGTGGACGTTTAAATCCTCAACTTTTAAAATATGAATGTTTAAATACCTAAGTTTACGTTAGAATCCCACATCAGCTGTATAATGGGACTAACACTAGTATATAAGGGATATGAGTCAATCCACTCATTGCCGATTGATTTTGAGTTAGAAGTTCATTAACCTTAACATGGTATCAGAGCCTCGTTTGTTGACCCAAGTAGGGTGGTCCAAGAAGGGTTTATTACCAATCCTAAAGTAGAATTCGGTTCGAGATGGACTAATAAGAGCCATCATCTAGAGGGAGCATATTAGAATTCCACATCGGATGTATAAAAGGACTAGCACTAGTATATAAGGGATATAGGTCAATCCAGTCATTGCCAATTGATTTTGAGTTAGAAGCCCATTAACCTTGACAGACTTGATGATTAAATGGTTAACTTATGTTAACTACACGTTTATGAAGTTAAATTATTTGTTAGCATCTTTCATTTAATCAAAACGACTAATATTCCGGCTACTATTGATCGTTCTTCTTCTTTTTCTATTTCTGGTCGCTTCATCGAGATCCAATCATAATCAAGAAGTAAAAAATATTCTCAAATTGAATCTGCCTTTGGAGAAATAGAATTCAACGACGTTTTTGTCACTTGAACTCACATGGAATCTCTTGATAATTCCAATGCAACTCTCTAAAAACATTCAAGAGATTGAATTTCTTAAGTATTGGCGATAAGCGATTCGATTCGCATCCATCGAATCGATGGTTAAGAAAATATTTAATAGCTTTAACATTTTTAATCGGTTATAGGTTTAAACTTTAAGCATTGGTTATAAGTATTGATTAAATCTTTTATCAATACTCATTAGAAAGTCAAATAACCGATAAAAGAATTATAAAGTTTAACTCCATAAACGTGTTTCGTCTATCGATTTAATGTTGTGCCTCAAATGTCATAGTCAACATAAGTTAACAATTTAATTATGAAATCAATGAAATTAAGGCATTTAAACATCCACATTTTGAAAGTTGAGGATTTAAACGTCCATAATTTGAAAGTTGAAGACTTTTTAGTAAGAGAAAAATGACATCGTTTTGATTAAACAGAAGCTTTAACCTCGTTAACATGCTCCATCTCTCGATTTAATGTTGTACCTCATATGGCACAGTCAACACAAGTTACCAATTTAATTAAAATGTCAACACAAAATTTTAGCATTTAAATGATATTTCATAAGTTGGGAATACAACGTTCATAAAATGTAAGTTCATGCAGTTTTTTTCATTTTCCCCAACTAAAAACTGCACTTGGGTTGCCGGATTAATTTTTCTCTTTTTTCTTCTCTCATTTCTATTTTTCAGAAAGTGAGAAAGATCTTTTGCTTGTACATAGTTCTCAATCGGATTTCTTCCGATTTGAGATCATCTACCAACATGTTCGGTTTTAATCTTCGACTTTAATGTCGGTAATAACTTCGACTTAGTGTTGTTGTTTTTTCTTTTTCTTTGTTTTTTTGATAAATCGATCGTGCCTTCAATTCAATTCATAGAGATGTAAAAAGGCATGATTTTCTTTTTCTGCGGTTTTGCTAAAATTGAAAATGTAGCTGTTCAAATCTAATCTTCTGACCTCTTATATGTATTATTTAAGCCTTTGTTTAAAAAGTAATATCTTTGCTCTTTCCATTAAGGACGTAATCCGCCTAATCTCAAAGAAGTAGGCGGTGGAGCGGAACTTCTTTACAGAGGATGTAGTGGAAGATCCATCAGAAGAGGTGGTGACGGTTTGAAAATGAGCACTGGTTGATAGCCGCAAAAGGGAATATATCTCATAATCTCTGATCTCTTTATGTTTCTCCAGCCTCCAGCCTTTTGGCAGTGGTTCTTAGTTGTTCCTAAAGGGTTTGAGCGATGGCAGCTACCTTCTACAACCCTAAAATCAACATGTGTTACCCACGTGACATTACTCTAATGTACTGGCCATATAACTAGGCCATATTTGGGCTTAATTGTAAAATTTAGAGTTGTAAACAATTGCATTTCCTCTTGTACTGTGTTTTGGGCTTGATATGAAATGAAAATCTCAGTTGCCGACAAAAAAAAAAGGGTTTAAAATTTAAATTTCATTTACTTTTTCTCGCCAACTCAAAAACATTTTTTTAATAACATCTGAAATTTTCATTAACAAACCTGAAGAATACAATTTTGAAATACAAACCGGAGAAAATAGAGATACTATGGGAGACTAAAACTTTTCAGATGGAGCCAATAAAAATGGAAAGATAATAATTTTAACTAAAACAAACACAAAAATCTAAGCCAAAGGAAGGCTAAAACACATGAATCGGAATCATTTCAAAGAAGGAGAAGCAATTGAGATTCAATAGCAGTGATATATCGAGAGACTTTGCTCAAAACTCGCAGACTCAAATTATATGAGTTTATTTCGGTAAAAGCTTAAACCTACGCCAAATTTTGTTACCTAAAATAAAGTACAGTAAAACCTCTACTAAATTAATACTCGATAAATTAATAAATATTATAAAATTATAAATGTTTAGTTCATAATAAATGCTGAAACCTCATATATTAGTTTATGTTTATAAATGTATAAATTTATCACAACATTTGTATTTAAATGAGTACAATAAATGTTGTGATAAATAAATCGATTGAAACCTCTATAAATGATAAATTGATTGTAATTAATCTTTCAGAGTTCTAACATCAGTAGTTTATAAAAGTTTTACTGTACTCATAAACAACACAATAAATGTTGGGGGAAAACAGCTCAATAAATATCACTAAACAAGAAATGAAATAAACAATTTATCTACTCTGTCCGTTTTCCAAAGAGAGTAATTCTAGAATTGAATTTTTGTTTTAGAAAGAATGTTATTTTAGATTTTCAATGTAATTTTTAAAATAAACAAAAAACCTATTTTGCCGTTTATTGAAAGTTAAAAACTCTTTGGATTTAAGTCAATATCATTTCACCAGTGACATATTAAATATGGACAAACTTTTATAATTAAAAATTTTCTTAATTTGTGTGAAAAAAAAATGTCAGTGACATACTTTTGAGAAACAGAACAAGTGGGAGTATAAATTAGATGTTGATGTAGCCTTCTTGTTATTGAATAATGGTGGTGCAACAGGATGATGATTACGGTTACGGAAGAAAGTTGGATGCACTGAAAAATGAGATTTCACGTAATAAGTAAGAGTAAAATGAATTAACAGAACAAGGACACAGCAAGACACCGCTTTCAGAGTTCATGAGACAACCGATTCCATTATACATATAAGGTATTTGGTCGAAAGTCTATAACAAAGAAATATACACTTAAAATACTAGTTGATCTAGTCGTCAGCATATGGCGGTGGCACAAGATACACAAGAACAATGGGTAACATCAGAGATCACAACATATTAATAATTATCAATCTAAAGAAATATTATAAGCTTGGCAATTAAGTGGAGAGCCACAACTGGAAATATGATGAGGAACCTCACAAGATTCTCTATTGAGACCAACCATGTTTATATGTGATCTCTCTTTTTGTTTGTTAAAGTTAGGGCTGGCTCAACATATTTATGGGTTCTATGGCAAGAAAAACAAATTTAGAGTTTTTATTAAGTTTTTTTACTAAAGGACCCCTAAATTTTTTTTGAATGAGTAATATTTTTGTACATTTTAAAATATAATATTTTTGTAAATTTTAAAATAAAATTATTATTTTTGGGTCCTCTTCAATCTAATTTTAAAAATATTTTAACATCTTATATATATAAATTTATTAAAAAAATCTGGTCCATTAATTATTAGAATACGAAGAGACACGAGATTGGACTCCGGACCGTCGTCCCTCTCACCCTTCCTAGTTAAAACATATCTCATTAAGAAATCAGTTGGTTAATCTATTAACTAAACCTTGCAACCCAACACTTTAATCGTTTTGCTCTTCTCTGCTTCACGTATGTTAAAAGTGTAATAGTTGCTTTTACGACAGAAAATGTGGCCACGAATCATCATTACACGTGGATGAAAACGGAGTTTGAACTATCCAAATATGCCACTAAACGTGGATTATATATTCCCTCATATCTCTTGTGAGTTACGGAATCATAGTCTAACAACAAAAATGCGAAAATATACATTAAAAAAAAAGCGTTTCAATCTAGCAACAAAAAGCTACTATAAAATATAAATCCAGTCCAATTCACTAAAATATGTTTTTTCAAAAGCTGTTTCCCGAAACAGCCGATTCAGAAAAGCTTAACCAATCGTCCGTACTCCCAAAAACAGAAAGAAGGGTCCCACAGGAGATCGTGGGCCAGTCAAAATCCTAAGCCCGTGGCTCAACCGTGGAAACTCTGTCCCTACCTTCCACTTCACAGTCAAAATCCTAGAGCTCCTCTCTCGATCTGATCTCTTTGTCGTCTTGTTTCTCCGAAGATTTCAATAATGACGTGAGAGATTTGAGACTAAGAGGTAACGACGACAGAGACGCTTTTGTAAACCAATATAACTTAGGGAGGATTATTAGACTAACCTATAAAAGTGACTTAATTTTTGAATTAGATATTTTTTATTTTAAAATTATGTTAATAAATTATTTTAAATATTTAAAAGATATTTTTGAATTATTTTTAAATTATTTTAATAGTTTAGTTTTTTTTTAATTATTTTTGAATAAGATATTTTTTATGTTTTTTATTTATTTTTGAATTATGTAAGATATTTTTAATTATGTTAATAATTTTTATTTTTGAATAATAAATTTTGGAATTATGTTAGATTTTTTGAATTATGTTAAATTTTAAAAAGCCTTTAATGTTTTTATTATTTTTTTCATTTTATTATTATTTTTTTAATTTTTTTAGTTTTATTTATTTAATTATTTTTTACACTTTTTATTACTTCCTCTGTTTCATTTTATTTGTTGTTTTAGGTTTTAGCACACAAATTAAGAAAACATTCAAATTTTTTTTTTATCCTTCATTAATACACTAAACAAGTTTTTTCATTGGTTATCATATTAAAATAGTAGGGGTAACAAAATAAATTTTATTTAAAATTTGCATTGGAAACCCAAAACAACACTTATTTTGTAACAAAAAAAAACCCTAAAACTACAAATAAAGTGAAACAGAGGGAGTAGTTTTTAAATATGTTAGATTTAATAATTTTTGAGATGATTTTTTTTAAAATTATAAGTGTAATTTTGTCTTTGACTATATATTGTATACACATCTTTCAAAAATGAGTTATTCTAGTTATTTCATATAAAATATGGGTTATTCTATGAAGATATTTTATAGATACTATTGAGATTAGTCCCGAGCATAAGTAACTGGATCCGAAGATCCGATCCGAACCGATCCAAAACTATCCGAACCAGACCCGACCCGATTTTAGGAATATTCGAATGGGACTAAAATATGAATTTCTTTGGATTTGGAATGGATTGGGGTAATATCCGATACCCGAACGGGTACTCGAAATAATTGAAATATTATGTATAAAACATATGGTTATGTTACTTTATATTTGTTTTTAGGTTACTTAGAATATTTTTGTAGGTTACTTCTAGTACACTACAAGAAAACATAGAGTTAACAACGGACAAAATCGTTGTAAATTCGTCGTTAATGATGCTTTACAACGACTTTACGACGAATACGAAATCATCGTAACCAGCTCATCGTAATGGACAAATCATTATAAAATATAACGAGAACACAATTCGTCGTAAACGCGTCGTAAAGTTGACGTATAAATAATTACGACAAAATATATCATCGTATAATTTTTGTTAATATATCGACGTAACTTCAACGCAACTATATACGTCGTTAAGACATCGTTAACTTTAAGACTAATTAACAACGTCTAATTTTACAAGCGTCGTTAATTGGTTGTAAATTTAACGACGCATTAACGACGTTTAATATAATAATTTTATATTATTATTTATTTTTAATTTTTGAATATAATATATTTAATTAAATTAAAAATGAAATTAAATTTGAATTAAAATAAAATTAAAACATAATATTATACCTAAAATAAATCTATACAATACAAAAAGATATATCAAAAGTTCTAATTGTTCAAATTAATATCTGAGAAAAGATCCGCTTCAGCGGCTTCTGCTGCTCTACGCTCCAACTCGCTCCGATGCTGCTGCTCCTGCTGTGTTGACATACTCTGCTATTGACTAGACTCCCGCCTTGCTTCCAATGCCTGAGACAATTGCGGATTACCCGCCGCCAAAATATCAAACAAGCTGTCAAGTCCTTCAACTTGGCTCCTTGTTGTCTCCTGCGAAACCCGCAAAGATGCAATCTCGGCATTTGCAGCTGCTAGATTGGATCAGAGCTATACCAGATCATCATCCAATCTACGAGCATATGAAGAAGTGGCCATCGGAACATCTTGAACCAATCTCATGCCTAAAACCCGTCATTTTTTCTTTGGAACAACCTGGAAAACATATTAATGAAAAATGTCATAAAACGAATTAGGAGTTAATTAAAAGATTTAAATATTGGAAAATTCTTACCGACTCAAAGATCTAGTCAGCTTCTAACATACTCAACTCTATGGGAGTACCATCTTCGCTTTGCTGAGAAAGCAGAGTCTGACGCTCAAGCATCCTTGTGGTGATCTCGTTGTAGATTCTTTCAGATCTGACATCCACAAAAGCCCCATTTTTTTGTGGGTCTGCTCGAACAATTTTGAAAGAGAGGAAAGTGGCCCTCTGTTAGCCTATAAAACATTTGAAAAAACACAAAAGAGTAATAATGAGTATAATATATACTACACGTAATTTTAATAACAAATTAACTAATAAAACATATACATACCATCTGTAAGTGGACACCTGCAAAAAATATTTGTCCGGATGTATGCAGTGTAGGTAAATGTCCATCCAGACCAACTGTAAGACAAGAGGTGGAACACTTGCTGGAATCTCTGAGCGAAAGCGGATCACTCCAATAGTGTATAAGTCCCTCCCATACACCTTGGGTGATAAATGTGGGTTTTGCTTCCTCCTTTCCTTTGAGTATCCAAAGCTCATTCCAGTCGGAGACAGTGTTAGCAAGTCGCTTCATCGCCTTGGCATTGAACTCTGCCTTCACCGTCTGGTTGATGGCAAGTTCCCAATGCCATTTTTGCTAAAAATAAAAATAAATAATTAGTAATAATATTATAAATCACATAATTAGTAGATAAAATAATTATAACTAAGTAAAAATAAATTAAACTATACCGCAAAACATTGGAATCATATTTTCTTGATGTGATCTGGTGTGAGAGACCAATTTAGATGTGGCTTGGTGAAATAGCTCTTGATGATGTTGGAGACGCTACGTCCAACATTTGAATCCACACCAAACCTTAAAAAATATTGAAAATTTAGAAGTTAAAATAAAATTTTAGTGGATTATAATAATTAAGTAAATGATTATTTAAAAATACATACCAAAATGTGTTCGGAGGCCGATTTGGATCCAACCTCTGCAATCCCTCTTGCCCCGGTCGTACAAGGAGATCTTTCACCGTATAATGAGCGTATGGAGCATCGGGTGGAACTAATAAATCGGGATGAACTGCTCCTCCAGATGCTGGAGGTGGAGGTGGAGGTGGAGGTACCCCAGCAGATTGTATCTGTGTCGGCTGAGTTTCTGGTATCATCTCCATAGCGGCTGAAGTAGACGGTATGTCCGTAGCGGCCGGCGACGATCCCGGTCTACTAGTAGAGTCTCCTCCGAAAAACGTAACACTGTAGTGCGGACGCTTGCCTCGTCCAACCCGTCCAGTTCTAATCATCTACATAAAATTTTAAACAATTAATAAATAATATTATATACAGCATAAATAAAAGTATAAGTAATATATAGTTAAAACTAATCCTAATTTAAAATCTATCAATCTAAAAATTTCTAATATATAAATTATTTAAATTTTTGTTCACCAAAAAAACAAAAAAATTATCTAAATTCCAAAACTAATATATCCTAAATCAATCAACCTAACAATTATAACTAATTATCTAAATTCCAAAACTAATCCTAAAATCAATCAACCTAACATTTCTAAAACTAAATTCCAACTGCATATGTTGGTGCCACACCACTATCGTCATATCGCCGGGGAGCTCTTTTATGTGTACAAATTTTTGGGGCGAAATAATATGATGAAAAGTGACATGTTTCTACCGTTAAACTCCTCACAACAATTGAACACTTCACTTTTGCCAGATTTTTTGTTTTTCCTTTCAAGTGTTTCATGAAATGCTCAAATGGATATATCCATCGAAACTGAACAAGTCCACCTTCCTCATGAAGTGGCACTAGGTGGACTGGAAGATGTTCCATAACATCAAAAAATGCTGGAGGAAAGATCTTCTCCAAATTGCACAATAAGATCATAATGTTGGCTTCAAGTTGTTGAATGTCTTGTTCAATCAAGGTACATGTACTAATATCTCGGAAAAACGCACCAATACATATAAGAACATATACACAATTTGAAATTAAATATATTAATTAATAAGCTTATTTAATATATTAATATATATATATATATATATACCATGTTCTAAAAATTTCCGCCTAGCTCCGATTACTCTCCGCCTAGTCGCTAGGTCCACCATCGCCGTCCGACTAGCGCCTAATCGTTAGGTCCACCTTCGCCGCCAAATAATTTTTTTTGTTATTCAGACATTTAGATTGAGATTTTTTGATATTTTACAATAACTTATGTTCAAAATTTTAATGAAAATCATAAAATTTTGTCTTAAAAATACGTTTTTATGTGTTTACTGCAATTTTAAAAACAATATTATAGAAAATTTTAATTATAATAGATTAATATATTTTAAAAACATTAAAATAGTCTTTAAATCCTAAATCTAATCCCCGATTAATCTCCGTTTAATCTCTGATTTATTGGTTAGGCGCTAGGCACACCCTTGCCACCCGACTAGCGTTTAGCAATTTTTGGAACGTAGTATATATATATATATGTGAATACTTAGCTTCAAGTACCTGCAAATGCTTCATTAACATCTGCTGGAAGTAGCTCGGTAAGTGCGAATGAAAGTAATTGTTGCATAAACACATGACAGTCATGACTCTTCATCCATAAAAACTTTTGGCATTCTTCAACACATTTAGAGAGATTAGAAACATATCCATCGGAAAACTTTACGTCTTGTTTCACCCAATTGAACAATGTTGACTTTGCATTTAAGTGCAATCTAAAGATTGGAAATGTACTTAACCATCGTATGTAATGTGCAACTCACTTATGGAACAAATAGCATGTAAGTCCAACCTTGAGTTCTTGTTGTCTTTTGTTGGCTTCAATCAAGCTATGGTGTGTGGATTTTTTTAGGGGCTTTGTGGGTTTCAGATCTATGTATCTGCTCGGTTTTCGCTGGTTCTTATGTCAGTGAGGGCGTGTCGAAGTGCTTCAATTGCTTCCGAGTAGATCTGGAAGGGTCATTGCTGTGGATTTTGGGTTGGTTATCCTTCGATTTTCTAAGGTTAGTCTGTTTTTTGTTCTACAGTGTTCTTTGGTTCTAGAGGTTTTCGGTTTGGTCCCTTCTTTGGTGTTAGTTATCGGTTTGTACTACTCATTAGCCTTCGTTTCTACTTTCTCTAGTTGGATTTGCCTTTTGGTTGCGTGGGCTAGTTCTAGGTTAGCATTAGTGTGTCTGAGGCTTGATTCGGTTGAATCGAGTTGTAAGCCTCTCGTCTTCATTTAGAGTCTGTTTATCCAAGTGTCGATGGAGTTGTTGGCTGAAATCAGTTCTTTCCTAGGTTTGTGCATTGGTGAGCCCGATTTTTCTTGATCTTTTGTGCTTGCAGCTTTTTTTTCGTCTCTGGAATTCCCTTTGGAAACTCGCTAGTTTCGATCTGTTGCCTCTCTCGGTTTGTCGGGTTAGGCTTCCCAGGTGTGCTCCATTTTTGCTCATTGTTTCTATTATTCAGATTGGATATGTTTGACCTTTTTCAGGTTTCTATTGAGGCTTCAAAGTCATTGCAGACTTGGCCGCATCCGAATGTTTATTTCCGGTCCTTGCCTAGAGTATTTCTTGTCGGATTATGAAGCTTTGCTCTTTTATTTTGTGTGGTACCCTTGATTCGCTATAGGTGGTCTCTATTATCGTTGGCTTGTTTTGCAAAACATCCTCGGTAATTCGCTCTGGTAGGTTCTATGGTGGGATTTTAGAAGCTGCGTAGGCCTTTGTATATGGAATTACTCGACTTTCTTCCTTGCCTTGCTATGGGTTTGAGTTCTAAGTCCCTTTTAGTCTCTGGGGACTTCCTTCTGTTCAGTCGGCTTAGTTTCCGAAGCTGTAATCCTTTGTCTTCGGCGTATTCTGGAAATTGTTTATTTCATTGATCAGAGAGTGGCATCGGACTCTCGAGTGGCTTTATGTTGCTTCGTTGATTCCTTATTGGCTGCGCATTCATTTTGAATGAGAAAAACCATCGTCATCTGTTTAGTTTTTTTCGGGTGTTATATCCCTTTGTTTCTTTGTCTTTGTGGGTATGTCTACTACATGGGTATGTCTAACCTCTTAGCGAAAAACATTGTTTGTAGTATCAGTTTCAACTTTAACATGATATAGTGGGAGAAAATTTAGGAGGTGTAGAATTTTGAAAAAGAAGTTACAAGAAAAAAAAAGGAAGGCATTTTTTAATTAAATTTTTTTCATTTATTTCTTATTTTCAGGTTTCACGTTTTTTTGACATTTTAATGAGATTTTAATTTAAAAATAAAATTTATGTTGAAAAATTAGATTGGCCATGGTGCCTTGTGCTTTATAATATAAAGAATTATCTTAAAACTGGATATATCACAAAAATTATAGAAAATCGCTTTATATTATTTTTGGGATAACATGACTTGATTTTATCTAAAATCAGGTTTTATAATGATGATTGAGAGTTAAAAAAATAAATTTCGGTAGTACAAGATGTTACATACCCACAACTAAATTTGATTGATTTTATTTTCTAAATCAAGAATAATGATGTTTTATTATTTTGGCTAAATACGAAGGACACAACACAAATATCTACTCTCAATTATTTTGCAATGCACGATATTTCTATGGAAAAAAATATCTTCTTCTTGTTTGTCTACTATCTATTACTATTTGATAGTGGACAAGAGACATTTTGTTTATTTTAATAATAAACGGCTGTCCACCACTTATACAGTCCCATAAACAACAGCCACACAATTAATTATACAATACTTATAAATGTTTAACTAGTGAAAAGTCAATAGCCTACTAAGACGAGTTAAATGACACATGTCAGACTCTGAGTGAGTGACAGCAAAACCCTGGTATTATTTAGTTGGTGTCTTGACACGTGTCAGTAACTCCGTGTCCCCAAATTAAAATATCTCCGGCCAATATAAATACCAACGCTCACTCCCATTTCTTTTTAACTACAAACTTCAAATCCACAAGATAAGAAAAGAAAGAGACAAAAATAAGTATTTTGTCACTTACTAACCTTATCCAATTTTTTTAAAACAGAGTATTGATCAATGGAATCATTTTCTTCTTTCTCTGAAATGTTGGGCTCCGATTACGAGTCTCACATTTACATAGACGGTGAGTATTGTCCGACGTTGGCCGTGAGCTGTCCCAAGAAACCAGCGGGTCGGAAGAAGTTTCGTGAGACTCGTCACCCAATTTACAGAGGAGTTCGTTTGAGAAACTCCGGTAAGTGGGTGTGTGAAGTAAGAGAGCCAAACAAGAAATCTAGGATTTGGCTTGGAACTTTCCAAACCGCCGAAATGGCAGCTCGTGCTCACGACGTCGCCGCCATAGCTTTCCGTGGCCGATCGGCTTGCCTCAATTTTGCTGATTCGGCTTGGAGGCTCCGGATTCCGGAGTCAACCTCCGCTAAGGATATTCAGAAAGCGGCTGCTGAAGCCGCGGTGGCTTTTCAAGATGAGACGACGGATCATGGTTTTGACATGACGGAGACGATGGTGGAAGCTATTGTGACCGTGGAACAGAGCGATGCGTTTTATATAGAGGAAGAGGACATGTTTGGGGTGCCGAGTTTGTTGACTAATATGGCTGAAGGTATGCTTTTGCCGCCGCCGTCCGTACAATGGAATCATAATTATGACGTTGACGCCGATGATGACGTGTCGCTATGGAGTTACTAAAAAGAGATTTTTTTTTTTTGAAAATATCATATGGTGATGCTATAATTCTATATTCATTTACATTTTTGTATTATAATTTTTATTTTTAAAGATCCTTTTTTAGGATGGATCCTTCATTTTTTTTTTGTAATGTGAGCAACAAGTGTAAGTAATTCAGTAAGAGTGTTTTCTTCAAATGTATAGCAACAAAAAAACTCTGTATAATACGGAAAAAAGAGGATAATTTGCTAAATGGAGTTTTTGAACATAATTAGAAAAGTAGCTTATTTACTATTTATAATTAGAGAAACACTTATCTGACAGCTATGATGAAACAAAAGTGCTTATTTGATAGAGATTATAAAATGACCAAATTGGACGAAACCATTTGCGGACTAAACCGCTTTTTACCATTCATAAGTTATACTCTGTAGTAGTGTGGACAAAAAAAAAGTAAAAAAAATTGTAGTGGACTAACTACGGTCTGCTTTTACGAAAAAATAAACAAAGATTGTAGCGGATCGTGGTTCGCCCTAAAAAAATGGATGGTTAAGTCCGTTCCATCCGCTGCATCCATTCGAAGCCAAAGTTTGAGTTCACTTGTAAAAATCAAACGAATCTTGACTTCCATGAGTAAGAAAAATTCTAGGCACCTTATTTAAATAGCAAAAGTTTCTGATGCTTTATCAAATATCAGAAGTTATGGACACTTGGTAAATATCCAAAATTATGAAAATTTTTGTTTTTGTTTTTTTTTTTGGCTCAACCATCAACTTTCATTCACCAATTATTGTTATAGTGGTTGATCAACCTCAATAGAGCTTAATCCAATCAGGCTTTATAGAATAAAACTTGGGATCATAATTCAACAAAGAAAGAGATTCCCTTGCTATCCTATCCGCCACTTCATACTTCAACCCTTCGAGAAATGGGTTGGATTTCTCAACCAGAAAAAGCTCATCATTGCCAGATGGAATTAGATAACTGCTTGAGCGCAGAGGCTGTGAGGGCATCAGGGGAGTCCGTTGCAGCGAATAAGGATCGAAAATGAAAATGTCCCCATTATAAAAGGTTGCATAAAATCTGCCTCTAAAAGCCACTAAATCCGAGCATGAAGCATCTGAGGTTTCCTTAAGCCGCATCCATCTCCTTTCCACACTTTTTAACACCAACAAATTTTTAGTGTAGTAGAGGAGCACAACAAATTCTCCACCTCCTCCTTCCTTGTTTAGCGGAAGAGCAGCGACACCTCTGAAATTTGTTCTCCAATCTTCAGGATCCCAACCGATCATTCTGTAATGATGGCCCAGAGGGAGGATCTGGCAGTCGAGCATATTCATTAAGGTTGGATCAGAACCTAGAATCTTCGCTTTCACTGAACATTAAAGGGGATATGGAAGCTCTATATGATCGTCTGACTCATCTCGGCCTATTCCTCCCAGGAAATACTCGGATGGTGACGCAGCCGCAGCAGCAGGAGTTTGAACTCTAAAGAGGAACAAATGGATCTTCTCGAGGGTGCAACACAAGTGTTTGCTTACATAAGGGAACTTGGCAAACATGGGAAGAGAGTAACTTTGGGTCAATAGACAAGAAGGAAAGGGAAATGTGGATCGCCATGAGCGGCAAACAGAGCGAGCATGAACAACATCAAAACAGTCCTCCACATTCTTGGAGATAAGGTGCAGTAACTCTTCCGGGAGCTGAGACCAATCTGGCATCACTGATGATATCTTCTTTTTCTTTGCAGCTTCTGCCATATTTGCTGATAAAGACAGAAACTGCTACAATTTTGAAATCTGAAAAAAACAATTACAATGTAAGGGTTTAGAAAACTGTAAACAAACATGAACAGAGAAAATATATCACATAACAATCTGCAATTTAAAACTGATCCGAATCGATTACAAAGAATGTAAAAATGGGAAATTGAAGCTCGGCCTGGGCCATCAAAACCCATACCAAAGATCAACCAACACACTCATGTAAAAACAAATTTCACTTTTAGACTTTGATTTCTTTGAGTAAGAAACTCATAAACCCCACATTTGAATCAGTCTGAATGTGAAGGAACCACTTACTTAAGAAAACACACAGACTAACGAAGCATTGAAACAAATATTGAATAAGGGGAAAGTTGTTACCAACACTACACCACCAGATTTAAGGACATGTACATTGTATTTTTTTTTTACGACAAAACATTCAATTAAAATATCGAATTACAGATAGTATTACAAAGTCGAATACAAAACATCGAATTACAAATTATTACATAAGCAGATATATGCGCCATACGCTGAAAACAAAATATTAGAAAAAACGAAATTGAATGTTGCTTCCTTTCCAGATAAGCCTTAAACACTAACAACCATTGTATGTTGTTATCTTCTTTTTTTTCTATTTGTCTAACTTTGATACGATGTGTATGCCAGATTGACATTGCTTATTTTGCTTTCCAAATCGTACAAGAAAAGACCATTGCATCCGTTACAAAGGATGTTTTCAAAGTTTGTTTCTTCTTCTACTGTCACCATTCAACATTCTCATGAGCTAGAAACCTCCCAAATCTCTCTTAAATCATTCCTATCGACCTCCTCAGATTTCATCAGCTACGCAGAAGATCGCTTCGACTTAAACACCAACTCTAAAAGAAACCAAGAATCAGCTTGTGATCTCTGACCAAAGACTTGCACTAGACTTTGCCAAAGAAGTAGCCAGACGCAGAAGACTTGCACTGATTCATCATTTCATACATTGTTGTAGTTACAAGAAAAACCAAAGATTTATCCTCAAAATCCATTTGACCATCAAACAGAGCATGTCCTGGAAAATGTTAAAGGACAAAGCATCACCTTAGCTGCTCCATAATCACACTAGTACATGGTGAAGCTGGTCTAAGCATCACCTTAGGTGCTCCATAATCACCCTCTGATCTATAAACAAAAACCCAATAACTTAAAACCAAACAAACCCTCTAAATCATAACCAAAACACACACACACACACACACACAATCCCTCCCCAATTGCTCCCAAAATGCTTAGCTCATGGCCTATGAAGACCTTTTTATTAACCAGCCGATTCTTCTAAACGTTTTGGCACAATGCAAACATCAATCTCATTACACAAGAATTCTGAATAACAAGTCCCATAACACCAATCCTTAAACCAAACAAATCATCACATGCAACACAATGCTAATAAGACTAAAACCCCCAAATCTTAGTTCATTGGCCTACTGATTAACCAAAACCGATTCTTCTAAGCATTAAAGCACAAAACTTCACCTATGGGGGAAAGCAAAATACTTAGTCCAATAACACAAATCCTTAAAACTAACAAATTATCACATCCAACACAACCATGAACAAATACGAAATTAGACTGAAATCCCAAAACCTTACTTCATTGCCAAGTAAGACTTTTTATCATCCAAAACCGACTCTTCCTACCATCAACACACATTAAAACCATAAATTTCAAAACATTTTACCTATGGGGGAAAGTAAGAAGGTGGGACGAAACCTTCAGGAGCAACCGGAGGATCGAATACGACATTTGCGGTTATTTATGGCATTTCGTCTTCGAAGAAGAAAGTTTCAATTTTGTTTGATGAGGCTTTGATTAGAGTGAGAGATGAGGAGCGGCGGTTGAGGAAGGAGGAGAAGGAGACGATTGGTTTTGCGGAGGAGAGGTGTTTGATGAGGCTTTCGATTTCGTTAGAGAGGAGGTTCTGTTGTGGAGGGGGAGAGAAGAGAGTGAAGAAAGAGCTGAAGCTGTCACCATTGAAATTGAGATTTTTGGTAGACCAATAAGAAAGTGACACATAGGGTTCTCAAGAATATCTAAAATCTCTCAAATGAGAAACGGTTCTTAGAGATTTTTAATAAAATCATATTTTTTATTTATTTTTAATTCTTTTGAGCTAGAGAAACTCTTCCTCATACCCACGATGGAGCTGCTCTAAACGAGAGCCCATAAGAGTTTTCTAAGTGCTACCGTCTATATAGCTAGGGGAGGTAAATAATGAAACAATGAAACATCCAGATTGTGTAAAAAACAATGAAACAGAACAGTACATATAAACTGAAAGCCTAAATTTTTTTTGATTTTTGATTTTTGATAAAGTACTGAAAGCCTAAAATAGAAATTGAGAACTTACAGAAACTGAGCAAGCTGCTGATTTTTTAGATTCAGCAGGAAATGCAGAGCCTTGAATATATAAGGATCGCTAGAAGATCATAATCGTTGAATGTTCATGAGAGAGAATTGTGGGAGTACGAATATGAAAAGTTTTGTGTCGTAGTCCCTAAATATTTTTGGCCCATTTCACTTACTGGTCCAAAAGTATTGACTAATTTTTTCAGAAACATATTTCACAGCGACAACAAGTAAAAAAAATAGGAGTGTTAAAATGGGTCAAAACCCATGGGTTGATCTGATCTACTTATTATTTTAAGAACTAGTTACACTATAACCTACTTTTTGAGTTTCCTCTTACATATAACTCACTTTCTACTCCTTCTATACTTTTCTCCACTTTAACCACTATTCAACTTTAATCAATACCATTATACTTTTTATTTTTTTACTTATTCTCTTTTTCTCTCTCTTTTTATATTCTCTTTCCTCTTCATCTTCTACTTTTGTGTATATTTTATGTTTTACAAACCAAATTTTAATTTTTTTTTTTCGTATTTGAGATAGAAAAAACTAAAATCATGCACAGATTCTATAGATATCTGATATCATTCTCACGCGCGCCATCCATATTTTCTTGACCATCTGTTCGTGGTTATATGGACACACATAACCAATATTCAAATTATATGATTTTAGAAATTTAATAATAAAATAATGAGAGTTCATATGTATGTATGCTTATACTTCAATAAAAATATAATAATCTTATTTTTAATGAGTGATTTTGATGTAACATCACACTTGTTACATTAACATGATCATATCCTAAAATCTTAAACCCTAAACACTAAACATTAAACACTATGATCATGTTAATGTAATAAGTGGGATGTTACATCAAAATCACTCAGTATATAAAACACATTAAAATTATTAATTTTGATTCGAATATAAGCATAATAAATGCATTATAATTCTCATTACAAGAGTAAATATATGGACACAAGACCAAAAGAAGTCCATATGGACATGACCACATGGACAACAAAATACATTAAATATGTCAGAGTTGAGTATTGACAACCATATTATTTTCATTATTGACTATTCTATTTGATTATCCAAAAACTGGCCGACTTGAGGATTGTAAGTATTGGATAATTAAATGTAATAGTGAACAATGGGAATAATATGGTTGTCCATGATCAACTCTGATATATTTAATATATTTTGTTTTCCATATAGTCATGTCCATATGGACTCCCTTGGTCTTGTGTATATATTTGTACTTTTATAATGAGTATTAACATAATCATATCCTAAAACCCTAACCCCTAAACACTAAACCCTAAACCATATACCCGCAACTTCAACCTTTTAAATCCTAAACCATATACCGATACTTCTAACACCAAGTCGGCCAGTTTTTGGATAATCAAATAGAATAGTGAATAATGATAATAATATGGTTATCCATGCTCAACTCCGATATATTTAATGTATTTTATTGTCCATGTGGTCTTGTTCATGGGAAATTTTCTTGGTCTTGTGTCCATATGTTTACTCTTATAATGAGAATTATTATGCATTTATGCTTATATTCGAATCAAAAATTAATAATCTTGATCAGTTTTATATTGTATAATGAGTGATTTTGATATAACATCACACTGTTACATTAGCATGATCATATCCTAACATACTAAACCCTAAACACTAAATCATATACCCTATACACTAAATCATAAACCATAATAATTCTCATTATAAGAGTAAACATATGGACACAAGACTAAAAAAGTCTCCACGGACATAACTACATGGACAACAAAACACATTAAATATATCGGAGGTGATAATGGACAACCATATTATTCTCATTATTCATCATTCCGTTTGATTATCCAAAAATCAACCGGCTTAAGAGGTTGGAAGTATCAGTATATGGTTTATGGTTTAAATGGTTGAAGTTGCCAGTATATGGTTTAGGATTTACTGTTTACTGTTTAGGGTTTAAGATTTTAGGATATGATTATGTTAATGTAACAAGTGTGATGTTACATCAAAATCACTCATTAGAAAATAAGATTATTATTTTTTGATTTGAGTATAAGCATACATACATCTTAACTCTCATTAGTTTATTATACAATTTCTAAAATCATATAATTTAATATAATAGATTGTGAATATTGGTTATGTGTGTCCACATAATAATGAACAGATGGTCAAGAAAAGATGGATGGTAAGAGTGAGAATGATATCGGATATCAATAGAATCCATGAGTGATTTTACTTTTAAATATCAAGTCAAACTAAATATTAAAAATTTATCAAAAAATATAACAAATAATAAGCAATTGTAGAGATAGGAGAGATAAAACAAAACAAAAAAAAATAGGAAAGAGAAACGAAATTGAAAGAAAGATAAAAGAAGGAAAAGATAAAGTTAGTCTTAGTTAGAGGGTAGTTAGAAGGTAGTTAAAGGGTAGTTGTGCCATAAACCAATAAAAGTATACTTGGAGTAGAAAGTAGGTCTTAGTGTAATTAAAACTCAAAAAGTGGGTTATAATGTAATTGACTCTTATTTTAATAGGTTTGGGTTTAACTTTTATACTCATATAAATAAATGGGTTATGGTGGGTCGACTCTAATGGGTTTGTAGGTTTAGTGGGTAAACCCATTTAGGTTCTGGGTTACCCATGAATTTACCAATTAAACACAAATTTAATAAATTTATAATAAATGTGTAAAATATCTAAACCCTAAAACAAATATTAGGGTTTGTTTGGGTGCTCCCTTGCCTTTATAAAAGCATGATTGCATAGTAGTTTTTTTTTCTGCCTCCGCTCATAAGTCATAACTCATAAGTCGTTCTTCTTGCTCTGGTTTTTTTTTGTTCGTTCTTATGATGCTTTTATTTATTTTAATAACAAGATATTTTATTTAATTAGTTACTTGTAAATTCTTGTTAGTATTATAATTATATTGTATGTTTTAGATTTTTTAATTATATTTAATTTATATATGGGTAACCCATATAACCAATGGGTTTAACGATTATGGGTTTAGGTATATATATTTTAATCCATAAAATAAATGGACGGGTTTGTAGGTTTGGGTTGGGTCGGGTTATCCATTTTGACACCCCTAAAAAAAAGGAGTAACAATATTCCTAAAATATAAGCTGCCAAACAAAGCCAAACAAGAATCTCTCTTAGGTTAGCTAGTAGCTACAAAATCCTTTATCAAACTTCCTACTTGTGTTCATTGAAAAATAAAGGGTAAATAAAAATACATGAATCTGATTTTATCTCCAGTGGCTCAACTTTGGCTACAATGCATGAATAAAAGATACACATGAGTCATTCCAATATCTTGAAATGCAGTCTTTCAAGCTTATAGTCATATGATTTTGGGAAATAAACGGATTTCTAAGGACCAGGGTGGTAGTGACTTCAAAAGATTATCGATAGAAGTTTAATTTGCTTAAGAGGGGTGCAATAGAAGTGTGGTCAGGGTGTTCGTTCGAGCTGCAAGTTAAGAATTTTTATATGCATAACACATGCCAAAGAATTTGAGGACGAATTCCATTTAAGTGGAGGAGAATTGTAACACCTCGATCCCGCAGTTTTAGATCATAGAGTCGAGGCATGTTAAAAGTGCATTAAGTCCAAATCATATTTTAATGAGGAGATATATCTAAATGATCTTAGAGTTTTATTCTCTAATTTTCGTGCCTCCCTGATCAGGAGAGAAGAAGAGAGATCCTGAGAAGAAGAGAGAAGGAGATAAAGAAGAAGAAAAAGACAGATTCAACCGGTTCTGGGAGAAAGAGAAAACAAAGGACCAAACGGATTTCTTTTTGTGCCATAATTTCGGGAAAGATGCATGACATCAAGAGCTATCTACATTCGCAAGCGGATCTTAAATAGGAGCTAGGTTTAGAACATTACGGCTGTTTTCCTAGGGTGGATATCTGCAGATCTGATTCCACCGCTGCCTAACTTTAAGAGCAGTTTTCTGGTGAACCGTAGAGATTTTAAAGATGATCTACATATCATTGGAAAGCCCTCGATGTCAGCTTTTCAAATCCGCTTACAGATCAGGATTCAGAGGTAAACTACAGCCGTTATCTGAGTTTGAAGTTGATGGTCGATAGCCGTGGATTGTGTGATGAAGCGGCTTATATTGTGGATGGTCAGTTACCATGGATGGTCCGTAGCCGTAGATTATGTCATGTAGTGGCTGAACCGTGGATGGTCAGTGGCCAAAGATGGATCTAGATGATGTATGCATGAATGTATTGCTGAGAGCAAAAATGTTATCATGTATGTTATAGCTTGTCAAGTATGGCAAGCTATATGTTTGGTAGTGTCTAAGTTTATGTGTGTTTGATGATTGTTGCATAAGATTAGAAAGTGTTACATGTTTACAGTGGACAGAGAAGATCTCCTCACTGACTAAATCATTACTCACCATTTTTTCTCTTTCTCCTCAGGTTAGCATTTGCGATTTGAATTTTTGGTCGTTGGTGAATTTTTGAAGAAAGCATTATAGGCGAGACCAAGGAATAACACACTGTCTTGGCCTCTGTAGCGGGATTGGTGTTATAGGCCAATAATATTATCTTTGTTTGATGTTTCTCTATGATGAATGAGTTGTAAACTTTTTTATGATTTATGCCCGCTTCGTCTTAAATATATTAATATTATGCTTTTTTGTTGGGTTTAGTAAATATAATTGGTAATCGCGACTTAATCATGTGTATTGAACTAAGCATTTAGAGAGATTTACGTTAAAATGACAAATAATTTGTTATTGAAACATAAAATTTAAATTATTTTTTAAAATTAAGTGTTATTGAGTTAATAATTTTAAAATGTAAAATCAAATCCATTTTTATTGAAAACATTTTAAGAATTGGATTTGAAAGTTTCATGTGAGATTTCAGATAATGTTTTAGTTAAAAATACAAATATCAAAATTCCATGGTTTTAGGTTAGATTTCAGAGAATTTAATAACAAAACTTATAATTCACCAAAATTCAACCAAATCATTTCAAAACTCATTAAAACTCAAATCTCTCCAAATTCTTCGTCCAATACACCCCCATAAAGAATTCAATCAATAATTTATCTTACTAAACTATTTATGTTAATGTTCAAAAATACCATTTGAGACCGTCAGTTTTCTGGAAAGTATAAACTTGACATAGAAATATTTAGTAAACAAATTTACATTAAATTTATTGTCTATGCTTTAATTAAAGATAATGTTGGTGCATGCACATTAAATATCACCACCGGAGGATTTCAGAAACACGTTGTCTTCGAAGCATACTTGGGAGCTGAACAGGCAACCCTCAGCCCGTGTGCCATGGCACAATGTAATATGGTTTCCTTACCAGATTCCACGCTTTGCCTTCATCACATGGCTGGCTATTCGAGACCGCCTTGCTATAGGGGCTAGAACACGTGTATGGGGTTCAATCCAGAGCTGCACACTCTGCGGAGAACCAAACGAAACTCGTGACCACCTCTTCTACGCATGCCCATATTCCTTCTCTGTTTGGACCTCTTATGCGGAAATCTCATCAAGAGGACGATCACACTGGACTAGACTTACACGCTCCAATCTCTTATTCATAATTGTCGTTCCAAACAAGACAACATTTTACTGAAACTTACTTTCCAATCGTAGATCTACCACATGTGGAGAGAACAGAATGGGAGGAGACACAACTCTCCGGCTCATTCTTCAGCTCAGCTGGCCCGTACGACCGACAAGTCCATACAAGACCGGCTATGCCCTCGATTAGAAGAGTCTGAAACATATATTTGTCTTCTATCCCGTTGGCAGCAGACCAGAACACCAACAACAAGCTGAAGCGCCTGAAGTTATCTTTGCTCTGTTTTTTATGTTCTCTCATAAATTAGCCCAGTTTTTTTTTTCTTTTTTTCTTCTGCAAATTCAAACTCCACTTTTGGTTTCACTAAATTTAACATTCAACCAAAAAAAAATATCACCATAGATGTAAAAGATTACATTGAACTTTATGTTTATATTTTAACGATAACTTTATGGATGTAAAGAAGATTTACATTGGATTTTTGTTTGCTTATGTTTTAGTGATAATGTTGGTACGTATGTGGTAAATACCAATCTGGACGTAAAACAGATTTACGTTCAACTTCCTATTTATGTTTTAATATAACAGTAACTCTTGTAAACTGCACAGTAAATACTACTTTGGAGATAAAACAGATTTTCGTTAAACATTGTTTATGATTTAGTGATAACGTTGGTGCATGTAAAGTAAATACCACTATAGATGTAAATCGAGTAAGAATCTCCAATGAATATTCTCTTCTCTTATTCTCTAAGGCGTCAGCAAAACTCCCTCTCGCCAATCGAAATTTCAATTTCGTATGCAATCACGTTTTCGTGTCGTGGAGTATCCGTGCTTAAGGGCGGGAAGTGTACTCAATCTTTTTAAGTTTTTTTCCTTAATTCCCAAGTAATTTTATTTTCAATTTCACATTACCCTGTGAACGACATTCATTTTTGGGATCGTTGTTCATCGCCTAATTAACTACAATGTAATTTTGTTTACTCCAATAACTATAATTGTTAAACAACACATGCTTTAATTCTTTTGTCGCTTTTCTATATGTTCTAGGTAAGTGATAGACTGATAGTTTGAAAAAATCTGCGTTTCTTGATATCACTCTCTTGAAAAAATCTTCTCTTGTTTTCTAACATTGATATCGTTCTTCTTCTTCCGTACATTAATGAATTTATGATATTGAGGGGATTAGTTAAGAGTAAATAATATATTGAAACAAGAAATTACGAGTGATCTAGGTTTCAGCATATTACTGTAGCATCAAAAATCAGAAAATCTTTACATAGTCGCAAAGAAAATTTCGAATTCAATCTAATAAAAACAAAACCAACAGATGTTTCAGGTATTCAAAATAAGATTTACAGCTTAGGGCTCAACCCGAAGAGCACCAATGGGATATATGCTGAGAATCTCCAACAAGTGAGGTCGTCTTCCTTGTCTCCTGTATTTACTCCATATTTATACGAGTGAGTTGCATTGTCTACCATATCGACGATCATAACTGAGTTCCCACTCACACCACAACAATCAGGAAGCTCCTTAGCCAAGAAAGAACAATTTCCAAGCTTTCCACTAATAACCAACACACGGTCTTCTAAATCACTGACCACGGTCCATTTACCAGCCATCTCATCCAGCTTACTCACTCTTAATGTGAGAGGAAAGGGTGGTTCACCGGTATTAGGGATCATCTCCTCAACTAGGAAAAGTTCATCATCGGCAGATGGAACCATAAAATTGCGTAAAACAAATAGAGGCTCCAAGGGCATCAGTCGAGTCGCTTCTAGCGAGTAAGGGTCGATAACAAAAGTGTCGGTGTTACGAAAGGCGACATAAAATCTGACTCTAAATGCCACTACATAATCGCATGGAGCCTCTGAGATGTTGTTAATATGCATCCACCTCATTTCAGCACTTAACACCAAAAGATGTTTTCTATAGGAGGGACACAATGAATTCTCCTCCTCCCTCGTTGTTTCGCGGAAGAAAAGCTGCGCCTCTGTAATCTGTTTTCCATGCTATATTTAAATCCCAACCGGTCATTCTGTACTGATGGCCGAGAGGGAGGATTTGGCAGTCCAGTACGTTCATCAAGGTTGGCTCATATCTTGGAATCTTCACTTCCACGGAACACTGAAGGGGATATGGAAGCACCATATGATCATCTGACTTATCTCCCAAAAAACTACTCAAAAGACATGACCCAGAAGGAGTTACGGTTCTAAAGAGAAACAAAGGAACCTTCTCAAGGGTGCACAAGTCTTTGCTTTCGCGAAAGCAATCAGCAAAATCAGGAAGAGTATAAATTGGGCGTAGTAGGCAAGAAGGAAAGGGAAAGGTGGCTCGCCATGGGTGACAAACAGATCGAGCATGAATAACATCAAAACAGTTTTCTAGATACGCCGAGATAAGGTGCAGTAACTCTTTAGGGAGAAGAGACCAGTCTGGCATGGACAATGTCAGCTTTTTTGATGGCTGCAGTGAAACAAATTCTAGGGTTAACAAAATTTTTGTAGGATAGCAGTCCTTAGAAGTAATTTACCATACTACATACTATAATAACCGTGAAACATTGAAACAAAGAACCAATGCTAAACAATTTGAATTTTGTTTTTCATTTCTATGTTCCTACTTGTATTGTTCATATCCTCCATAAGGATTACTTTTCTTCAAGTTCATGAAATAGCAGATGTTTAAAAAAAACCATGAAACATTGAAAAATGGAGAGTCAAATCAAATTTACGAATGGAGAATAAGAATTCTTACACATTCTGGGAGAATAGATCTCTTCTTTTCTGTTGCATGTGCTGCCATGTTTACTAAGTGATGCGGTTTCAAAAGCTGAAAGGAAAATTAAACTTCTTAGAGCATCTGTATTGGTGAGAGACCCATTGAATCTCTCAAAAAAAAAAAATATTTTAATATAAATTGATTATATAATTAAATTTACAATTTTAAAAAGAATTGAATCATTCAATGATAGACAAGTATTGGAGCAGGTTCTCATGGGTCTCTCAAAGATTCTCATTTGAGAGTCTTTTCTCATTCTGTTTCTTCTTTTTTTATTTATTTTATTTTTATTTTTTTAATCATGAGAGACTCACTTTAGAGACCTTCACTAATCATGCTCTCAAGGTTTAAAAAACTGCATGTAATCGAACATGAAGGGAGAAGATTGTTCTACTATATATTTAAAACTGACCCAAAATGTAAAAAGCAGCTACATTAATCAACAAAGTAAGGTAAATGTACTACCTTAACGATGGAGACAATAATGTGAGTAAGTACTTAAATTATTGTCCTCATCATGAACAACAAGGAAAAATATATATATAAAAAAGTGAGAAATGACTAATAATTGTAAAAACACTTTCTTAAGAAGCAATAACATTCATGTTCGAATATTTAAATTCGGGAACGAGATGGTTGACCCAAATTAAAGAGATTTAGATAATTATATTACCTAGTAAAACCGTGCATGTAAAACAAAACGCACATCAAAACACTGATATAGTGATGTAAAGGTTCAATTTTTCCAGAAACCTAATTCCAAAAGCTGCAGTCTTTGAACAAAACCATGCATTCTAGAAAACAATTTAAATCACCAGATTTCTGTAAACTTATCAGAGCATAATAACCACAGGAGATAGATAGTTAATCTGTAATTACCTTTGTGTAGAGAGCGGATTGTTTCGATTGGAGAAGTGAAGTCCGACCAAGTCAAAGTCATTTGTCCACCAAATGAAGAAGATTGAGCCAATTCAATACATCGATCCTCTGATTGCAATAAGAAGAATTTAAAGGAGTTTGTAGAGGATTTAGAAATGATGATAAGTCTGGTTTAGGATTTTGAACATCCTATCGGTGTGAAACTCTTTTAACTTTGTCTTTATTCATTAATAGTGTATTTAATATTTCATATCTTTTAATTTTTATTTAAATTAAATTATTAGAAAATACCTTTTTTAGGATTTAGAAAAAGGTATTTTTTTAAAAAAAATATCTACATGACACTACAAGAAATCTACCGCAAAACCGACGGCATTTCCGACGGAATTAATATCCGTCGGAAAATACCGACGGAATTAATATCCGTCGGAAAATACCGACGGAATTCCGACGGATTTCTGACGGAATTTACAATTTTAATATCCGTCGGAAATCCGTCGGAATTCCGTCGGTATTTTCCGACGGATAGTAATCCGTCGGTTCCTGTCAGAAATCCGTCGGTTTGCCGTCGGAAATTTCTGATGGATTCCGTCGGATTAATATCCGTCAGAAAATTTGAACGTTAATATAGCCGTTGTTATAGCTGTTATTATATCCGTTAAATTCCAACGGATTTCCGCCGATGGCAAGCGTTATTATATATATGTTACCATACTTCTCCATTTAATCACAACAACAAAATTCTACCCAACAATTCTTAAAAAAACGTGTAGAGAGAGATGTCATCTTCTAGAGATTTAAGATCGTGGATGGATGAAGAAATGTTTGATCCGGAGTCGAAGTTATTAAACGATGGTTATGCATGAGGTATATGCGAGTTCATGGCCGTTGCTGGAAATCAACCGCAAGTGAAAACAAGTGGTAAGATGAAATGTCCATGTTCAATTTGTCGTAATTCTCGTAATGTTAAGATAGAATTAGTATGGCATCACTTGTATAGCAATGGATTTATGCCGGGTTACAAGATTTGGTATCTACATGGAGAAAGAAATTTTGAATATGGTAGTAGTAGCAGTGAACCCTATGTTGCGGATAGCTTAGGAGAACATAGAACGGAAGTAGATTTTGGTGTTGGTACCGTTGAGATGGTGAATGATGCGTTTAGAGAGAATTTGTCATCGACCGTAATAGATGAGGATAGGGTTGAAGAACCAAATGTAGAAGCTAGAAGATTTTTTGATATGTTAGACGCAGCGAAGCAGCCATTATATGATGGGTGTAGAGATGGTCATTCACCTTTATCATCTGCTAGTAGAATAATGACCATTAAGACGGACTTCAATTTGGCAGAGGAATGTGTTGATGCGATTGCAGATATGGTGAAAGATCTTTTGCCTGAAGATAATCTTGCACCGGCATCATACTATGAGGTACAGAAACTTGTAGGTGGTCTTGGTTTGCCGTATCAAGTAATAGAAGTGTGCATCGACAACTGTATGGTATATTGGAGAGAAGATGAAGACATGAGAAGTTGTTGATTTTGTCGTAAACCACGGTTTCAGGATACTAGTGGGAGAGTTCCAATTCCATTTAAACGTATGTGGTACTTACCGTTGACTTCAAGGTTGAAGAGGTTATATCAATCTGAGCGCACGGCATAGCAAATGAGATGGCATGCAGAACATCGTCAAGATGGGGAGATTACACATCCGTCGGACGCTAAAGCGTGGAAAAATTTTCAATCCATGTATCTAGATTTTGCGTTTGAGAGAAGAAATGTGTACCTCGGGTTATGTACAGATGGTTTCAACCCATTTGGGAAGCATGGAAGGCAGTATTCATTGTGGCCCGTAATCGTAACACCGTACAATTTGCCCCCTGGTATGTGCATGCGTCGAGAGTTTTTATTTCTCTCCGTTCTTGTTCCCGGCCCTGAGCATCCGAAGAGATCACTAGATGTATTCCTCCAGGCATTGATCTATGAGTTACAAATGCTATGGAGTCACGGTGCTGAAGTGTTTGATGTTTTGCGCCAGCAGAATTTTAGGATGCGGGCGGTTCTTATGTGGACCATTAGCGATTTCCCAGCATATGGAATGTTATCTGGATGGACAACTCATGGAAGACTATCGTGCCCATATTGCTCAGACAACACAGATGCATTCCAATTGAGGAACGGAAGAAAGTCGTGTTGGTTTGATTGCCATAGAAGGTTTCTACCGATGGAGCATCCGTATCGTCGGTCTAAAACATTATTTACGAAAAATAAACAAGTGTTTGAATCTCCAATTGATGAGGAAGACGACAGTAATTTATTGGATCAGTTGAGAGATTTTGGTGCTCCGATGACTTCTGAATGTGGAGGTAATGGACATGAAACTGTTTACGGAGCCGGGGAAGTTCATAATTGGCACAAGAAGAGTATCTTTTGAGAATTGCCTTACTGGAAGGACCATTTATTGAGATACAACCTCGATGTGATGCATGTTGAAAAGAACTTTTTTGATAACATAATGAATACGGTTTTAAATGTACCGGGGAAGACAAAAGACAATCTGAAGTCTAGGTTGGACTTGGCAAAGATTTGCGATCGTGATTTTCTTGAAATTCTTCCCAATGGTAAATATCCTTTTGCTCCGTACTGGTTGGATGCACAAAAGAAAAAAGAATTTTTTGATTGGATTCAAGACGATGTCAAATTGACTGATGGATATGCATCTAATATGCGTAATTGCGTCGACTATGGAGAAGGAAAGTTTATCGGAATGAAGAGTCATGATTGTCATGTTGTGATGCAGCGACTTCTTCCATTCGCTTTTGCGGAGCGCCTTCATAAAGATATGTACGAAGCAATTGCAGGTATAAATTATTTTCATGTGTATTTTAAAAATTACTGATATTTTTATTATATATATATATTTAAATTTGTGTATTTTTATTTGCAGGAGTTGGTGCTTTCTTTCGGGATTTATGCACGAGAACACTTACACTTGAGGGGATTCGCAATTTAGAGGACAATATACCCTTGATCCTTTGCAATCTTGAGAAGATATTTCCACCGTCCTTTTTTGATGTTATGGAACATCTTCCGATCCACCTCCCCCATGAAGCCGCACTAGGTGGTCCTGTTCAATTCCGTTGGATGTATCCTTTTGAGCGGTACTTGTTCCATCTTAAGAAGAAGGTTAAAAATTTAAGTCGAGTTGAGGGGTCAATTGTCGCACAGAGCATCAATGAAGAAACCTCACATTTTGCAGAATATTACTTTCCATCGGAAGTTCGTACGAAGAGTAAACATTCTGCTCGCCATGATGATAGAGGTGAGAAAGCCATGTATCCATTGGTGGTCCCTAAGTTGTTTTCGCAAGTTGGTCGATTCAGTGGAAAAGGGAAAAAACGCAAATTTTCACAACAGGAGTGGACTCACTTGCATAAGTATATCGTAACAAATTGTGAGGAGATGGCGGAGTACGAAAGGTAAAAAACTTAATCTATTTAAATACTAAATTATTTTATACATAAGTATTAGCTTTCAAAGGTTATATAATGTTGTTTGATTTCAGGCTTTACATGGCAATAATACGTAGCCATTTTCCAGAAAAGACTGAAGAAGAACTTGAACTGCATAAGGAGAACAATTATATTATTTGGCTACATTTTTACGTAAGTAAGCTATAAAATTAATACTATAAATGCCTTCAATTATTACGTAAGTGTTTTATATTAATTTTGTGGAAATTATTTTCTTAGGTTAATGAAGGAATTAGAGGTGGATCGGTATTTCCAACATGGTTAGTAGAGTCAGTTACTGGCCCAATCTACATTGCGACCTCATATCCTAGGATTCACGATGAAGGAAGATCAAGACCAACTGCAGATTATGGGATTTCGGCTCAATCTGGTGATATTGTCTACTACGGGATTCTCAAAAAAATATTGCTAGTTTGCTACCCAGGGATGTTGGACTTGAGGTGCATTGTTTTTATGTGTGAATGGTATGATCCAGAAGTTGGGTGTGGGGTTAAGGTGAACCAATTTGGCGACACGTCAGTAAATTCTAGAAGAAAACTACGTACATATGACCCATTCATCCTAGCATCACAGGCAGACCAGGTTCGGATATTTTAATAAATACTTTATATTATTAAAGTTTTTGGATTCTATTTTTGTTTTATTTGACTTCATAACTTACATTTATTTTTTTAGGTATGCTATATTCGTTACCCTAGGGTTACACGGCGTTCAGATCCTTGGATTACGGTGACTCCAATTAATCCAAGAGGAAAAATTTTTGGAGTTCTGAGCACGATGCTTTACAACCAACTAGAAGTGTTCAAATGGATCATGTTGAGCATTCTTTTGATACATTCCTTGTGGTTGATTTAACGGAAATTGGTGATGATAGAGTTCATTCAGAATCTGAGGATTTGATGAGGCCGAAGACGATATTCCTTCTGAATGATCATTATCTGATTCAGATTAGTACATGATCAACATTTGTTTTTATTTATATTTTATATTTGTATTTCGTATTTTAAATATTACATTTTATAAAAATGAAAATCACAAAACCATAAATAAATAAAAACATTAAAAATCATAAACAAACAGAAATAATAAAAACAACCAAAAATAAACTAAAAAACAATAAAAAATACTATAAAAAACATCTAAACCAAATTACACATAATCTGTCGGAAATCCGTCAGAAATTTTTGACGGATTTCCGACGGATAACAAAGGAAAAGACATTTTTTATTCGGCAGCCAATGTCAGTCAATCCTTAAACCGAGACACGTGTAACCACATACCCGTCGGAACTCTGTCGGAAAATTTCCGACGGATTTCCAACAGGTTTGTGGTTTCGTGGGCGTTTATGATCCGTTTCTCTTGAAATATGTGGGTAGAACGGTTTGTTACTCATTTCAATGATAAAATACTAATATATACCTTTTAACATATCATATATATCAAAATCAAAAAAATCCCGACTATCATGTCTACATGTTAGACAATGATACATATCTTATAACGATGATTTATAACTATAACAACTAAAGTTCCTTGGATTTCATATATTTCATTTGTAACACTGTATTTGTTTATATTTTATCATTGAAATGAGTAAAAAATCACACTATAAACATATTTCAAGAGAAACGGATCGTAAACGCCCTCGAAACCACAAACCTGTTGAAAATCCATCGGAAATCCAACAGAAATTTTCCAACGGAATTCCGACGGGTTTGTGGTTACACGTGTACCACTTCAACGTTTGACTGGCCAATGAAGAGGCAAGAATCTGTCAGAAATCCGTCGGAAATTTCTGACGGAATTCCGACGGATTGCAAATATTACGCGGCAAATTAAATTTTCATTTCCCGGGTAACTAAAATTTCGCGTGTCTGTCGGAAATCCGTTGGAAATTTCTGACGGATTTCCGACGGACACGCAAAATTTTAGGCTGGAATCTTCCCGAGACCGCATTTCATTTAATATTAAAATATTCCAACAGATTTTCCGTCGGAAATCCATCGGAATTTTTTCATAAATAATGTCTTCTTCTTCCTCGCGGAACTGAAACGCGACGAACAAAAAAAAAACCGAAAACCTCTGATTTCGATCTCGATTTTGGCTCGATTAAACCGCCGATTTCAATCCATATCATCAAGATGTCTAACAATCCATCAATTCCATCCAATTTGTAAGTTTCTAAAACTCTAAAATTTAATGATTTCTAAGGTTTTAAGATTGATATTAGATTTAGGTTGTTGGATGTTAGATTTAGGTTTTTGAATGTTAGATTTATGTTATTAGATGTTAGATTTATGTTTTCTAGTGTTAATTCTAAGATTTCTATGGTTAGATTTAATTTTTTAACTTTGGAGAATTTGTTATGTTATTGAATTTGAAGATTTTGGAGATTTGTTATGTTATTTTAGGGAATTTTTAAATTTAGAGAATTTGTAATTTTTTATTACTTCACATTTTTTATTTAGATTAGGAAAAATTATAAATTTGTTTTACTAAAATTTTTTTAAAGTTTTTTTATTAATTTATAATCATTTTTTAAAATTTATAATCATTTTTTAGAAATTTATAATCATTTTAGAAATTTATAATCATTTTAAAAAATTTATAATCTTTTTTAGAAATTTATAATCATTTTAGAAATTTATAATCATTTTAGAAATTTATAATCATTTTAGAAATTTATAATCATTTTAGAAATTTATAATCATTTATACAAATTTATAATCATTTCTATTAATTTATAATCATTTTCTAGAAATTTATAATTATTTTAGACATTTATATTTATTTTTATTAATTTAAAAAAATTAATTTCGTTTAAAAAATTTATAAGCGATTACGGATTATATTACGAGGGTTCTGGGAACCAAGTACGTAGAGGTTCCAGTAGGGGTAGGGGTAGGAGAGTTGCGAGGAGTCATTCTACGGAGTCTACCCATATTCCGGACACCGCATCACCTGTACCATCCCCTGCTGCATCGACACCACCCCCTACTGCACCGTCTGCAATTAGCGTCGAGGACTTCGTTGCTTTACCTGGACGAGAGAGATTCACTCGCCTTCATCCGGATTGTGTTGGGGCAGACACATGGTAAGTCTCATTTTCCAATTTTAAAATATTAAATTTTATTTAATATTTTTTAATAAACTATTTAAAGTCTACAAAACAATTTGTTTTGAAGGTTTAAAGATTCGGGAAATGAGATTTCTAAGTCTATCAACCGGATGCTTAATGGATTGCTTCAGCATCCGTATCCGACGTACACCAAAATGCCCTTAGAAGAGCAGGAAATGTGGTTTCGGCAATTTGCGGTAAGTTTTTTATTTTCTTTATTGTTTACTTTGAATTTAATTAGTTTATTAGTTTATTTTAATTTACTTTTCATTTTTTTCAGCAAGAATTTACTTGGGAGAGTCACATTACCGCTTTGGTTAGAAGGGACTTCCACAAAAAAGCGGCAATAATGTATTCACGGAAGATGAACGAGTGGAAGGCGTTGTGGTCGATGAATCTTGCTCCAAGGGAGTTGGTTATGAACCCGGCCCTATGGAACGGGTTGATAGCGTACTGGAGTGAAGACGCTACGAAGGCTAGCTCCACAACCCACTCTGCGTGTCGGAACAGCGATCGCAAAGGAAAGGGTAAGGCGACGCACAATCTGGGAGCAACCAGTTTGGTCACAAAGGCGAAACAACTTGTAAGTTTTTGGTTTAATCAATATATTGTTTTTTCAATTTGATATTCAAAATATTTACTATATTTGTTAATTTTGTAGTTTCGGCAAGATGGTGTCCAACCTTCTGCCCTCAAATTGATCGAAGTTGCACACACCAACAAGAACACTAATGAAATCCAAGATGGTGTAGCTCGGGAGATCGTTGGCAATGTCAGGACGATGGGTGCTGAGTATCTTCTTAGTCAACCAATCATTGAAGGAACCCCGCCTCTCACTGAAGTCCCGATCGAGAAGATCAACGAATTCGTCTACGTGGTAAGTAAATTTTAAAATTTTAATCAATTTTTATTTAATTTCAAAGATTTATTCAACTTTTCATTTCTGCAGTGTACTCCGAAGACCAAAGGTCGGGTCTTTGGTCTTCCGGACGATTCAGCATCTTACTCGGCTACTTCACGCTTTTACGGAGATCCTAGCAATGATTTTAGAGCGAAGCTCGCAGAAAGAGACGCTGAAATGGAGGAGCTGAAGGCGGATATGCAACGCCTTAAAGAGGCCGGAGAAGCGCAACATATGCGAAATATGAAGCTGATCAACAAGCGATGATCCAACGGATGAACGAATTCTTTTCGCAATATCCACCACGTCCACCAGGCGTTTAGTTTCATTTTCGAATTATAAACAATTTTATGTTTTTTTTTATTATTATTAAAAAATTACGATAATATTCAATTTTAATTTTCAATACTATTAAATTTTATTTTTCATTTCTTTTTTAAAAATTTAATTTTCTCTAAATTAATTGATTTTACAAAATATTATATTAAAAAAAAAACTTTGCATTCCGTCGGAAATCTGTCGGTTTATAGATCCGTCGGAAATCCATCTGTTTTTACCCGTCGGTACTACGTCGGAAATCTGTCGGTCTCTTTCAGTTCAAAAACATCGGAATGCCATCGGAAATCCGTCGGTTTTCATATCCGTCGGAAATCTGTCGGTTTTTGTCCATCGGACAAACGTCGGTAATCTATCGGTCACCGTCGGTTTAAAACATCAGAATTCCATCGAGAATCCATCGGATTCCGACGGATTCCCGACGGAATATATTCCGACGGATGTCTGATGGATTGGCGACGGATGTCCACAAACTAGATTCCGTCAGAAATCCATCGGAAATTCAGATAGATTTCTGACGCGGTTTTTAATTCCGACGACATAGTTCAGACGGCTAAAACCTACGGATTTTCGACGGAATTCCCAGATTCCGATGGATTTTTCCGTCTGATTCCTGCTGTTTTCTTGTAGTGCAATAACCCGACTTTATAGAGTAAGTTCCATCCTTAGTGTATTGCCAAACCCAGTAATCAGTTGCTGTGGAATATAGATATGCCTTGCTATAGAAGTATCTTCAGAAGATATTGAGATAGTTTTTGTTCATCCCATCTGTTCGTATTAGGGTTCCATAAGTCTTGTTAAATCCAGTGTGGCTCCAATGAATGGTTAATGGCCGGTCTAGGAGGATGAGTTGGAAGCCACACATCAGAAGATGGATTGATGGCAGTCCCTAAACCAATATTATGTTGCAATCCTTTTATAAGTAAGTCACGACCTTGGAGAATAGATCTCCATCCATGGGAAGGTTGCTTGCCCAAAGAAGTGCTTTTTATATTACCCTAAGGAAAATATCGGCTCTTCAAAATATGCAATAGAAGACAATCATGATGTTTAAGGAGTCACCATGCTTGTTTGGCTAAGAGGGCTGAGACGATTTTTTTGATATCTCGAAACCCTAATCCTCCTTCCTTCTTCGGATACTAATACGTTTCCAAGCTACCCAGGAGATGCATCTATTTCCTTCATCTGAAACCCACCAAAATTGCGATAATATTGAATCAATTTTATGACAGATTGTAGTTGGAATTTTTTGAACCAACTCATGGCATATGTTGGCATGGCAAGAGAAATAGATTTCAGCAAAACTTCTTTACCAGCCTCTGAAAGGAATTTTGTGTGACAACCACTTGTTCATTCATGCACCCTCTTCACTATATATCCAAACATTTTACACTTCTCCCTTTTGATTTCTTTGGGTAAACCTAAATATTTTCCACAACAACCAGAATTCGTGATATGAATATGCTGCCGCACACTCTGTTTTTAGCTTCCAAGACCCTTGGACAAAAAATGATTGACGATTTGTCCATATTAACATGCTGACTGGATATTTCACTATATTGATGGAGAGTGCCAGCCAAAGCCTGACTGTTCCTCTTGTTTGCTTGGCTAAAGAAGAGTGAATCGTCGGCAAATAATAAATGACTTATTCTTGGCCCAAAATTGCTTATTGCTAATCCCTTCAAGGTGCGCTTAATCTCTTCTTCAAAAAGTTTTTGCGAGAGCATCTCAACATAGAAGAGGAACAAGTAAGGAGATATCGAATCTCCTTGGCGAGTACCCCGTTGTGGAACAATATCATCATATGGAATGCAATTTATTAAAACTTAGTAGGATACAGAACTTACACATGCAATAATCCACTGAATCCAAGTGTGGTGAAAGCCCATTTGCTACATCGATTTCTCCAAAACACTCCATTCAACTCGATCATGAACTTTGCTTATATCAGTCTTGATTGCCATATACGATTGTGATTGATGCTTTCAAGATGTCAAAGAGTGTAACAGTTCATGAGTGACCATAATATTATCCATAATTTGCTGACCTGGAACGAATGCTGTCTGTTTAGGAGAAATTATTTCTCAAAGTATTGGCTTCAATCTCTTCGTAAGGATTTTAGAAATTATCTTATGATGCATTACAAAGACTGATAAGGCGGTAATCACTCATCTTCTCCGGTTTGTCTATTTTTGGAATTAGAAAAATGTGTGTTTGATTTAGTTGAGCATGCATGGAACTGGTCTCGAAAAATAATCTAAGTTTCTCTCTTATTGCTTCTCAAACCATCGGCCAAAAATGATGATAAAATTGATATGTGATACCGTCCAGTCCAGTCCAGGAGATTTGTCACCATTAGTATTCATAGCAAAAAGATGAATTTAATCATTAGTAAAAGCCCACTTTAAATGTTTTTTTTGTTTAAGGAGCCGACGAGAAAAGCAAAGAAGACAAGAAAGTAGATCTCCGGCCGGCAGAGTAGGCTTCCATTGCCACGTCGGTCCGGCATTCACTCACGCCCTATCTCTCTTCCCTCTCTAGATTTTTGAGAGAGAGAAAGCGGTGAGGAAAATTTCTGGCAACGACGGCTTCCTAAGCGTCTATTGGTTAGCTATCCCACCGAAATCGTCTGACTTTCGTAGCAGAGTTGTCCAGCTTCCCGTCCGAAACCATTTTGTCTCCATGGCAGCGTGTGGCTAGCTTTCTTTCAGACATCGGTGGTGTCATTCACACCTTTGGTCGGCTTTGTTTCCAGCACTAGTTGACTCTTTCAGCGATGGTGCCTGGCTTCCGTTTAGTTTTTGGCTAGCTTGTTTTCTGAGTTTTCGATGTTCTTTGGTCTTGATTATTTCTTTTTTCCCTTTGATCTAATCGTATAATTCTTCGGTTCTCCCTTTTTTAAGGGGCTTATTTCGTTCTTCAAGCTAACTCGTTTAGTTTATTAAGATCAATTTGAAGTTGCGGATGGATGTTTCCTTTGGTGCCTTTGGGTGGAATTGGAGTAATTGGGCTGATAGGAGCCTGGGAATCAACTGGTTATCATGTTTCAGGTTGCATCGATGGAAGCCTCATCAATTTGGATTTTCTCGGTCAGTGATTTGTGTCTTAGTGCCTTTATTTAGAACTGCTGTGGTCGGATGGTTATAATCAGCATTTGAAGATGAAGATTTGCTTGGGCTTTCATCAGATTAGTCTTAAAGCGTGAAGACTTGGTGTTCTTCAGTTTATCCGGTGTTTTTGGAGCTCTTCGGGTCGAACATCCAGTCCGAGGTGTGCGGCGGAGATTTCATCTTCAATGTCTTGCTGGACCTGCTATCTTTTCCTTCCGACGGTGATATTCCTATAAGGCTTTTCGTATAATTTATGTTGGGCTTTGATCCTTGTTTAAGCATTTGTATTTTTCGGTTTCTATTAATAAAATGAGATGAGAAAAACAAATGTTTTTTTTCTTATAACCTTGAAGGTTGGACCAAAACCCTAATCTCCATGGGCCCGGAGACAGCCTTTAGTCCATTCCCTTTGGAAATGCCCCTTCTCCCAAGGGGGATCGAACTAGGGGCACAATAGATCCAACTCTAAGTGATAAACCACTAGCCCACCACACCATTGGTTTATCCGCTCTGAAACTGGAGAAGAAAAGCCTTGGAAAAAAAATCTCCCCATATCGATGGATTATTGCTTTGAAACAGCGACTGAATATATTCAATGGCTATTTGCGACACCTTCTCTTCACCTATATGATCAACACCGACCATAAACTCATGAGTTATAAAACCATGTTGTCTTCTTTCTTTTTTTTCTTCTTTTTCTTTTAACTTAGATTAGGACCCGCCCCGATCAAAATTTGTGCAAGGGATATATTTTAAAATCTATTTTTATCCATGTCTTAAGTTCAATATCCAAAAATGTTTGGTTTTCTCGGATTCTTTTCTTCTATGTCGTTAGATTCTTATCCACCGCCATTTCTTATTTCCAGTAGAAGCCACATCGTCTTCTCACTACAAGAAAACATAGACTTAACAACGTCTTATATCGTTGTAAATTCATTGTTAATGATGATTTACAACTAATTAACGATGAACACGAAATCGTCGTAAACAGTTCGTCGTAATGGAAAATTCGTCATAAATTCGTCATTAATAATGCGAGGAACTGAATTCGTCGTAACTTAGATGTTACACTATTCATCGTAACATCGACGTAAATGTAGATAACGTTGTTAATTCATCATTAAATTAACAACGAACTAACAACATCCTGTTCAAATATCGACGTTAGTTCGTCGTTAAATTTACAATGAATTAACAACTACTATTCTCTATGATTGACGTTAATTCGTCGTTGACGACAATCTTTATATTGTTAAAAAACTTATCTATTAACGTTTTATTTATTAATTGATTAATTCAAATAAAGTTTAAATTTATAAAACTGAAAACAAAATCAAAATATTATTCAAAAATGAAAAAATGTTCTAAGAGTTCAAATCAATATCGCTAAAATGTTCAGCACTAGCAGTTTTAGCGGCTATAAAATTAAAGTCATTATGTATGCATAGAGGAAAAAGATGTGTAATCTAGAGAGAAGGCAGAGCAAAAACATAGAGAGAGAGAGAGTGAGAATGTGAAGAATGAGCAGAGAGGGAAATCGTCCTGCGTATATATAGATTTAGCTCCCGTCGCTAATTCGTTGTAAATTTACGACATATTTACGACGAATTATTGTAAATTCGTTGTTAAATTTAACGACGAATTTACGACGTATCGTTGTAAATTCGTCGTTAAGCGTAATGATGAATCGATGTAAATTTGTTGTTAAACTTAACAACGAATTTACGACGAATCGTTGTAAATTCGTTGTTAAACGTAATAACGAATTTATAAACAAATGTAACAACGAATTTATGACGAATTAAACGTAATAACGAATTTACAAACAAATGTAACAACGAATTTATGACGAATCGTTATAAATTCGTTGTTAAATTTAACGACAAATTTATGACGAATTGTTGTAAATTCATCGTTAAGCGTAATGACGAATCGATGTAAATTTGTTGTTAAGCTTAACAATGATTTTACAACGAATTTACGACTAATCATTGTAAATTTGTTGTTAAACTTAACAACGAATTTACGACGAATCGTTGTTAAACGTAACAACAAATTTACAAATAACTGTAACAACGAATTTACGATGAATCATTGTAATAATGTTGTTACATTGTTAACATGTATTATATTTTCTTAACATATGATATTATTCTTAATCAGTTCAACAAATAAAAATGTTATGACAAATAAAAACATAAACGTTTAAATATATTTTGTTATAAAACTGTTGTAAATTAACAGCGAATTAACAATGTAAATATATTTTATCGTAACTCAGTTGTAGATTAACAACGAACTAACAATAAATTTTCAAATCGTCGTAAACTCGACGTTAAGCATATGCAAAAGACCATCGAATTTACGACAATTTTATTCGACGCTGTGTTACGATGATTTAACAACGAATGTTTATTTCGTTGTTAAGTCATTGTAAATTCGTTTTTTAATTACGACGATGTTATTTCGTTGTTAAATTTCATTGTTAATCCTATGTTTTCTTGTAGTGTCTTTACTCCTTTGGATCCATATTTGTTCATGATAATTGTTGTTACGATGGAATCAATTCTCTCGGTGTAGATATATGTCTCTTGTTCCAACTTCTTCCCTTTTGCAACACTCTTTCTTCTCTATGGAAAAAAATTTCTCTCAACAGAAGTGTTGTTTTTTGGTTCCAATACTGGGAATATTATATAGTTTTCTAACCAATTTGTTATTTTGCCTCAATTATATGTAAATTGTGTCAAGGAACCATATAAAACTGTTTAGTGATCATCTTGAATCTCATTTCAGTACTCTTAACATTTTGTACATAAGATCAACTCTTGATACTCTTGTTTTGTACACAGACTACAAGAACTTGATTTACCAAAACAATGAAACACTAAAACTTACAAATTCGTACCAAAACTCTGGATTAGAAGTGTAGAACCCTAAAAGTTCTTTTCCCAAATGGTAAGCTTTTAAATACGGAAGGAGCCCTTGATGGAGCGATTCTGGTGGTTATTCCATTTTCTTGACTTCCGCTAACAAAATCATTGATGAGTGACGAGGTCAAAAACCATATATCTTTTTGACCCTTTTTAAAAAAACATTGAAAATTTTCAAAAACATCTGAGAATATATTTATATTTTCATGTGGTTCAAGAAAACTATCTACAGGAAAAAACAAATTGTAGAAAATAAAAAATGATGAGCCAAAAAATACAAAAAGAAAAGTACCTTATTTAGATAAAGCATGCATCCAACTTCAAGTAAACTAGTAGGAAGAAATGAAAATTGAGATATCAATCAATACCTATAACTAGCATTCATGCAATTCAATAACCTCGGAAATAATTTCATTTGATCTCTATCTTTGAGCAGAACTCCAACATGATTGATTCCCCAAATTGAGATATTCACACCGCTAGCCTCACAGAACTCTTCCCAAATTAGCTCCAACATTATCGATTCTCCTATATTCACACCGCTAGCCTCGCAGAACTCTTTCCAGCCGCCTAACAATTTTATTCTTTTACGTTCCTACTCAAACCACAGATTCGTAGACCACTTCACGCCGTGTTTATCCAACAAACCCATGTTTTTGGCCCTTTTTATGCCACTAACCTTTGTGGTTCTAAGAAAGATTCAAAATGACGGGGAAAGATTCAAATTCGATAAAGCTGTAAAAAAAGACAATGGCTTGGTGCTAAAACCAACCAGTATACAAAAGCTGACGTTGTAAGTTGTAGGAGTTAATTTCACAAATCGGTTTTGGGATGCCAAAGATATTTTATTGTTTATTGTTTAGATTTTTTCCCCGTTTTATTCATTACTATAGGGTCTTGGTGACGGATGAAATCTTATGCAATCTGCATGCCTTAAATTAACAATATTTTACCATTAAAGTATTGACTAGTGCTAGGAACTTCTTCAGAATCATGAATTTCTCCATATATAAGCCCTGTTCTTTTTAAGATCGCTGCATTAGCCACTAGGAAACGTACAATTACAGCTAACTTGACATGCAAGTATGTGCGGAGTAACTCAGAAATCCCTGAAAATAGTTGCAGCAATCTTTTTTACTTGTCGCTGATATTTTTGGCGACACCGGCAACCTTTGTAAAGCTCGTCGCAGCGACATCTCCATTATTTCCCACAGAGTTTTTTTTGCCTCCGTTGACGCTTTATTTTCAGTCGCTGAAGGTAGTCGCTGCGACAAGGGGCCAGACACGACTATAGTGCAATTTCACTGAGGTAACAAGTGAAAAGACGAGAAAAATATATGACGGAGTGTAATGGTTAAACACATGATCAATTGGTACAAAGAACACTACCAGAGACAGTTTTGAGAGTTCATGAGACAATCATTTTCATAGACATAGTATTGAGAAGTTTAGAACATCAAATTTTTTAAAACTTAAATATCGCCCTGACAGAAGATCCAGAACAACAGGTAACATCAGATATCACAAAAACTAACAACAAAACCAATAGTGTGTCTCAGGTATTCAAAGCGAGATATTCATCTCCGCCCACAACGCGGAGAGCCACAACTTGAAATGTGTCGAAGATCATCACTCGTTTCTCTCTTGACAATCTCCAAAAACTGACGTTGTCTTTTGCCCTTCCTGTATGTACTCCATATTTATAGGCAGAAGTTACATCGTCTGGCTCATTGGTGAACAAAATTGAGTTCCTACTCACACCACAACCATCCGGAAGCTCCTTAGCAGAACAGCAGAAATTTCCATAGTGTCCAATAAATAAAACAAGGTCTCCCAAATCACTTATCTCAACCCATTTACTAGCCTCTTCATCTAGCTTACTCACTCTACATGCGAACCGGTCAAAATCTATTACCTCTTCAGGAAATGGGTTGAATTTCTCAACAAGAAAAAGCTCATCATTGCCAGATGAAATCAGATATTTGATTGAGCAAAGAGGCTGTGAGGGCATCAGGGGAGTCCGTTGCATTGAATAAGGATGGAAAACGAATATGTCCCCGTCAAGATATGCCGCATAAAATTTGCCTCTAAATGCCACTAAATCCGAGCATGGAGCATTTGAGGTTTTCTTAAGCCGCATTCATCTCATTTCCGTACTTCTTAACACAAACAAATTATTAGCGTAGTTGAGGAGCACAACAAATTCTTCTCCTCCTCCTCCTCCCTCTTTCTTCAGCGGAAGAAAAGCCATGCCTCTGTAATCTGTTTTCCAATCTTGAGGATCCCAACCGATCATTCTGTACTGATAGCCCAGAGGGAGGATTTGGCAGTCGACCATGTTCAACAAAACTGGATCAGATTCTAGGATATCCACTTTCACTGAATATTGAAGGGGAGATGGAAGAAGCTCTATACGATCCTCTGACTCGTCTTGCCTTACTCCTCCCAGAAAATACTCAAAAGGCAAAGCAGCAGCAGCAGGAGCTTGGACTCTAAAAGGGAACAATGGGATCTTCTCGAAAGTACACAAATCTTTGCTTTCAAAAGGAAAACTGGCGAAAGCAGGAAGAGAGTAACTTGCGGGTGATAGACAAGAAGGAAAGGGAAATGTCGATCGCCATAAGTGGGAAACCGAGCGAGCATGAACAACGTCAAAACAGTTTTCCAGATGCTTGGAGATAAGGGGTAATAACTCTTCCGGGAGCTCAGACCAATCTGGCATCATGGATGATGTCTTCATTTTCTTTGCATCTTTTGCCATATTTGCTGATGAAGACAGAAACTGCTGCGATTTTGAAATCTGGAAAAATAAAAAATTACAATGGTAGTGTTAAGGAAACCGTAAACACACATGAACAAAGAAGATTTATAGCATAACAATCTGCAATTTAAAACTGATCCGAATTGACCACTAGGAATGTGAAAATGTGATGAAACCTATATCAAAGAGCAACCAATACACACAAGTAAAACCAAGTTCAATCACCTTCGGAATTTGGTTTCTTCATATTCTGAGTAAAATTAAAACTCAAACACCAAATTTGAATCAGTCTAAAAGTGACGCACTGAAACAAATATTGATTCAGGGGAACGTTGTTACCAATTAGTATATGTTCTACTAAGGAAACAACAAAACAAAACAAAAAAAAGTGAAAGATCATTCACACTACACCATCAGATTTAAGCACATGTAGGTGCTGCCATGTTTGCTAATTGCTAAGATTTCGAAATCTGAAAGGAAATGAAGCTTCTTAGGGTTAGGAAATTGTAAACGAACATGAAGAGAGAAGATTGTTCTCATTTTTAAAACTGAACCGAACTGTAAAAAGCAGCTACATTAATCAACAAAGTAAACTATATGTAATACCAGAATATCCTTCATCAAAAACAAAATGTGTAAAACAAAACCCACATCAAAACATTGAGATAGTGATGTAAAGGTTCAATTTTTCCAGAATCCTAATTCCAAAATCTAAAGTCTTTAAACAAAACCATGCATTCTAGATAACAATTAAATCACCATAATTTTGAACACCATGTAAATTTATCAGAGCATAATCACAGAAGATAGAGAGTTAATTCTTAATAACCTAATTTGTGTTAGAGATCAGCAGATTCATTCTCTCGGAGAAGTGAAGTCCGAACAAGTCAAAGTCTTTTGTCCACTAAGTGAAGAAGATTGAGCCAATTTAGATAGTAATAAGAGGAATTTTAAGAGGATTTAGAAATGACAATAACACTGGTTTTGGATTGAGAGCATATCTTCTTTTTTTTACCACACATTTAGATCATATCTCTCTATCCGTGTAAAACTCTTTTAAGCCTCTCGTTAATATTGTATTAATATATTTAATATATTTTAATTGGTTAACTATATTAAATTATTTAAAAAAACTTGGACCAATCACATGTGAAAAATATCAAAAGAAAATTTAAAATATCTCAATGTGAACCGTTTCTCTTTTATTATGGTATGTAGATGAAAATTTAAACTTGGACCAATCACATGCGACCGTTTCTCTTTTATTATGGTATGTAGATGAAAATGAAACCCTAAACTCACAATAGACAATAGAGTTGTAAAACCACGTGCCTTCCCTCTTTTTTCCCTTTAAATAACATATTCTCTCTTATCCATGACATGTCTTTCCCACGTGAGTTCAGTCTTGTTGCAGTACATAAAGTGTTACCATTTAGGTAGGATTGGTAACAGTGGCAGATCTAGAAGATAAATTTATATGTGAAATTTTTACTAATTTTAATAAATACTCTTTCCGTTCTTTATTGATCATATTTCTAGAAAAATGTATAATTTTTAGGTTTTCTATGTATTTTTTATTAGTCATTGATGATATATTGTAAAGTTCAAGAAGAATAACTGAATATTATTGGTTTAGAATTATTGAAAAATTGTTAATCATACAAAATGATACATTTATAACAAGTTTTTAATATGTTTTTTTAATCTGTGTGAAAATGTTAGAAATATAATCAATTAGGAACAGAGAGAGTATATGATAAATTTTAACTAAAAATTACATTAATTATGAGGCACTTGCTTCATCCATTAACACCTTACACCCGCCACTGATTGGTAACTTCCAAACCTTGGCCTTAAGTTCAGGATCACCAGGAGGCGGTTGGGGAACTTGTTGCAACTGATGATTCATATTTCGAGCCAACCAACACCCTGTTTTGACAGAGTACTCACCTGATTTTGTGTAACTCCAAATTACTTTATCTGCATCTGTAAGGTAAGCGTCAATGGCTTAAAGATTCCACTTCTGTAAATTTCCTTGTGTGTTGATGATATCCGAAACACACATAGCTTCATTAAACGGATCCCTTGTTGCTGGCTTCCATGGAGATGATGGTAACCAATTATCTTGGAAAAGCCGAGTGGATTTACCATCCCCAATCAATATGTAGTATTGTACAGTTTTCACTGTTGCCATTATTCATGAGATCCATTTTCGAGAAACCAAACGCTTGTTTCCAGGAAATTCCACTCCACTTGATCATATGCTTTTGTCATATCTATTTTGATGGCAATATACGTTTGTGAAACATGTTTTTGTGACTTTAAGGAATGCATCAACTCATGGGCAACTAGAATATTATCCGAAGCATCTTTCCTGGAATAAAAGAAGCTTGAGATTCGGAGACTATCTTGTCCATAAATCCTTTAACGCGGCACACCAATAATTTCGATTAATTGTGTAAATAACATTACATAACCCAATTGGTCGGTAATTGGCCAAAGTTTTGGGTTTGTCAATTTTCTGAATCATACATAAGTTAGTACGATTCACACCTTGCTTCATACAAGATGTATCAAAAATCGTTTTTCAGAGATAACATTGGCTCCAACAATATCCCAGCATTGTTGATAAAAAAGCATGATGTGAGTCCATATGGTCCTGGTGCTCTATCTGAGCCTATCAAACAAACAGCTTCAAAATTTTCCTTTGTCAAACATTCATTGATAACCGGTGTTACGTGGCTGGGAAATCCGTAAAATATATGAGGGTGTATTTTATAGGAAATATATGCAAATCTTAATCTCCGTATCTTACTTACTTGAATATATATATACCCTGTATATACTATATGTATCCCTAGTATCTAGCTATCTCTGTCTCTCTAACCTAGCTGTATAAATACTCTTATTATCGTTCTCTACAGATTATCTGAATACAACACTATATATTTTTGTTATCCGACTTATAAGCTTTTTCGAAAAATTCTTCAGCATGATTTCCATTCCTCGGCATGGTTTGGAGCTGAGGCTTGACGGAGATGGTGACTGAGCTTCAAATATGAGAAGAGCTCAAATCCTCTCTGGAACAACGAACATCAGCGCCAATTCAACTCAGCTTCAATTTAAGTGGATGAGACGAGCTCAAGACAGATAAAAGGGTACCGAAACTGTGTTGTTAAATAGTGAGATAGCAGACCAAAAGATGCCAGAAAAAGCGGAAGAACCAAAGCAGAAAATTACAAGGGGAAACAGGAAAAATAAATTGGGTTCAGGATTGAGGCCAAACGGCATCCGAAAAGCCAGAGCCTGTGGATACAAGAAGAAATATCGGGACAAGATCACTGGAGTATCTGTCTATGTGACCAAATCTGGCCATGTGACTTTCCTAACCCGCATCTATTCTCCTGGCATTAGCTGGACCGAGTCACCAGATATCCACGGCCTTATCGACGACAAGACTCTAGGTAATTCGACGATACCAAGTTCGGAGACTTAAAAAGAAAACAGAAATATAACAGTATAACATAAGGTAATCAAAATTTTAAAAAGAATAAAAAGGAAAAAATCGTTTGATAAACTAAATTAACTTACCAAGATATATATTAGGACTGATGAAACAACTCAAAACATATCCAAATCTAGAAAATTTTAAAAATTCATGATCGCAACTTTGATCAGCACGAATGATTCTTGTTTTTTAATTAAAACTAATCTTAAATCTATGAGATGTTATCCTAAACAGTTCTTCAACGAGATATATGCTAAAATCATGAATTTTCACCCATTGGTTTAACTATAGCTTACGTAACAAACTGCAATGCTCTCTTCAAGTATAACATTAACTTTGGTCCCCAAAATATTTTTAAAAACAAAACAACAACAAATTAGTACATTACCATGTATCAATACTTCTCATTAATAAAAGCTGGAACAATATTATTACCAAAAAACAAACCTCATCATCAGCCAAAATAAAGTGAGTTGTGTAACATACGCCATACCCAACTATATAGAACTTTAACACGGAGCTGCCACTCATGTATATGCAAGAATGGACTAAGAGAAGGCACATTAAACAAATTTCTATTACAGATTTGAATATTGAAAGGTAACATAGTTAAAACCAAAATGAAAACCCTAAGCAACACCTTTCTTCTTTAAATATAGTGAATCAATTTATAAACAAAATAAGGATAAACGAACGGGGAAAAATGTCTAAAAAAGCCTCAATTTTTCAAATTGTGGACGTTTAAATCTTGCAACCCTAACAAACGGACTAAAACCAAATTTAAGAACAAAATCATTTTTAATTGAAAAAGTAATTAAATATTGTAAGTATTTATTAAATACTAAAAATGAATAAAAGGACTCACCCATACATCGTATAATACAAGCTTCATGGTTTCTCCACACAGTTTACGAACACTAAAAATTATTTTGACTAGTGCAATATTTTGTGCTCAAGAGTCAAACATAGAGTAACCAAAAAGTTTTTTTTTTTCTTATATAAATTCTAAAGGAAAAAAGTTTCCTTTAAAATAACTTTTTATTTGTTTTTTTCTTAATTGTGTGTCATGTTTAAAATATCGTTAGACATTATTAATAAGCTTAGACACTAATAAATTAATCTCCGAGTAATTGGAGATTATACGATGAATTGTTTTAAAACAATTTTGTCTTATTTTAGGTTTATATATAAGTTTTGTTATCCACTGGAAAAAATAACATTTGGTGTAATGGTTTGGGAGGTTCTTGCATGTGCAAGGTGATGGGTTCAAAATCATTTATGTTTTATCTTTTTCTTCTAAGGATGTGAAATCTACAGTCCTAATTTACCGCCGCTGCTCATTTTCTTTAAACTATGCATCATATCTTCTCCCATTTCTTGATATTTTACAATCAAATATGACAGATCTTCTATAAAACACTCGATTTCAAATTTATAATAAACAAAAAATAACAGATTCTGCCTCTATATCTCTGCTCTATTTGCCTTAATCTCACCTGTTAAATAGCATTATAGTTATTGTTATTATATCAATTCCAAATATACACTCTCCCTCCGTTTATAAATAAATATCGTTTTAGGTTTTTCACATGTTAAAAAACAATAAAAAATTTTATTTTACCCCTTATTAATATTGTCAGTACAATTTTTATTGGTCAATACATTAATATAGTAGAAATAAAGCTGTAATTTTTATCAAACATTTGGATTAAAAATCTAAAATGATACTTAATTTAAAACAAAAAATTTATTCTAAAACAACACACTTATAAACGAAGGAAATATCTAATTATCTATCATGTATATACAATACATTTGTTACTGATACAACGTTGATGTTTAACACAAATACACCCCTTTAGCTCTCTTTGCTTAATTTCCAGACATCTCTTCTGCTCACTTGCGACGCCATCCCTACTTGGCAAAGCAACATACTCACATGCCTCTGTATATGAAATTATGTATATATAGACACAAGAATCATTAATTATAAGTACATATATATGTGTGTGTGTGATAGTAGAGTTGTATATATATATACATCGAGCTCTATGAATTTCTTCTCTAGATCCTCAACATATTGATGCTTCTTCCACCTTGCCATCTGAGCAGCAACACGATTTAAAACTAACCTACGTATATAATTGCTTATGGAGAATGAATTCAGTTAAGAGTCTGATTTATGTATATGTATTGATTGCAAGAAAAAAAGAAACATTATGTAACCATTTGAGCTGCTTATGGTCCATGGAATGGTCAAAATTCTGATACAGTCAAATGGTGAACATGCCCGTCTCATAAGTTTTTGAGCCGTTTTCTTTGAAAGATTTCTTTTGAAATTTGGCATGAGCTCATGACAAATGTCTATGCTGCTATGCGCCAGAAACGGGTTTGTTGATGAAACCATATTTCTTCTCTCTCTCTTGGCTACCATTATTCGCCATCACGGTGAACCTGATGGGGTTGTTGTATTAAATTAAGACAAGAAAAATGTGCAATAAAATAATGGTAGCCAACATAGAGTTTTGTCACCCTAATACTACTATCTTTCTTAGTTTTTATAGTGAGGAAAATACATGTCAAATATCCTACTTGCCCTTCTAAATTCATATTTTCTCATTTTATCGTATTTACTTCAAACAATAAATACGAGAACATATTTATGTGACCAATGCATTGTCATCAAATGGCAATACCTTATTCTTATCAAATTTGTGCAGTTTCTAAAAAATTACATTTTAAAAATCCACACAAATAACAACTTAAAGTATACAAAATGTGAAATACTATATATATTCACTGATTTTTTTTACGTCAAATGGTCACTCTATTAAGGCATAAGATGTGATCTATAGATTCCAATTCTGCACCACATTGGAGATAGGAGTTATCATATCCAATTCTCCTGTTAGTTAAATTCTGTTTCTTATATAGTTTCGATATATATATATATATAATTTCTTGTATTAAATAATTTGCAAAAAAAAAAATTTGATGGTTATGAAATTATGGTAACACTTAAATTTTGGGGAAAGTGATACTAAAACTTAAAATTTGTATAGTTAAAATAATAAACATTCAAGATGAAACTCACCAAAAAGTCTTGCAGTTTGAGTTGACTTTGTTCAAATTCGTTTAACTCTGTTTAGACTTTTCTTTTCTTTAACAAAAATATTCAAATTTTGAACTTTGAGTGGAGATCAGACTTTTAGGGTTGTAAAAACTTTTATTTAAATTTAAATTTTTAAAAGTTGTGTTTCATCCAATCAGACTTTTAGAGGTTTAAAAGTTCTATAAGTCCTCCTAAAAAATGTCAAAGCCTAACTTCTCTTTTTTGTTACTTACGTCCATTTTTTATAAAGCCACTTTTTTTTTTAAAGTCACAGTCCCTAAATTTCTCTACAACCATTTTTAAAACTAAAAGTTCAAAGTTAAAATCTTTACCAATCAAAAAATTTGGAGGTGAGGGCGAATTCGGGTGGACAATATTGATCTATAAAAAATTGAATGGAACAAAAGAAAATTGCAGATAAATTTTTTTTTGATAAACAATTGCAGATAATTCACAGTTGATATTTTAGTAATGTAGAAAATTAGAATTCCAAATTAACGAGAGTTTTAAAATTTGAATATGTAATTATTAGATTAGGATTGTCGTAAGATTTTTGGGAAACATTTAAGTAGTATCGATAAGACTGTAAAAAAGACAATGGCTTGGTGTTGAAACTAAATAGTTTAGATTAGTTGACGATGTAAGATGTAAGATGTAAGATGTAAGGTGTAATAGCCTAAACATTTTCCCTAATAAGAGATATACTATCAATAAAACAACCAGACACGGCCTGGAGAGTTCATGAGACAAATAGACATGGATGTCTGGTTTTGAGAAGGTCGTAAGTGATAGTTTAAAACAATGGCTAATATCAAATATCACAAAATCATAGGAAAATATTATTTTTGATCTAATAAATAAAACTAACATATGTCTCAGGTATCCAAAGCAAGATTTTACGGCCTAGCATTCAATTTGGAGAGCTACAACAGGAGATCTGTTGATGATCCTCACACGATTCTTCCTTGAAGCTCTCCAACAATTGAGGTCGTCTTCTGCGTTTCCTGTAGGTACTCCATATTTATAGGCAAACGTTGGCTCATTGGTGAACAAAATTGAGTTCCCAGTCACTCCGCAACCATCAGGAAGCTCCTTAGCCGAGCAACAGACATTTCCCAAGTGTCCAATAAACAACACACGGTCTCCCAAATCGCTGACCTCGACCCATTTACCAGCCTTCTCATCTAGCCTACTCACTTTACATATGAACTGGCTAAAATCTAATACATTATAAGGTGGGACGCTTACCTCAACCAGGAAAAGTTCATCATTGCCAGATGCAACCAAATAGTTTAGTGACTTCTGAGGTGAGGGCAACAAGAGAGTCACCTCCAGCGAATAAGGATCGATAAGGAAAATGTGTTTGGTAAGAAAGGCTGCATAAAATCTGCCTCTAAAAGTGACTAAATCCGAGCATATAGCCTCTGGGACGTCCTCAAGCTGCTTCCACTTCATTTCAGCACTTGTTAACACCAGCAAAACGTTAGTGTAGTTCAGAATCACAATGAATTCTCCATCCCTTTTTAGAGGAAGAAAAGCCACACCTCTGTAATCTTTAGGTTCCCAACCGATCAATCTATACTGATGGCACAGAGGCAGTATTTGGCAGTCAACCATTTTCATCAAGGTTGGATCAGATCTTCGGATCTCCACTTTCACTGAACACTGAAGGGGAGATGGAAGCTCGATATGACCCTCGGCTTTATCTCGGCCTATTCTTCCCAGAAAGTACTCGAATGGCGATGCAGCAAGAGGAGCTCGGACTCTAAAGAGGAACAGAGGGACTTTTTCTAGAGTGCACAACAAGTCTTTGTTTTCGAGAGTGGTCTCATCGAATGTGGGAAGAGAGTAACTTGGGCGTATTAGGCAAGAAGGAAAGGGAAATGTGGATCGCCACAAACGGGAAACAGACCGAGCATGAATAACATTGAAACAGTCCTCCTCGTCTTCCAGATTCTTGGAGATAATGGTCAGTAACTCTTCCGGTAAAAGAGACCAATCTGGCCTCATGGATGATGATGATGATGATGATGTTTTCTTTTCTGTTGCCATGTTTGTGCGCTTTTGAAATCTGAAAGAAAAAAATTATAAATATAAGGTTTAGGAAATTGTATAACACGAACAGAGAGTATTAATCGCATATAAAACCCAATAGACAAAATCTACATTTAAAACTGATCCAAAGTGACTAGAATCTTATTTTGTACACAGATTACAAGAACTTGATTTACTACAACAATGAAACATTAAAACTTACAAATTCGTACCAAAACTCTGGATTAGAAGTGTAGAACCCTTAAAGTTCTTTTCCCAAATGGTCAGCTTTTAAATACGGAAAGAGCCATTGATGGAGCGATTCTTGTGGTGATTTTCATTATCTTGACTTCCCCTAATAAAATCCCTGACGAGTGACGAGGTCAAAGACCATATATCTTTTTGACCGTTTTTTTTAAAACATTCACATTTTTCAAAAGAATCTGAAAATACATTTATATTTTCATGTGGTTCAAGAAAACCATAAACATGAATTTTTTTTTGTAGAAACTAAAAATGAGGAGCCAAAAAGAAAAGTATGAGCCAGTCAATCAGTCAAAGGAAATACAAGCAAAAATAAAATCTTAACTGATAATGGTTTAGAAAAAAACGTTTTGATGAAAAGAAGTACGTTTATAACTCTTTAACAAAAAAAATTATATAGATATTTATAAGGAAAAGAAAGAAGAAAATAGAGCCAAAAATCCAAAAGTAGAAAATGGCAAATGAATTACTAATAATATAATTATAAAAAAAAGAGACAAATGACAAGTACTCAAGATGTTAATCATATGAAGAGGCAGAAAAAAAAATGTTAGTTGACATTTGATTTACCCTTAAACTTTACATGTATGGTGTTTGAGTTCTTTGATGCTATTTTATTGACTTTTGGACTGAAGACGCGTTGTTTATGCAAGTTTCATATATATAAATGAAATCATTGAATGATTGACCTTGCTCAGATTTTCCATGATTTATATTAATGATTCGGCTCCTAGAAGACAGACTTAAATATTAGTGAAGTAACGATATGAATGTAACAGGCTCTCAGTATAGTTAGGGTAGATAGTTGAATTTTTATAATTATTACCCACAACAACACCTAAAAGACGATTGACCATAACTAGTAACCCAATACAAAAAGCAAAGTACCTTATTTAGATACACTACAAGAAAAAAAACACATTCCGACTAAGATTTCCGACTAAGCCTATAGTCGGAAAAATTCCAACCAAAATCTGACCATTTTCCGACTAATATAGACTTAGTCGAAAAATTGTCGGAAACTTCCGACTAGATACTTAGTCAGAATTATGTAGTAGAAAATGGTCTGAAATTTGGTCGGAAGCTTATCGAAAAAATTTTAAATTATAGAGCCATTATACATTTGAATTTTCTGACTAAATTCTGACTAAATTAGTCAGAAATATTTTGAAAATTTTTGACTGAATTCCTACTAATTTAGTCAGAATTTAGTCGGAAACTTCAATAGAAAATTAGTCACAATATTGTCAAAAACTCCTATCAAATTTTCTGACCAATTTCTGACTAAATATAGTCAAAAATTAGTAGCTAATTTTCTGACAAAAGTTTGACTAATTTAGTCGGAATTTGGTTGGAATTTTTTTTAAAATATTTCCTACAAAATTCCGACTAAAATAGCCAAAAATTGGTCGAACAATTGTCAAAATATTTGTAACCGTTACTAATATTTGCGACTAAATTCTGATTAAATTCTGACCAAACAAATTCTATATATACATCAATCTCTTTTCATTTACAAACCACACAAGAATTTCTTAACATTTTTTACAAATCATTTACCGAAAAAAAAATTGTCATCGTCTAATGGCATCTCATCCAATTTATCGTCTTAGGGAATGGATGTATAAGCGGATTGATGAAGAAACTGGAGCGATTCGAGAAGAATATAAGGTCGGACTTCATCAATTCATGGAGGTCATAACAAATCAAGAAATAGTCCGGGAACAAGGTATGGCGACTTGTCTATGCCTAAAATAAAAAAAATGAAAAATTTATAAAAATAGATGTAGTTTGGAGGCATCTTTAATTATCATAGGAGTTTTACTCCTGCATATTATATATGTTTATCGCATGGAGAAAACTTTGTAGATATGCCAGGTAGTAGTAGAAGATGAAGGAGGGTAGAAGAAAGAAATAATGATAGATTTGTCGGTCAAAGTAGTAGAACACCTATTAGAGATGAGGAAATGACACAAGAATCTGAGACTCCCGGAGATGTACTCTTACTCACACAAGCCCATAAAACACTATTTATCGAGAGGTAATAATTTAGTTTATAATATTTTCCTTTTAATAATATGTTTTTTATTAGTTTTATTCATATAATTAATTTTTTTTTGTAGGAGATCTCAAAAGATAAAGGATCAAAATTTGGTTATGGATCTATACCTTTCAGTGACTACGACGATGGAATGTAATGGGGTCAGTCATCGAGGATCAATGACTTGCAATCGGAATTGGCATCACAAAAAGAGATGTTGGCTGCACAAATGGCAGAAACTGCAGCAACAAAAACAAAGTTAAATGAGATACAAGCATCTCAAAGTGATGTCCTATATTGGCAACGACTCATGCAAACTTTACATCCTAATGTCATTCCGCCATCCCAAAGACCTCGTAATCCAGACGGAAGCGTTAATATAGATGGTGATTTCAATTTACCTCTTCCTTAAGTATTATATGTTTTAATGTATAATTATGTTTTAAAGTTTAATTATGTTTTAATGTACAATTTTTCGTTTTTATATATTTGTTTTTAAATAATTTTTATGTCCTACAAAATTCTGACTATTTTTTTTTAGTCGAAAAATTTCCGACAAAATTCTGATAATTTTTTTTAGTCGGAATTTAGTCGGAATATTTCCGACTAAACACTGATTGGAAATTGGTCAGAATTTTGTCAGAAATATTCCGACTAATTTCTGACTAAATTCCGACTAAATATTTCCGACATTTTTCTGACTAAATTTTTTTCCGACACCCGTATTCCGACTAAATATGTTTTGTCGGAATGGATGTTTTTTTCTTGTAGTGATAAAGCATGTATCCAACTTCAAGAAAACTAGTAGGAAGAAATGAAAATTGAGATATCAATCAAAACAAATAACTAGCATTCATGGATTTCAATAACCTCAAAACAGTTTCACTTGATCTCTAGCATCACTAGAGGTGTCAAAATGGGTTGTCCACGTCCATTTTGATATGTCCAATAATAACTATTTTTATTGTAGACAAATTAGTGACCATGTCCATTAGTGTTCGTGTCCATTATCGCCCAAGACCACTAATGCCATGTCCAAATGAGCTGTCCATTAAAGCCCATTTACGCCTGTGTCGGAGAAATCGCGAGTAAGTTTATGTTTTAAGAAAAATGTGAATGAGTTTCGATTTGGAGAAAATTGATTTTGGCCTAGATTTTTAGGCAATATGGGCCGATCATTGTCCAACAATGTCCGACCCGTTTTGTCCGTGGACATAGTTAGGCTTAGACCATTTTAAACCTCTCCGTAAATGGGCTTGTCCATAAACCATCCATTATTTATTGGACATGGATAGACAATGGGCGACCCAACCATTTTGACACCTCTAGGCATCACCTTGGAGCATAACTTAAGAACAAAGCTTCTGTCTGCACCCCAAATTAGCTCCAAGATGATTGATTCTCCTATCTTCTCACCGTTAGCCTCGCAGAACTCTTTCCAGCCGCCTACTAATTTTATTCTTTTATGTTCCTTCTTGAACCACAGATTAGTAGACCACTTCATGCCGTGTTTATCCAACAAACACATCTTCTTTGCATTTTTAATACCACTAACCTTTGTGAAAGGTATTGGGAGATTCTAAGAACGATTTACACGACAGAGAAAAAGATTCAAAATCGACAAGGCTGTAAAAAAGACAATGGCTTGGTGATAAAACTAACACATCTTCTTCTTTTGTTTCAATTTTAACATCCATGATCTGCCCTTTTCATTCATCAGAACAATCTATCCACATCTTGTGTCTACACCATTTTCCCTCACAATCTGTGATTCTCTCTAATTACAGATTTCATTATATGAGCACATTTCTTGAATGTCAATCATAGAGTCAGAGTTAGAGAGAGGAAAGAACAAAACTTACCGAAGTCGCTTTCCTTGTCTAAACAGGATCCATATTGTGATATTGAATCTCACAACAACTAGGTCCCAAAAGTGTCAGGTGGAAAGCCATATTTGTCTGAAAATGACTATGTCGCCGTTTCGAAGATCATGTGCAAGAGCGAACTCTTCCCAACCGTCAGTGAGTCTGTTGCCATCTATCTTCACTTTCCAGGTTACCATGGACGCATCTGAACTTAATTTGGCTTTCTTCAGCTTATCTCCAAGAAGAAGGCTACAGGAATTGTCTGAAGCAACATGCAAATACCAAATATTTCTCAATTAGCTTCGCAGAGAGACAAATAGAGAAGAAGGGAGAAAAGAGAGAGAGAAAGTACCAAGTTGTTGTGGAAGCCAGAAAGAAGAGCCTTGAAGAAATACCTATTCGCCATTATCAAAATCCTTAAATCTCTCGGCCTCTACACTGCAATTGCAAGAAGAAAAGAGTCATAAGCACAAAACATTTCACCAAGCTCATAGAGCTTTTATGAACTTGGAAACTGTTTCTTGGAAACTGTTTCCATTGGGTGAACTCTCCTTGGAAATCCAGAGCTTTTAAGAAATAAAAACCATCGAGTTGAGAAATGAATATAATTATTTATTGCTGAGTTTCATCTTTTATTATATATTCATAAAAGGGATTGGTTTCAGAGGAAAACTTGTTCATGTAGTTGCTATTAATTTAACAATTTGTGACCATTAATGTGTTGACGAGTGGTGGTAATTTCTTAATTTCACTGAGACGAGGACAAGTAGAAGTTAAATGAAGATTGACCATTTTCATACATACACATGATTGTAACACAGTCTTTACCTAAAACTCATAGGAAAAGTTTATTTTTTCTGACTTAATATAAGCAAAACCGACATATGACTTTCTTTGTAACCAAAATGAGAGTTTACAGCTTAGCTCTCAAACTGGAGAGTTGAACTCAATCTGGAAAGCCACCACTGGAAGAGATTTGTTAAGAACCCTCACACCATACTCTCTTGAGTATCTCCAAAAATTGAGGTCGTCTTCGGCATATTCTGTATGCACACCATATTTATAGAAGTAAATTACATTGCCTGGCGAATGAGTGAACAATATAGAGTTCCCACTCACACCACAACCATCGGGAAGCTCCTTAGCCAAGCAAGACAGATTTCCCTGCTGTCCAATAAAAAATATATGGTCCCCCAAATCGCTGACCACGACCCATTCACCAGCCTCCTTATTTAGCCTACTCACTCTACATGTTAACCGGTTACGATCTGTTCTTAAAGCATTTGGGATGATTTTCTCAAGCAGGAAAAGTTCATCATTGCCAGATGGAACAAGATGATTAAATGATGTCAGAGGCTGCGAGTGCCTCAGGGGAGTCACTTCCAGTGAATGAGGATCAATAACGAAAATGTCCCCGTTAAGAAATACTGCATAAAATTTGCCTCTAAAAGTGACTACTTCCATGCATGCAGCAATTGAGATTTGCTGAAGCCGCATCCACCTCATTTCAGCACTTCTTAACACCAACAAAACTTGAGTACAGTTGAGGAGGACAACGAAGTCTCCTCCTCCTCCTCCTCCCTCCTTATTTAGCGGAAGAAAAGCCATGCCTCTGTAATCTCTAGGATTGCAATCAATCATTTTGTACTGATGGCCCAGAGAAAGGATCTGGCAGTCGAGAATTTTCATCAAAGTTGGATCAGATCCAGGAATCTTCACTTTTACTGAGCACTGGATAGGAGATGGAAGCTCTGTATGATCCTCGGATTTGTCTCTGCATAAATCTCCCAGATAATACAAAGAAGGTGACACAGCTCGGACTCTAGAGAGGAACAAAGGGATTTTCTCGAGGGTCCAAAAGTCATTGCTTTGATAATCCACAATAGCGGGAAGAGAGTAACTTTGGCATAATAGGCAAGAAGGAAAAGGAAATGTGGATCGCCATGTGCGGCAAACAGAGCAAGCATGAACAACATCAAAACAGTCTTCCTCATCCTCAAGATTCTTGGAGATAATGTGCAGTAGATCCTCAGGTAAAAGAGACCAGTCTGGCATGGACAATGTGTGTTCTTTAGTCTCGGATAGAGAAGGCTGCGATTTTGAAACCTAAAAGAAAAATCCCATTAACAAGGTTAACAAAATTGAAATAATGTTAAGATAGGATTGAATCAGGAACAGAGGAGATTTAATAGCATATCAAGCCTAAAAACTAAGGTGTATATAAAGCTGCATCTATATTTTGATTCAAAACTTCATTTCACCATACATATATACAAGAAACTCCAGTAACCAACAAACATTGAAAATGGAGAGTCTAACTAAATATTCCAAATAGATTTCTCAAACTCGTAATCATGGGGAGAAACAGAGTTCATACACAATCGGAACTGTGCGGTTGATTTTGCTGGAGAAGAGAGCATTCCAGCAGTGATTTCTTCTCTTTTCCGTTGCAGATTCTGCCATGTTTGCTGATTGCTTCGAAATTCTAATTCTGGAAGAAAAATTAAGCTTCTTGGGATTAGGAAATTGTAAACAAATGTGAACAGAGAATATAAATCAAAGAATTTGTAGAAAAGGGGGAAAAATAGTCCGTACCCAAAATGCCAATTAGAAGTTTAGACCCAAAGGAGAGACAAAGTAAGTTGTTAACAACATCTAAACGAAACCGTCGTTTGAACCTGACATTAATCAGTACTAAAGCAAAACTGCCACATTCTCGACATGTTAGCAACTGTTTTTTCTTTTCTACTAATTTATATTATCGTTTCATTTTTTACAATTTTCTAATCATGATTCTCAAATTTCTGATATTCAATTACTTTCTCTTCCACCAGTTTTACACCATGGCAGGCTTCATCTTCAGTCTCATTCGAGATCAATTGTTGGTGAAAAAGCGAACAAAGAGAAGAGAACGACAGTACTTTTGATTTTTGAAATCTAACACAAGCACATCATATATTATATAGGTATCAAATTTGTTATATTTCGAGATTTGCATGTCTCTTCGTTATTTGGACATATTTTCGAGATTTTTTTGGACTTTGTTATTCATTGCAATTATCTTTTTATCACACCACTTTGTTGGCTATTAATATGTTTAGAAAAAGGTTTTGAGAAAATGACTATGAGAAGACATAGTCTTTGATTTTAGGGTCTTGTGTGAAACATCTAAAAAAAAAAAAAACACTTACACGGATCTTGACCAACCCAAGATAATAAATATCCATTAATTTTTTCTTTTGGTTTTCTTTAAAACTTGACTATTAATAAATTTATAATTTACTTCCTCAGTTTACCCCAATTCTGATATTATTATTAGTTGATCTTTAATTATGCACAATGACATTTTCAAAAAAATTGACATTACCATATTATTTTGGGATAATGTGTGTATAGGGTAGTTTTTTTGAAGTAATTGAGTTAATGGGTTAGTCACTGTTTACAACTAGTTAAATGAATCATCATTATTTCTAATAGCTTCTTAGACTAGCTTTTCCGAAAAGACAAAAACGCTCCCATCGTCTGAGTGTTAATGAGACCAGCTGAGAAAATGAGAGTCTTTCAATAATACTTTGTACACCTGACTCGTTTTGTACACCGATTCGTCTTGTACACCAAGTTGCATCGTTCACCGACTCTTTTTGTACAGTGACTCGTCTTGTAATCGACTCATCTCGTACACTGATTCATGTTGTACACCAATTCGTCTCATACACGGGTGTACATTGTTTGAGGTGTACATGTTTGTGGTGAGAAAGATGGTGTACAAGATGTTTGGAGTGATTGTACTTGTTAGTTTAGGTGTACAAGTGTGAGTGTACAATTTTGTGGTGTACGGGAATGTCCCTGGTGTACATTACTTTATGTTGGACAATAATGAATGATACGACAATGTTTGATGATGTATAAATGAAAGAAGATAAACAATGATATGATATACAAGATGGTGGTTATAATGGTATACATAGATAGTCTACGAGACGGTGTACATGAAGATTATTGGGTGTACATCAACATTGGATGGGTGATGGTCTACAAAAGGATGTATCGAAACGGTGTACAAAGTCAGTGTACGAATATGGTGTACATGAAATTTTTTGATTGTACATCTATACAAAATGGGTCTCGTTAGATTCACAAAAAAATTAAAAAAATAAAATTTTGTTTAAATTTTTTTTTGATGTTTTATTTGTGAGAAAATCTATGAAATCAGAATTGAAATAAAATAAAAGAAGAAAGAAGAGAGAGAGAGAAAAAGAGAAGAAATGAAAAAAAAAAAAAAAGCATTGGCATACAATGTAATTACGAAAAAAATTGGAGTGTATTTTCGGAAAATAAACAGTGTCAAACAGTAAAACACACCCTTTTTTACAATTGTAAATAGTAAACTACCGTCTTTCCCAATTATTTTCAAAAAACTACCCTATACACCAATTCATCCTATTATTTTTTGACCCGGACGTAGTACGAACTTCATACTAGGAAATTGTAAACAAACATGAATAGAGATGATGGTTAATCACAAAACAAAAACAAAGAAGATAACTTGAAGAATTCGTAGAAAAGGGGGAGAAAATAGTCTGTACCCAAACCGCTAATTAGAAGTTTAGACCCAAACGTGAGAAAAAAGAAGTTGTAAACAACATCAAAACGAAACCGTCGTTTGAACCTGACACTAATCAGTACTAGAGCAAAACTGCCACACATTCTAGACCCGTTAGCAACCGTTGGACTTTGTTATTCATTGCAATTACCTTTTTATCACATCTCTTTGTTGGCTATTAATATGTTAGGAAATATTTTTGAGAAAATGACTATGAGTAGACATAGTCATTGATTTCAGGGTCTTGTGTGAAACATTTTAAGAAAAGAATAACACTTTGGGTTTTCGGGTTTAGAGGTTTAAAACCCATTCGGGTATTTATAATTTTTGGTTCGGATTTGCTTCGGTTCCATCCGGGTTCGGGTATCCAAAATATTGGAGAAAACTAAAATATTGGTTAAATCGGAATAAAGTTTTGTTAAATTTTCACAATCTAACTAAGAATTTTGGGATATTTTGGTTATTTTGAGTATTTTGGTATTAATATAATTGATATTGTTTAATATATATATATATATATATATAGTTTTTTAAGATGAAACAAATTGAAGAGAAGAATCACGACACTGCAGCATTAGTTTTCTGTTTTCTATACCGAATGAATATGCCTCCATAGTCTATGCTTTTGTCAACAAAAGGGATGTTTGGCGTTTTTGCGCTTCTCCATTCAGTTGCCTCCACCTCCCTCAGCAGATGACATCAATTTATAGCCCCAGTTTTTTCTGATTATATTCATAGTGTCTATACTTTGGGTAAATCTGCAATTTCTTAAGTTATTTGGTATGATAAGATTTTGTCTGAATATTTGGGGAAAGACACAATGCTTTCGTTGGTGTGCAAATCATCACTGTTTGGACAGAAAAGTGATAGTGTCACATGCTTCAATCTGAAGCAGCTAGCCCTGGACGATCTACAACCTATTGGTTTCTTGTTATTTGTCTTGATGCAACCAGGTATTTTTGTACTTTAGTTTGATTTTTGGTTTATTGCTAATGTATTGCTTAGCTAGATGTTTTCTGGTTCAAAACATGCAGACCCTGGAGGAACGGACCTGTGAAGAATGATCCTCATAAGAGATTAGCCATGGATAACCTGGTTTCCAACCATTTTTAGAAAACGGCAGCCAATAATGATGTCTCAAGGGTAGAGTTTTGTAGCTTCTCAGCCTTTTACAAACCAGAGCAGAGAGGAGTAGGCACAGGTTATCCACGGCTAATCTCTTCTTAGGATCATTCTTCACAAGTCCGTTCTTCTAAGGCTAAGCGATAGTCGGGCGGTGCAAGTGGACTTATAGACTACAAGGATTTGTTTTATGACTATTTTATCTCATTTTAGGTTTATATATAATTTTGAACAATTTTTGGATTCACTCCCAAGGGTGAACCCTTTTATTATATTTAAACATAAATAATAAATTAAAATAAAATTAAACAAAAAAAAATATTTAAGGTAAAATGCATACTTATCTCTCTCTTAGTTGATTTCACCAATGACATAGCATTTAAAATATCTTGATCTCTTTTTTGCAGCACCATGGATAAGTTTTTCGTGAGTCCCAAAAGGTGTATCATCATTTGCAGATAAAATACAAAATCAAAGCTATGAAAATATTTAAGGAGGCCATTTGCTTGACGTCTTTTCAAGGTATATGCGCCTTCAATCTCAATGTACTCAAGCACTTCAACGATAGAAGAAAACAAATCAGTCAAACGCAGTAGAGTTTTATAGTGAGAATTCCAACGAGTATTCCCTGGTCTTTGAAGACAAATCTCTTGATTCAATCCTATTCCCGTACTGATCTCACCACTATTAATTCCTTCTTGAATATTTTTTCTATGCCTCTCTCGGATCATATTTTTCCTTTTGCATGAAGCTCCCACCACATTTAGCAAAAGAGAAATCATATCAAAGAAATTACCAACCTCAAAATTTTCTTTTGCAACTGCCACAACTACCAATTGAAGTTGGTGAGCAAAACAATGAACATAATATGCTGATGTGATTTCCCTCTGAATTAACGACCTTAACCCATTGAACTCACCTTTCATATTACTTGTTCCATCATATCCTTGTCCTCTTAGTTTTTTAATGCTCAATCCATATTTAGCAAACAAAATATCAATAGCAGACTTCAAAGATGCTGAAGATGTCTCACTCACATGTGTAATACTAATGAATCTCTCTTTGACTATCCCACTTTTATCAACAAACCGAAACACTACTGCCATTTGTTCTTTGTCATAAACGTCAGCTGACTCATCCACCAACAGAGCAAAAATATCATGATTTATTTCTTCAATAACTGATTTGACTAGTTCTTCTGCAAAACAATGCACAATATCTTTCTGGATCTTAGGAGACATCATCTGATTATTGCGAGGAGCATTATCTAAAATAACCTTACTCACAACTTCATTCTGATCAGCAGTATATTTCAAGAGTTCCACAAAGTTTCCTCTATTAGCAGATTTTTCAGACTCATCGTGGCCACGGAAAGGTAACCCTTGTCGCAGTAAGTATCTGGCAGCATCAATTGAAGCATTCAGCTGAATCCGATACTCATTTTTTGAAGTATCATCTTGCTTCTGAAAAGCATGCTTAATAGACTGGAATTGTTTCAACAAATTTTCACACTTCATAACTGCATTGTTGTGAAAACTATCAACAGCTCCCACATGTTCCATAAAACCCTTGATCTTATTCCATCCAGAGTATCCATCTTCGATAAATGCATCACTTTTTACGCATTTACCTACACTATCTCTGAACAAGTAACAACAAAGGCAAAAAGCTTTTTCTTTTTTCACACTATACTCCAACCAGTTTTTGTGTCGATCAAACCATGTTGGATTAAATCGCCTCAATACACCTCCAATCGACTTTTGTTCAAAATTATGATCACGAGGTTGGCAAAGACCTTTAATTAAGTATTGTCGAATTACCTCATCTCTTTGATTTGGATGATAATCTCTTATTCTTTTTCGATCTGCATGATCCCATGGTAGATCAAGATCTTCTAATTCGCTATGAGGTGGAGATGGACATGGAGTTTTTCTTTTAAAATAATTGTGCAAATTTGCCATTGCTTTGTCTGCAAAAAAAAAATTATGATTGAAATTTTATCAACTATGTATATATATTCCAATTGATTGTCTACGAATGATAATTTTTCTCCAAAACAAATTATACTAACATAGTATAATAAAACATTACAATTAGGATTTTTTTTTGGTATCGTATTGTTAAATAAATATATTTCTAAAAGAGATAACCTTTAACTTTTAAAAAATATAGTCAATGGAACTTTGATTAAGCAATATAAACATTCAAACAACTTCTTTAATTCTCTACGAACTGAAAGAATTTAATCAAAGCTTTATACATGTGAATTGTTCAAACTAAATTCTTAAAAAATTGACAACCATTCATAATAAACCACAATAGAGGTGATTTTAAATAAAAAAATTATAGTGAATACAACAACTTTTAAATCATGAATTATGATTATGAATATAAACAAACTTAGCTTAGAAATCGTTGATGTTGATTTTTTTAATGCCAGAATTTTATTGCAAATCAAAATCATTGTAAAAACAAAATCAAAAATTTTACCTGAAAGATGAACAAACTTGAATGTAAAAGAGAAGAGGTTGAATCTTTAAAGAAGAAAACTGAAAAGTCAATTAAGAGAAATTATTTTTTAATCTTAATTAGATTTTTTTGTGAGCAAAAGCAACCAAAAAAAAATGAAGAACGTAAAAAAAAATTAGGTTAAAATTTTGGGCCATTTTTCTTGTTAATTTAAAACAAACAAAATATAATATGGACTTTTTTTTTTATGGGTTTCATGTATATTATAAATTTTGGTGTGTCAAATTAATAAAACAAACTGATAATACAAATAAATTGGGCTAGAAACAAATAAAACCCATAGCATTTATAAAATTTTTAAAAATTTGGGTGTGTCACCTGACCCACCTTACAACAAGGTGGGTCCACCCCTGTATATATATATATATATATGTCTTGTTTTCTTCTAAATTTGGATGTTATTGAAGATCATTATTGAATTTGGGTTCTTCCCCTAGCAGTGAACCCAATAATTTGTTTTATTTTAATTTTAATTTATTATTTCTGTATAACTATATTTTTATACAAAAATCAACATGACATAATAAATTGATTAAATTTATTATTAATGCATGCAGAGAATTTGGTAAACCCATAGAAGTGAATCCAATAATTGTTCCCTTTTTTGTAGTTGTCAATTGGGCCAATTGGGCCAACGGCAAAAATTTTCAAAACTAAAAAAACAAAAACACAAAATAACCGAATTCCCAAGCCTAGTTCGTCATATCACAAATAGTTAAGTGAGGTGTTTTTCAGTTTTCTTTAAAACAAAATATATATATATCTATATATATAAAGTAAAATATTGCTCTCTTCTCATGATGCCACCTCAGCTTCTTCCTATTCTAAAACTTTGACACATCAGCATTACTCACCTAATTAACTATCCCTCTATTCTTACTCTTTCAATGATTACTCCAATCCCAAGCGTATTCACATGCCCAATTAAAAAAAACCATAAACCCCACATACAAAAAAAAGGCCCAACGAAAGTCATTTTTTCAAAGCCCAACTCCATAGACCTAACAATGACGACATCATAAATTCGCCATAGCTGAGTTTTTTAGCCGTCTCTGTAAACAATACCTCAAACATGGCGACTGGCTGATTCCAGCATGAAGCTTAATTTTAAGAGAAAGAGAAATTCGCGTAGATATTTTTTTAATTTGGGGAGTTTTGTGTAATAAAAAATTCTATGGAAGTATTTATATATAAAAAGTAAAATGTGCTCTCTTTACATGATGCCACATCAGCTTCTCAATTTCTAAAATTTTGACACATCAGCATCACTAAACTAATTACCATCTTCTCTATTGTAACTCTTACTAATTTTTTAAACAGGCCTACCCATTTATGAACCTATATGTCCAATTTAAAAATCCCAAAACACCACATTTATATATAAAATCCCTACATCTATATATAAGAAAATCAAAAATGAAAAAAAAATGCTTAAAATATTTACCTAAAGAGAGTTGAAGACATTTTTTGTTAACAATTAAACATATACACGTAATGGCTACTCCATCTTAATTAACTACATAAATTTTGCTTAAAGTGCAAAACCCTAGTACTTAGACGTTGATTGGTAGTGTATTTATAAGAATATTGGTTTTATATTTGTTAACATAGCATAAACGAGAGCATATAAAAATAAAACGAAAAGAAACTGAAAATTTAAAATTACCACCATAATATTCCTTATCAATAAATAGAAATATATTATGCTTCAAAACTTTAAAATTTTAAAAATAAAGCAAGATACATACACATAAATTCATGAGGTTGAAAGCATACATGAAATTATTAACCACAAAAAATGGAGATCAACCACTACACAATATACCAAAGAAAAAATGATAAATTCTAATATTGATTACCAATATTCCAAACCACTAATAAAAATCCGGCCCGAAAGACGGGTCACTACCTAGTATATATATATTTTCCATTGTCAGGCATTGGGCCTGGAATTCCTCAATAGAAGATTTAACCAGCGTGCTATAGCGGATTTTGTAGTTAAATGTATATCTATAGTATATATATACCTTTATGTGAAGGTATTAAGATTTTGTTAACAATTTTTAGGTTAAAATACTAAATTGTAAGTACAAATTACAAAACTTTCAAATATGAGTGACACCTAATATATTTTGACTGATCTACAATCATTCTCAAAATACTTTTGAACAAGTTTATCCATTAGAAAAGACATTTGGGTAGAACATTCTCAAAAGCTAACTCATGGGTTTGGGTGCCCTTAGCAAATTATGTCTCTATCAACATTTTCTTTACGACCATATCATGTGGTTCGTATAATAGGGAGAATGTAGTAGGCATGCATTTTTATATATACACACTAGATATTTGTTTATTTGTGTTCATCGAAATACGAATTAGTTGGGGATTTCAGAGTTTTTATGAATAATTGGTTGGCAAAACCAATTAGTTGGGGATTTCAGAGTTTTTAGATGAAATAAAAAAATTCAGCAACTAGTCAAAACTTTGATATATATGCATATGTGCAATACAAACCTACAGCATCTATCAATTATCATTTCTTCAACGTTAAAAGCACATTTTCAACTAAAATCCCCAAATGAGAAACAAGAAGTTTATCTTCTTCGTCTTGTTATTATTTTTCTTCCCCGACTTCTGTGTGGAACTCAGCAGAGGACAGAACAACAGAAGAACTGAAGTCAATGTGGGTGTTGTAACAGATGTCGGGACCACATACTCAGATGTTGCCATGCTCTGCATCAACATGGCTCTCGCCGATTTTTACTCTTCTCGTCCTCAATTTCAGACAAGGCTTGTCGTCAACATCGGTGACTCCAGAGAGGACGTCGTAGGTGCCGCAGCTGCAGGTACCTTTTCTTCTCATCTCTCTCTCTCTCTCTCTCTCTATATATATATATATATATATGTTACCGTTACTATTTCCAAAAGCGTCAACGACACGAATTAGATTGACAAGTCAATCCCCATTGAACTAAATATTCTCGGGTTAATGTTTGACATACTCAAGAAACTCAACCCGAAATTTCTTGGTTTTGACATTGTCACAGCTATTGAGCTAATAAAGAACAAGCAAGTGAAAGCGATTTTGGGGCCATGGACATCTATGCAAGCTCATTTCTTGATCGAGATTGGCCAAAAATCCCGGGTTCCGATTGTTTCTTACTCTGCAACAAGCCCGTCTCTTACATCTCTCCGTAGTCCATACTTCTTTCGTGCTACTTACGAGGACTCCGCACAAGTTAACTCCATAAAAGCTATCATCAAGTTGTTCGGGTGGAGAGAAGTTGTGCCTGTTTACATTGACAACACCTTCGGAGAAGGTATAATGCCTCATCTCACCGACGCATTGCAAGAGATTAATGTTCGAATACCTTACAGATCCGTTATCGCTCTCAATGCAACGGATCAAGACATTTCCGTTGAGCTTCTTAAGATGATGACCATGCCCACAAGAGTGTTCGTTGTCCACATGTACTCTGCTCTTGCCTCAAGAGTCTTCATTAAAGCTAAGGAGATTGGTTTGATGAAACCAGGATATGTCTGGATCCTTACCAATGGAGCTACCGATGACTTAAGTTCGATAAATGAGACGGGTATCAAGGCTATGGAGGGTGTGTTGGGAATCAAAACTTATATTCCAATATCCAAAGATCTCAACAACTTTAGATCTCGATGGAGGAATAGTTTCCCACGGATGGAGCTGAACGTCTATGGATTGTGGGCTTATGATGCAACCACCGCATTGGCATTAGCCGTTGAAGAAGCTGGAACAAATAATTTGACTTTCAGTAATGAGGATCTGGGGAGAAATGTTTCGGAACTTGAAGCTCTTGGTTTATCTCAATACGGTCCAAAACTTCGCCAGACACTCTCAACAGTTCAGTTCAAAGGACTTCCAGGAGATTTCCGTTTGGTCAACGGGCAACTGCAACCATCAGTGTTTGAGATTGTTAATGTGGTCGGAACCGGAATAAGGTCAATAGGATTTTGGACAGAAGAAAATGGTCTTGTGAAGAATCTAGACCAGCAACCGAGTAGCATGGGCGCTCTATCCACATGGCAAGATCATCTTAAACACATTATATGGCCTGGAGAGGCTAATTCTGTTCCCAAAGGATGGGAGATCCCAACGAATGGGAGGAGATTGCGCATTGCAGTTCCCAATAGAACCGGTTATACTGATCTTGTTAAGGTCACAAGGGATCCTATTACCAATTCAACAATAGTCACTGGTTTCTGCATAGATTTCTTTGAGGCTGTGATTAGAGAAATGCCTTATGACATCTCCTATGATTTCATTCCTTTTGAAAAACCTGATGGTAAACCAGCCGGGGACCACAACGATCTAGTTTACCAAGTCTACCTCGGGGTGAGTAACACATTACCTTCTGAAGAGGTCCTCTCAATGAGTTCACTAATTAATATCTGTTTTTCTTTTTCTGTCGTAGAAATATGACGCAGTTGTGGGAGATACGACTATACTGGCAAACAGGTCTTCTTATGTGGACTTCACACTTCCATTCATTAAATCAGGTGTGGGATTGATTGTCCCCGTTGAAGACCAATTGAAAAGAGATAGTATCAGTTTCTTGAAGCCTTTAACATGGAAATTGTGGATGACTTCCTTTTTCTTCTTCTTCCTCATTGGCTTTACTGTTTGGGCTCTTGAGCATAGGGTTAATCCAGACTTTCGTGGACCAGCTAGGTACCAAGCTAGTACAATATTCTGGTTTGCCTTCTCTACCATGGTTTTTGCTCCAAGTAAATTCAATCTCTCGAACATATAGTGATTGTTATATATATATATATATATATATATATATCACTTTTCTTAATGCTTACGCTCTCGAGTTGTGGTTTACAGGAGAAAGAGTGTTCAGCTTTGGAGCTAGGCTTTTGGTTATCACATGGTACTTCATTGTGCTGGTGTTGACTCAAAGTTACACGGCTAGCTTGGCGTCCCTTTTGACATCAAGACAACTTGATCCAACCATAACCAGCATGAGAAGTTTGCTTGAGAAAGGAGAAAATGTGGGATATTCACGATCATCATTCATCTTTGGAAAACTTAAAGAATCGGGTTTCACTCCATCCCGCCTTATACCCTTTGATAGTGCGGAAGACTGTGACACACTTCTGAGAAAAGGACCAAAAAACGGTGGTATCTCTGCAGCTTTCTTGGGAGTTCCCTACATGAGGCTCTTTCTTGGACAATACTGCAACGCTTATCAAATGGTTGAAGAACCCTTTAGCGTTGATGGATTCGGCTTTGTGAGTTTCTATAACAAAATCGATGGGACAATTTTTACATTAACTGTTAAGATTATAACTTATCTCCCTCCTTGTAGGTTTTTCCAATTGGATCACCTCTAGTTGCTGATGTTTCAAGGGCTATCCTAAAAGTAGCAGAATCACCAAAAGGGAAGGAGCTTGAGCTCACGTGGTTCAAAAAGAAAGACGAAACTTGCCCAGATCCAGTAACCAACCCAGATCCAAATCCGTCTACTTCATCTAGGCAGCTCGGTGTAGACAGTTTCGGGCTTCTGTTTCTCATTGCTTTCCTAATGTGTGTTTTCACCCTCGGAAAATTCTGTGTCATTTTTCTCACAAAGAATCGGGGTAATGATCTGTGGGCAATTTTTAAGAGACCAGATGTAGATTCGTACATCCACAAGGTGGTGCAATGTCCACCAGAAGACCCAGCGCGGGCAGCGGAAATCCCAGCGCAAGAAATGGCCATTTTTCGGTCCTCCTGCAGATATAATTTGATTCCTGCATCTTCCCCTCAAGTTTATCCATTCTGAGAATCTAGAAATGACCAAGTTCGGTCTTTTTTCCGAATCTTGAATGTCCTTATCTTTTCTTTTTAAGAATGTATTTTAAGCTTTTCTAAATGTTTTTGACTTTAAAATAAGGGAAAAAAACTAGAATAATCCTTAAAAGTAATTTAATTGCTAAATTAACTTTTAAAATAAGGATTGGATGAATTATTTTGATCACAAAAATACCGTTAAAATCTTTTGTTAGAAAAAATCTAATTACAAAAGGGTCATTATCAATTAAAGCCACATCAGAATTTTTTTGTTTTTTTGGAGAAAAAAACAAATATTTACGATTTTACCACTGTTGAAAGATAAGTTTGCGAGATAAATATGCGGCTCTATGTTGTGGAAGATTTGTTTGTTTGACATATTTAATGTTTGGCCGCATATTTGTTTTGCAAATATAATTTTTACCGCAGATTTACATGTTTTAATTGTGGCAGATTTTCTTATTCATCGCATATTTGTTTATTTTCGTAGATTTATTTTTTGCAAAGATCGTAATAGAGGCAGCTGATTTTTTCTTTTCTCTAACATGTTAGAATTTCCAATGCATAGTTAATTTTTTGTCGCAGATTTGTTTTAGAGACTTAATTTTTTATTGCAGATTTAAATTTTTAGTTGTTGCAGAGTTTTGTTTCGCCTACTAGTGGTCGTAGATTTGATTACAAAAAATTAATTGCTAAATTAACTTCGTAATTACCGCATACTTGTTTCAAGTTATAACAGATTTATTGTTTTCAGAAAAAAGTAGTTACGACAGACTTTTTAATTTCTTTTACGGGAAACATTTTACTTACTAGAATAAATTTTTTAGTATCTACAGATTTATCGTGGCAGATTTGTTGTCGCTATGTTATAGCAGATTTTCTACAGCAGACTTGTATTAATGACATTGCAGATTTTCTGAATATTATGACTAGTTAATGACGAATTTCAAGGGGAAAAACATTAAAAAAAAAAAAAAGAAAAGCAAACTTCAGATTCTTCAGTCATTCATTTATTAAGTTTCAGAATTTTGATTTTCACTATTGTGACTGCATAATGATTTTGAGGAATTAGTTCGAAAGTATTTTAAAAATGGAGATGTTGAAATTTCAGCTATATCAATAGACATTGTTGTATATTATAGTTATGGGTTCATGGTGTGAAAAAGATGATACTTTATGGAGAAACTGAAACAAAAATGGTTTACATTGTGAATTATAGAATACTAGTGTTCAGCCCGTACTACTACGTACGGGCAAAAATGATTATATAGAAGGTAATTAAATTTTTGATTAGTTAAAATTCTTCTACAATTGGTTAAATAAAAAACTATTCTTTACTTAAAGTAAAACATTTATTAAGTAATGGTACTTATTATTATTATATTTGAAGTGGTTAAAATGGAAAAAGTTGTCACTAATCAACAAAACTAAAACTGAGTTATAGTTTATAACATTTATTAAATTTTTGTAATAGGACTAAGATTGATTATTGTATTCTTTTTTTTCTGAAAACATGAGTTATAAAATATTATAACCTATTACATTGGGATTACAATCTGAGTTGAGACGAATTAAGAAAAAATTCAGTCTGAAACAAAACATTTATGCGAGTTTTATATCCCTAACAGTTAATATATATATATATATATATATATATATCAAAAGAGGCGTCATTTGTGAGTACAGAGTATTTGAGACATGAATGGATTTTATGCGAGTTTCTATGTAGAAATAACACATACATTTTTATTATTTAGAACAAAATAAATTGAAAAAAATGTTTAGTAAATGAAATAATTGTTTAGATCCTTACATGTGCCATCATGTGTTTTGGTTATTTTTGCCTCTGTTCCTTTTTTGCCTTTCTGGTACTGGTCTTCATATGTAGTCAATCGTATACTTATTGATGCAGCAAAAACCTAACTATGATAAATAAAGTATTTTCTAATTTTCAAAAAATAGATTAGACATAAAACTTCTAGAAACGGCTGTTTTTGTAGAAATCTAGTTTGAAATTGAGATTAAACAATTTGCATACATTTTATAAGAGTTTGTCTCAACTCTTTTGTTGTTGATCAATCTCGTAATGATCAAAAGAAAATGTGATGCACAAAAAAACATGAGGTGCGTGCAAGAGGAAAAGAGTGAAACAGAACCAGACTGTTGTTGCGTGGTGCAATATGCAGAAGGTCGTCCAACTTTCCAAGGAGAGACTTCAAGAGAAACATCTTCCGTCTCGATTATGTGTGGATTTAGAAAAGTGTCATCATGCGGAACCAGAAACGGTGAGAAATAAAAATGACAAATATCGAGGTGATGAAAGGAAGTTGTCGAGTGCTTGTAATATTCAGAACACATATCAACTTACCATATAAATCAAGAGCAACATGAGCGCAATAGGGGTTTCAAGGTAGTGAAGGAGGATTTTTGCTGGAATCCCTATTTAAATCTTTTATCATTGTGATTCCTATTTTCTTGCAAAAGTAGAGATGGCTAGTGGAGACGTGGGTTACTAAAGATAAAGCCTAAAAACATTATTTTGCTAAATAAAATCCAGATATTTTGCCAAGAAAATTTGATTTTATTAAAGTTTTTTGCAAAAGTTGATTGATTTAATTTTTAAAATAAATTGTCGTTGTGTCTCTCATTTTTCTGGGAAAAAGAAAAACAAAACAAATAGACATCGTGTCCTTTTTTCGTTCTTTGACATCATGTTTTTCTTTTTTCTTTTAAATAAAAATGTTGGAAAAAAATCTATGGGGCTAATTGTTATTGGTTATGTGGCTTGTGCTTTATAAGATAAAGAATAAGGTATAATTTTGAATAAGTAATGTACAAAGTTTCATTTAATTTGGTGCAAATTGCATAGATCGACACACTTTTGAGGTGTTATTACTAGATTGACTTCATTTTGAAGTAGGAGAGAAAATGGATGGATAAAAGACTTCTTAACCTTGGGTAAAAAAATTCTAAAAATTCTGAAATATAACAATTTTAATTAAAAATTATAAACTTTTTAAAAACAAACAAATATCAAAAGTCAAAAACATTGATCAAAAACAAAAAAAAACTTTCTAAAAACGTAAAACTTCAAAAGTTTCTTGCAGAGAGGGTCTCCCGTCGCCGCCGCCATTTCATCTTCTGCCGTCTTCATCTTCCGCCGTCACTAAATTCCGAAGGAGAAAGGTCCTCACCATTTCATAATTTGGATTTTTATGGTTTTTCCACATTTGTGAAGAACATCAAGAATCTTACTTATAGGAGTTTTTGAAACTATCTACAGAAAATCAAAAATCAAAAACTACTAAAAAACTATCAACCATTCCTGGCCTTTTTTTTCTTTCCTTTTCAAGTTTCTTAGTTTGTGAATTGGATCTCACAAATAAAACCAAAACCAAATTTTGTATCTAAAGCAAACTTGATTTCTAAATTTCTAAATCGGTGCTGCCGTGGTTTTTAAATCAACACCTATAAAAATTTGATGGATTGAAATAAGGATTTTTTACCATTATAGAAGCTCTTTATCTCCATCATGTATGTTTCATGAGAGTTTTTCACCGCCGGATTACTCACCTAACAAAAACCAAAGATGTTCGTTTCAATAAACAAAACCAAGGAAATTTGGAAACTTTTGCAATACATTTCCAAGAACAGTGATCTTCAAACGAATGTATTCTCAAAAGATTGAAATTTCTGATAAATCCAAAATTAAACGCCGAATGAAATCACTTTACCATTGAAAGTTGAGACATTGACGTTTTGCGTGCATAGATGTGATGTTAGTCTCTACTCTCTGTAATAACACCTTTTTAATTTTCTTCTGAAAAACAGTGGCCATCGGCTTGCTTCCTCCACCGGATCCAGCTATACCACCACCAGAACCAACACCTTTTTCCATCATCATCGCTCATACCTACAAAAAAAAAAGAACATAATGACAAATGCATATAAGAAGATTGACTATGGTACTATGGAGAAGGAAACCGGTACATAACAAACAAATGCATAAACACAAAAAATAAACATAATGACAAAATCAGAACACGACATATGAAACATTATTTATAGAGAATGAAGTCAAGAGTTTAAAGTTTTCTTTGTTGACTTTAAAAGATATTCAACATTTCATAGAAGATATTATGATTGTTTAACATATCAACGATCTGATTTGATCATCCTTTTTAACTTTTTAACTTTAATTATTTGTAACAATTTAGGTATAATCTTCCTAAAATTAAGGCTTTCTATATTTACGTTTTATAGAAGATTTAAACATTTATAAATATTGATTTTCGTATTTATGTAACAAACTAAATGTTAGTTACCGATTTCTTTAATACTTTTTTAATTAAGATAGATTTAGCCTATTTCTAATTTTTGGATTCGTAGGAATTTGTTTTGCTATGAAATGAAAATAGTAGGGTTATCAAATCTAGTATTGGCACTAACGTGGACGACAAAATCTATCTACAATAATAATTGTAGATAGATGCATGAATAATGTAATAGGTTTAAATTTAAATGTATATGCATTATGATTAATGACTAAATGTATATGCATCATGTTTCAAAGTGGTTACATAAAAAAGGCACAACAGTTTTAATTTCAGAAATTAAAAGTGTGTGCAAAGAGAAGAGAAGAGCAGAGATTTTGGTGGTGACTGTTGCCTCATCTTTGTCATGGAAGAAATCTGAGATAAGAAGTTCATCCATATCTGACCCCCATGTGTATAAAATTAGACTCGCTTTTCTCCCAGACACTACTATCGAAGTAACTTCGCCTTCACCGTTCTTCGACGCCAGTGGAGCTATGGCTTGCCGGCGTCGGAACTTTTTCTTCCATTTTTCTCATGTTTCTTCCATAGTTTCAAAGATCTCTCTTCTTTTTGTCTTCGCTTCTTGTATATCGGGTTTTGGCTCCGGCCTTTGTTACTCTTTTCCTCTGGCATCGACTCGGTCACCGTTCCTCGCGACCTCAGCCCTGTTACAGATGTGATGTGAAGCCTCCGGATTTGATCGACTCTCGGGCGTTCCCGAAGACCTCTCACCTTCTCTTCCTTAAAGATCACCTCTAGTTTTGAAGATTTCGATGGCCCTTGTAGTCTCAATCGACCAGATCTGGAGAAGCTTTCTCAGATCTATTCCTCTCAAGAGGTGTTTTTTGGACTTACCCTTCGGTTACATGTCTTCTCTTCCGGCGCATGCTCTCTCCGCTTTATCTCCCTACCCCGGAACATAGGGATGGCGCGAATCGTTACCATTCTCCACCAGCTGTCACCATCACCGGTGAGATCTGTATACGACATGCTCCCAGTCGGTCAACCTGCCACCATTTTCTCCGAGATTTCCGAAACCAAAAGGAAGAGAAATCTTCAGCTCTCTCTCAAGCTGGCATCGGTGCTACTCGAAATCTCTTCTTTGGCTCACCGGATTTCGTTGATGGCAAGAGTGTCTCTTGGACCATTAATTGCGCTTTCTCCGGTGGGATCGTCGATGGCACACGGCAAAACCCTTAGTGGGTTGGAGGTACCTTTATTGGGCTTCTGCAACAGAGTTTCGGCCCATCATGGTTTTTAGTTAATTCTAAAACATTTATTTGCATCCCAATCCTCTCCCCATTTCGGTCCAGGTCCGTTTCTTTAAACCATTTGCCTAATCCATGTATTTTGAGGTTACGACATTATGACTTGAATGTTGGAGGACACCATTCAAGTCTTATGTCGAGTTTTCTGGTTTGGTTTTATGTCAATCTCCTTCGAACCCTGGCCCAACCCTCCTCCTCTATGGAGAGAACGTTCTATGAAACTTTCCGCCCGCGTCTTCCGGCCTTCAAGCCGAGCAAGCTCTTGGACCCCATAACCTTTTCACTAGTTCTGGTAAAGCTTTTAGCGCTGGCAAGTGTTAAGGTATTGGAAGCTTTTTCAACGTCAAGATGTCTTATGACCATGCCTTATCTCTCACTCCCGATGTGTTCGTGGTTGTGATCCCGACAAACTGTTTTCTCGCTTGTGGCACCCTCAAAAGCTGTCTCCGAGTCTTCATGGATACAATGTCGGCTTATCCTTGCTTTCCTTATGTTGCATCCCTTGATGCCTTTATCATGATTGTTGTAAGCTGTAAGTTTGTATTCCATTGAATATACATTAAATTAATGCTTTTGCCCAAAAAACAAAAAAATCTATATTTGACCCCACTCCACAAATACACACACGCATAATATAATATTGTATATGTGTGTATATAGTAATAATAATTAAAGAATTTGGCGATGTTATAAAAGTTGTTCCATATATGTGATGTGTGTGTAAATGAAGTAGTTAATAATATCTTTGATTCCTTAATATCTTTCAAATTTTAAAAGAGGATCTACGTGTATTTCATTCCGGTCGGATATGGGATCCGCGTGAGTTAAAACCGGGTGGGTTTATGATCGGATTGGATCAACTTGATTCAATATGTGGTTTCTCAAAATTGCCCTTTTTAAAGATTTTTTTTAACACCTAAATAAGCCGTAAATAAGCCGTAAATAGCTTGACAATAATGTTGCTTCTCATTCTCAATTAATAATATAGATAGAAAATGTGAAGTTGTAAAAAGTATGACTAGAAATAAGAAAACAACATATTTTATAATAAGTTTACAATTTGAAATATATTGTTTGAAACTTACTAAAATGAGAGAAAATGAAAAGCTAGAACAAATATATAACATATACAAATTAATAACAATATAAAAAGTTAAAAAATAATGTTTAAAATTACCAAAAAACTCTTAATAAAGTTTATAGACTAAAAACTAGGAAAACAGTTATTATGAAATATAATTTTTATTAACTTTATCACTATCACGAGAAAATTTTAATTTTGATTTCGGATGAACAAAAATAAATAAATAGTAAATGCATGGCTAGAAGAATTTTTGTTGATAATAAGAATATTAGTCATGTTTTAAGGTAAGACATATACTAGATTTTAAACAAATATTTTTCTATGAATGTTAAAATATTCCGTGTTGTTTTGAGACAATAGTGATTAGGTTATAAATGCATTAAAGTAATTTCTAAAATAACCTTTTTTAAACTATTTAGATTACTCGATCATAAAAATGTTATTACTATTAAACTAAAATAATATGGGGAAGGAATAAAAGAGAATCAATGTATATATTAAACAGGTTTATAATATAGTTTAATTTAAAAATGGCAAGGTTTTTTAAAACATCACAAATAGCAGGTTTTTATCAATAATGTTTATAAATTAAATATATGTATTAGTAGACTAGTAGTTAGTATATAAATAATAATAATAATTTACTATTTTTGAATTAAAATTATTTTTATAACTTTTATATGTTTTTACATAATAATCTATGAAAGTTTGATTTAACAGTGTTTTAAAATTGAATTGCGTGGGTATTTTTCTAGTTATGTAAACTAGAGATTCAAGGTTTAGGTTAATTATAAAAATATCTTATTAAAAAAAAAGATATTGAAGAGGTCATACTTTTTCTTTTTCTATTCAAGTAAACTATATGTGATCATGCACGAAGTTTTTTTTGTTGTACCTTTTAAGTTTTAATCAAGTAGCCCAGAGAATATTAGTATATTTGAGTTTAATGTAGTTTAATTCTTTGTCGAGTAATACAATATGGAATGCTTAGTTGTCTCGTCTTCTTCGTCTTGCTTTTCAAAAATGAAAAACAAGAGAGTTTTCTTCTTTTTCTTCTTCTCCTTCTTGCTGGAAATTAGCAGAGGACAGAACAACAGAATAACAGAAGTCAATGTGGGTATTGTAACAGATGTCGGAATGATGCACTCGGAAATTGAAATGCTCTGCATCAACATGTCTCTCACCGATTTCTACTCTTCACGTCCTCAATTTCAGACAAGGCTTGTCGTCAACGTTGGAGACTCTAAAAATGACGTCATTGGTGCTGCAACTGCAGGTACCTTCTCTTCTCATCTCTCTCTTTATATATATATATATATGTTATTATTACAATACTACTGTATGCATATTTCATATATTTCTAAAAGCGTCAACGCCAAAACTTGGATTGACGAGAAACACACATATATTTAACTGTAAAATCATAGATCTATTAGCATGTTTGACTTTTCACACCGAATTTTCTTGGTTTTGAAAATTGTCACAGCTATCGAGCTTATCATGAACAATAAAGTGAAAGCGATTTTAGGGCCATGGACATCTATGCAAACTCATTTTTTGATCGAGATTGGCCAAAAATCCCGTGTTCCGATTGTTTCTTACTCTGCAACAAGCCCGTTTCTTACATCTCTCCATAGTCCATACTTCTTTCGTGCTACATATGAGGACTCCTCACAAGTGCAATCCATAAAAGCTATCATCAAGTTGTTTGGCTGGAGAGAAGTCGTACCTGTTTACATCGACAACACCTTTGGAGAAGGTATAATGCCTCGTCTCACCGATGCATTACAAGAGATTAATGTTCGAATACCATATAGATCTGTTATCGCTCTCAATGCCACGAATGAAGAAATCTCTGTGGAGCTTCTAAATATGATGACCATGCCCACTAGAGTCTTTATTGTCCACATGTACTCTTCTCTTGCCTCAAGATTCTTCATTAAAGCTAAGGAGCTTGGTTTGATGAAACCAGGATATGTCTGGATCCTTACCAATGGAGTTACTGATGCCTTAACTTGGATGAATGAGACGGATATTGAGGCTATGGAGGGTGTATTGGGTGTTAAAACTTATATTCAGAAATCCAAAGAGCTCGACAAGTTTAGTTCTCGATGGAGGAATAGTTTCCCACAGATGGAGCTGAATGTCTATGGATTGTGGGCTTATGACGCAACCACAGCACTGGCAATAGCAGTTGAAGAAGCTGGAATAAACAACATGACTTTCAGTAATGTGGATCTTGGAAGGAATGTTTCTGAACTCGAAGCTCTTGGCTTATCTCAATACGGTCCAAAACTTCTCGAGACACTCTCAACTGTTCAATTCAAAGGACTTTCTGGGGATTTCCGTTTTGTGAAAGGGCAACTACAACCATCAGCGTTTGAGATTGTTAATGTGATTGGAACCGCAGAAAGGTCAATAGGATTCTGGACAGAAGAAAATGGTCTTGTGAAGAAACTTGACCAAGAACCAAAAAGCATAGGCACATTATCCACATGGCAAGATCATCTTAAACAAATTATATGGCCCGGGGAGGCTAATTATGTTCCCAAAGGATGGGAGATCCCAACAAATGGGAGGAGGTTGCGTATTGGAGTTCCAAACAGAACCGGTTATCCCAATCTTGTTAAGGTCACAAGGGACCCTATCACCAATCAAACAACCGTCACAGGGTTCTGCATTGATTTCTTCGAGGCTGTGATTCGAGAAATGCCTTACGACATCTCCTATGATTTCATTCCTTTTGAAAAACCTGACGGTCAACAAGCCGGGGATTACAACGATCTAGTTTACCAAGTCTACCTCGGGGTGAGTAACACATTACCTTTTAAAGAGATCCTCTCAATGAGTTCACTAATTAAGATCTCTTTTCCGTTGTATGTAGTAGACATATGATGCGGTTGTGGGAGATACGACTATATTGGCAAACAGGTCTTCTTATGTCGACTTCACACTTCCATTCATTAAATCAGGTGTGGGATTGATTGTCCCCGTTCAAGACCAAGTGAAAAGAAATAGTCTTAGTTTCTTGAAGCCTTTAACATGGAAATTGTGGATGACTTCTTTTTTCTTCTTCTTCCTCATTGGCTTTACTGTTTGGGCTCTTGAATATAGGGTTAATCCGGACTTTCAGGGACCAGCTAGGTACAAAGCTAGTACAATATTCTGGTTTGCCTTCTCTACCATGGTTTTTGCTCCAAGTAAATTCAACCTCTCTTGATACATCTCAACATATAGTGATTGTTCTATATACATAACTTTCCTTAATGCTTACGGTCTCGAGTTGCGGCTTGCAGGAGAAAGAGTGTTCAGCTTTGGAGCTAGGCTTTTGGTTATCACATGGTACTTCATCGTGCTGGTGTTGACTCAAAGTTACACGGCTAGCTTGGCGTCCCTTTTGACATCAACACAACTTGATCCAACCATAACCAACATGAGAAGTTTGCTTGAGAAAGGAGAAAATGTGGGATATTCACGGTCATCATTCATCTTTGGAAAACTTAAAGAATCGGGTTTCAGTCCATCCAGCCTCATACCCTTTGATAGTGTGGAAGACTGTGACAAGCTTCTGAGAAAAGGACCAGAAAACGGTGGTACCTCTGCAGCTTTCTTAGGATTACCCTACATGAGGCTCTTTCTTGGACAATACTGCAAAGGTTATCAAATGGTTGAAGAACCCTTTAGCGTTGATGGATTCGGCTTTGTGAGTTTCCATAACAAAAAAAATGCAAAAATTTCTACACTAAATGCTAAGATTATAACTTATGTCCCTCTCCGCAGGTTTTTCCAATTGGATCACCTCTAGTTTCTGATGTTTCAAGGGCTATCCTAAAAGTAGCAGAATCACCCAAAGGGAAGCAGCTTGAGCTCGCGTGGTTCAAAAAGAAAGACGAAACTTGTCCAGATCCAAACACCAACCCAGATCCAAATCCGTCTACTTCATCTAGGCAGCTTGGCGTAGACAGTTTCTGGCTTCTGTTTCTCATTGCTTTTCTAATGTGTGTTTTCACACTCGGAAGATTCACTTTCATTTTTCTCATGGAGAATCGAGGTAAGGATCTGTGGAAAACATTTAATACACCAGATACAGATTCGTACATCCACAAGGTGGTGCAATGTCCACCAGAAAACCCAACGCCAACAGAAGCAAACCCAGCGCAAGATATGACCATTCTCAGTCCTCCTCTAGATAGAAATTGATTCATGCATCTTCCCCTCAAGTTTATCTATTCTGAGAATCTAGAAATGACCAAGTTCGGTCCTTTTTCCGAATCTTGAATGTCCGTATCCTTCTTTTTAAGAATGTATTTTACGCTTTCCTAAATAGTTTTCACTTTAAAATAATTATCCGCTTTGGATTGTGATTTAAATTATGTCCAATAACAAGATAATTATAGCATGCATTTTTATGAAAGCAGTGTGCTTGTAAAATTATGGTGCCACCGGGTACATGAGCGCCTTAGGTTGCTTGGCAGTCCTGGAGCATAGGCTTAGAAGTATGCCGCGGCTCAATAGCGGTTGACGAGTCTAAGGAGAAGGAGAAAAACAGCTGGTCAACTGGACAGTCTGCTAGTGATTGTTGCATACAATTGATTGATGAATGATGCATTTGATTGTTGCATAATGGATGAATCATTTAGGTTGTTAGACTAATTTTTCTTGTTTTCTAAGAAATATTTAAGGATGTATATTATTGTATGTTTAGTATGCATATAGAATCATGTGGAAAGAAATAATTATTTTCACTAAGTAAACCGTAAAATAATTTACTCATATGTCCATATTATTGATGTGGGGTAGTGTAAATCCAGAAATAACAGATCATGAACCAGTTTCAGTGAGATTTCAAAGGAAGGGACACATGATTGCTGCAACCACCGTTCGTTTTTTTTTTGAATTGCCGATGGCTTTATGTTGTGGCAAACCATGTCTCCATGCCCTTTTCATATTGTTGATCTTCCATTTATCGAATAGAAGATAACCTGTTTCAAACTTACTTGTCAATAGCTTGAATTAACTGTGATGCTTACCTTGGGGGGCTCACCATGTCTACGATTGTGATGGCTCGTGGACATAAGATCGAGAACATTCGTGAGATAATACTTGAGTGACTCTACTGAGTCTTTTTATCTCTAATAGAGAAGACTAGTACTGGAGTTAGGGTTTTGCAAAATATAGGTGCTTATGCAGACGTAGAGAAGGCTACAAATAGTATTTGTGAGAATTGGTCGATGTTCTAAAGCTGATCCAAATAAAGCTTAAGTAAATGGGCTTAGCTTGGATTAGTGTTAAGCTTTAGTTTATTAGCAAAAGGGCTCAACTCTTAATGGGTATGGTTTTGGGATTATCTCTTGGGTTATTGGGTTAGTTATAATGTAAGTAAGAAGGGTTAATTCGAAACATGTGTTATGACGAGAGATGAGAAATTATTCTCTTGAGTCTTCTTCTTCTTCTTCTTCTTCTTCTTCTTCTTCTTCTTCTTCTTCTTCTTCAGTCTCTCTCTCTCTCTCTCGCTCTCTAAGATGTAAGAGGTTTCTACAATGGCAATCTCTGAACTCGTAAAATTCTCCAATGTCAGTTTCTAATTTCTGTTATTTCTTTACACACACAACTTATTCTAATTAAGTGAGAGCGACAGTGATTCTGAGAGTTTAAGAGGTTAATAACTTCACAAATTGGTATTAGAGCCATATCTCACGGGCTTGATCCTCGTGATCAGATCGTGCAGCCTTAGACCCTTTTACCTCGTGTAAAATGGCTAAGTAAGCCTTTAAGAAATGAAACCAAACCTTTAGAGAGAGAAACAAACAATGTTATTTTATTAAGAATTGGTGGATGATTTGTTATGAGAGATTCCACCTCTATTTATACAAAAGCACCTCCAAAATGGACGATGCCGATCGAAACAATCTAACAGTAGAGATTGAAAGATAAAAGCGAAAAAGGAAAATGCAATAAATGTGGGCGGATTCTATTTGATTGAGTATCATTTCTAATTGATTGAGGTGGATTACAAGGGAGATTCTTTGGGGAATAATCCTTAAGGAATATCCTTGTGATCCTCCAAAATCTTCTAGAAAATCAGAGCATTAATCCGACCCACTAAAGAAGAAGCTCATGTAGGAAAGTTAATAAAAATGCCAAGAAAAAAGAGAAAATCCACCAAGCTTGACTTGGTAAATGGTTGGGCCAAAAATGGGTCGTGACATTCTCCTCCACTCAACTCGGAGATGTCCTCGTCAACGCTAGTCCCTTGAAATCCTTGGATTTCTTTGAATGATGGTTTCTATTTTTGGTTATTGCGACCTCCTTGCCTCCACCCACGTCCTCTGCGTATTGCAAAGTTGAAACTCGATATATCCCGTCCCTCCCATCTCCTAGATGAAGTTTTCAACTTCTTGGGCATATCTTGCCCCGTTGAACCGTAATGGCTTCGGAAAGTCCACCTTGGATGATCCGTTTACCATGGCCGTGGCTCCTCCGTTGGTGATATGTTAGGAATTTGTCCCATATTAACTAGTCTTTTTATATTGTTTTTGAGTCTTTTCTGGTTTTTTTTGTGTTTTTCAGGTATTTGGAGGCTCTAGAGCATGGATTGAAGATATTGGAGCACTTTGGAGCAAAAAAACAATTTTGAGCCAAAAGACGATTTTTCACCGCGGGAGCACCTGCTCCAGCTTTGGCGAGCACCTGCTCCCTCCGATTTTACCTAGAAACATTTTTATTAAATTTTATAAGAATAAAAGGCCCAGCCGCCTCCAGACTCAAAAATCTTCGGTTTTTACTTTTCATTCTACGTTCTTTTGGTTTTGGGGATTTTTCCCCTTAGTTTTTCTACCTCTTGCTTGTATCACTTTGGGATTTTGCTACTTCAACCTTGGATCTATTCTCTCCTCTTGTCGATCAGACCACACTTTGTTTTGAGAAGAATTCTGAACCCTAATCTCTTCAATAATATTATGAATTCATTCTATTGTTTTGTTGTGTTTGATTTCGCCATGTGTGAGTAGATCCTTAGCTAGGTTAAGGTTTTCAATGGTGATTTAGGGTTTTAATGGCTGAGTACAAATAGGATTGGAATTTATAATGTCTTCGCCAATAGGGGTTTTTAATGCTTAGATTAAACTGGCCAGTTAGTCTATGATTTTAGGTTAAACTTATTCACGAGAGTGCTCTAGGTTGCTAGATAAATCATTAGTGAGCAATTGGTGCGCAACCAGCGAGAGTTGATTGTGAACAGATTGAACCCGCTTGTTAATGCTTATCGTATTCGCTAGGTCCAGACGAGAGTTTCGGTATCTAGGTTGTTAGATAAAGTTGTCGATACATCACGAGAGCGGGGCGACATTTATTTATGTTTGAGTTCTAGACCGGTAGTTAGTTAGCCCTGAATAGTTGCTCAGCCTTGTTTCCGAATCACCGGCGAAATACCTTGACCTAGTGCTTTTCTTTATTGATTTATTACCGCTTTTATTTATTTGCAATTCTGTTTCGAAATCAACCATATCTTTTATCTTATCTTTATTTATAAATCTCATAATTTCATAGTGTAACCTTGGTCTCTGTGGATTCGATACCCTCTATACTACTGCGATTATCTGTGCACTTGCAGAATTATTTTGGGTTAAAACTCTGACACATCAAGTTTTTGGCGCCGTTACCGGGGACCAATTGCGTTACCTTTGATTTTTTATTTTAAATTCAGTCTAAGAAACTACTAATTCTTTCTTTGTCCTTTTATTTATTTATTTTTTTTTTTTTTATGTTTCAGGTGCATGACCAGTGAACTCATTACCGCCGACATGGGCGAGCAAGATAACGGACTGGCTGCTCAGTTACAAATGCTTCGGGTTGAGATGGAGCAACTGCGGAGAGATAGAGAAGAGGTTCAGCAACCGCAGCCTGGTATTGGAGACTCTGACTATCCACATGCCTACTACCATAACCGAGCCGCCATCACACCTCCAGCCATTCAGCGGCAAGACTTCGAAATCAAACCTCAATTGATTTCGTTGGTGAAGCAACACCTTTTTCATGGGCTCCCAGCTGAAATTTCCATAGATCACATCGAGAATTTTGAGGAAATTTGCAGCACCACGGGTTCTAAGGGAATACCAAGTGAATTCTTGAAGTGCAAGTTGTTCCCATTTTCACTTGCAGACAAGGCATCTCGATGGCTGAAGTCACTACCACCGGCTTCGTTGAAGACATGGGCTGAATGTAGAGCATCATTCTTGAATCACTTCTACACCAAGTCAAAAACCGCATCCTTGAGGAACAAGATATCTTCATTCCAACAGTATTCCCGGGAACCTTTTTGTGAGGCTTGGGAAAGGCTGAAGGAATATCTCAGAGAGTGTCCTCACCACAGATTCAAGGACGAGCAGATTCTGGAAATTTTCTATGATGGTGTTGAGTGGGATTATAGGAATACGCTGAATGTGGCTAGTAATGGCGATTTTATGACCAAGACTATAGATGGTGCTTTTGAGCTGATTGAGAACCTTGCTTCAAGCTCTAGCAATAGGTCTCCTGAGTATGATAGGTCCAGGAAAGTCAATAGTGTGGACACTCAGAAGATTGAGGAGCTGACAGCAAAGGTAAACATCCTTCTACGCGAGAGTCAAAGACCGGTTAAGTTTGTGGAAGAGAATGGGGATGCACCTATTTTTAAAGAGTTTGAAGAAGATAATGATGCTGATATACAAAAGGTTAATCACATGAGTGGACATGAATATATGCAGAACCATGGGTTCAACTCAAACTACTGGAGCCACCCGAACCTTTCTTACCAAAGCACCAACATCGAGAACGCACATGATCAGGTTTATCCGCAGCAAAGAAGGGCTATGAATCAAATGCCACAGAACCAAGGATTTCAGAAGTTGTACTCCAGTAACCAACAGGGGAAACAGTTCATCCCCAATCAAAACCAGAACAGATTTCAAGGAGAAACCCAACAAAAGTCCTACTATGCAACCGCTCAACAATCCGCCTATACACTAGATTCTCAAGATGAGCTGAAGACTCTCATGCAGCAACTCCTAGTCAATCAGCAGAAGGCTGCAACTGAGATTAATGCCAAGGTAGATCACATGTACAATGATCTAAATGCTAAGTACGAGGCTGTCACCGCTCATGTGAAGAAGCTAGATACACAAGTAGCTCAAACCGCCGAGGCTATCAAGAGACCAGCTGGAGCTCTTCCAGGAAAAGGAGAATTATCCAGGAATGAATATCATGTGAATGCTATAGAATTGAGGAGTAAAAAGTTGCTGGTACCACCTACGATGACAAGCTCCCACGGAAAGGCTAAGGAGAAAGTTACCAAGCATCAGACTCAAGGGAGCGATTTTTCTGTGAAGAATGGACATGTTGAGATTGGTTCAAGTTCAGGAACACCTCTGGGAAGTATTCCAATCGATTCTGAGAAAAAAAATTTCGAGCACCCCATGTCTGACCGCGAGCACCTGCTCCGACAGGGTGCTCCCGCAAAAATTCCAGAAACTCCGCCAGAGCGAATTTATGTACCTAGGGTTCCTTACCCAGTACCTCCTATGAATCTCAGGTATGGGTATGTCAACGTCGTAGAGCTTAGAAGTGGACGAGTGTTGACACCGCCAACTAGTCTTAAAACCGTGTTGAAAGATAAGGAGAGTGCTACAGAGCACAATACCCAAAGGAAAGCTCTAGCCACAGAAGAAATACTGATGGAACATGATTCACACTCAGGAACACAGGTTGAACCGACTCCAGCTGATTCTCAGACCAAAACTACCGAGCATCCCAATTCTGCTCTGGAGCACGTGCTCTGACAGGGTGCTCCAGGCAAATCTGCAGAAACTCCTCCAGAGCAAGTTTACGTACCTAGGATTTCTTACCCAGTTCCTCCAAAGAAAACTCGAAAAGATTTGGAAGATGCGAAGTGCATGGAGGTAATGGAAGCTCATGAACTTAAAGAGGTAAAATATTGGGTTCCACCAATCCAACTAAAAGGTACATGCGATTCAAGCCTTCCAATACATAATTTTGAGGATATTCAGTTGCCTAAAGTTGTTGGAGATGAAGTTGACTATTCTGTGATGAACTCGTTTACTCCTGAAGTTGACTTTATTTTTTCATTAAATGCATTTGATTATGCTGGGCATTCAATCATCCAAGAATATTTCAAGATATATGCTACAATTGTAGTAAACTTTATTGGTGAATGTTTTGTCTATCTACCATAGGCAATTGTGCGTGATTTTGCAGAAATTATCTATTACCTTAACAGGAGAAGGACCAAAGGACCATTGGCCCAACCTTTTGATTCTCATGATTAACACTTTTCGTACATAGGTCAAGCTATAGATTTTAAACAAGCGCTTGGTGGGAGGCGACCCACCGGTAAGATTCTGTACTTATTTTTCTAAATTTGCTTTTATTACTAATTTTGTTTTTAGTTTTCATAAAAAAAAAAAAAGGAAAAATTGGTGAGCACCCCGCACCAGTTCGAGAGCACATGCTCTGCTAAGGTGCTCCGCATGCAAAAACCGGAACAGAAGTTAAAATCCAATCCTCAACACACAGCCCCAGCCTTCGCCCAGCACCTCCAACACGAGCCAGCTCTGGCGACAATGGAAGCGAAAAGCCGGCTGTGATGATCCGGACACCGCTACAACGCGGTGAATTCTATCCACACTTTCTTTTACCATTGTATTATCCATTTTTATCTTTTTCATTTTTCAGCCAATCCTTTAGTTATTTTTTACACCGGGGACGGTGTGATTTAAGTCTGGGGGAGAGGTCTGCTACTAACTATTTTTCTTTGTCTTTGAGTCTTATTTTTGTGTCTTTCGTCTTTTTCTTTGTCTAGGTCTGAATCAGGTCCAGCTGCTTGCAGCTAAGTGTCAGTTTTTATTTTTATTTTTATTGAGTCAAATTTGTTAAGAAATTATGAACTTGATCTATTGGATTTATTTTCGGACAAAGGATTACTTGTATCACTCACAGTTTGGCCAAAGTTCTGTGTCAGAAAGGCATTGGGCGGATTAAATATTCCCCAAAGGTCACACTCAGCGGGAAATAGGTTGAACCAATATCATCTCTAATTTTTATTTGGTTCCTAATCTTGAATTTTAATTTCTTTCTCAGGGATTTGATGTCCATTGGGCAAGACTTATTCGAACCATAAAAGACACCGCAACTCTCCACAAAGTATGCTCTTTTCTCTCTAACTCTCCTCTCGGTCTGACATTCTAAAAAAAAAAAAAAAAAGAGTTCAAAGCAACAAGTTCAAGTAAACCAAGGGATGATGTGTAAACCCGTGTATCTTTTGTGACCTCATGGAAAGCTTGTTGTAAGGGAAACTAAAAGTTTTGAAGTGAACCAAGGGATGATGCATAAACCCGTGTATCCTTTGTGACCTCATGGAGATTCTTCCCATAAAAAAAATAGTAATAAGAAGAAGCATTAGAAAAGTGATGGCTGTGAGGCAAAGCCTCAGTATAAAAATATATGTTGTTGTGTTCGGAAGAGGAAAGAGTTAAGAGAAGAGCATGCGGGAGAGAGTCTTCGGTTAGAAGAAGTCGGCACCCTTTGGACTGATTTCCCTTGGTAAGATCACTATACTTTTTATTTTCATTAATTTATGTAAGAGTTGACAGTGGGGATTCCGAAATTTCTGTTGGGTTGTGAGTTATTAAGGTTAGGTTATGAACCCCACGGCTAATTACGGTACATGTTCTAAGGTCTAGTGAAGAAGGTATGAAGTCCGAAATTTTTCCAACAAGCAAGTGAGTTCCCGTAATTTTCAAACCTCTTCTCTATTCTTGATCTTGTTTTGTTTGAGGACAAACAAAAGTCTAAGTTCGGGGGAGTTGATATGTTAGGAATTTGTCCCATATTAACTAGTCTTTTTATATTGTTTTCGAGTCTTTTCTGGTTCTTTTTGTGTCTTTTCAGGTATTTGGAGGCTTTGGAGCATGAATTGAAGATATTGGAGTACTTTGGAGCAAAAAAACAATTTTGAGCCAAAAGACAATTTTTCGCCGCGGGAGCACCTGCTCCAGCTTTGGCGAGCACTTGCTCCCTCCGATTTTACCTAGAAACGTTTTTTTATTAAATTTTAGAAGAATAAAAGGCCCAGCCGCCTCCAGACTCAAAAATCTTCGTTTTTTACTTTTCATTCTACGTTCTTTTGGTTTTGGGGAATTTTCCCCTTAGTTATTCTACCTCTTGCTTGTATCACTTTGGGATTTTGCTACTTCAACCTTGGATCTATTCTCTCCTCTTGTCGATCAGACCACACTTTGTTTTGAGAAGAATTTTGAACCCTAATCTCTTCAATAATATTATGAATTCATTCTATTGCTTTGTTGTGTTTGATTTCGCCATGTGTGAGTAGATCCTTAGCTAGGTTAAGGTTTTCAATGGTGATTTAGGGTTTTAATGGCTGAGTACAAATAGGATTGGAATTTATAATGTCTTCGCCAATAGGGGTTTTTAATGCTTAGATTAAACTGGCCACTTAGTCTATGATTTTAGGTTAAACTTATTCACGAGAGTGCTCTAGGTTGCTAGATAAATCATTGGTGAGGAATTGGTGCGCAACCAGCGAGAGTTGATTGTTGCGATTAATTGTGAACAGATTGAACCCACTTGTTAATGCTTATCGTATTCGCTAGGTCCAGACGAGAGTTTCGGTATCTAGGTTGTTAGATAAAGTTGTCGATACATCACGAGAGCGGGGCGACATTTATTTATGTTTGAGTTCTAGACCGGTAGTTAGTTAGCCCTGAATAGTTGCTCAGCCTTGTTTCCTAATCACCGGCGAAATACCTTGACCTAGTGCTTTTCTTTATTGATTTATTACCGCTTTTATTTACTTGCAATTCTGTTTCAAAATCAACCATATCTTTTGTCTTAGCTTTATTTATAAATCTCATAATTTCATAGTGTAACCTTGGTCTCTGTGGATTCGATACCCTCTATACTACTGCGATTATCTGTGCACTTGCAGAATTATTTTGGGTTAAAACTCTGACACATCAGTTGGCAACCGCCCATTTGCACAATGCCAAGTCTTGTTGCATTACCTAGATGCTAGAACAAAGACCTTGGATTGCCTCCAACACCTTCTCATCAAGTTGCACGTAATAAACTCCCATGTCCCCCATCTCATTCCTGAGCTTCCCGATCTCCCCAAATGTCATGTTTTCAAACTCGGATGTTAGGTGTTCATCCCGTTCGAGCCTCTCGTCAAGCACTCCAACATTCAAACTCAAGGTCTCGAGCTCCTCTGTAACCTTGACCTTGTCACGTTTTTGCCTTGGTACCTCCGGGGCCAAGGTGTCATCCACACCGTTGGATCCATCCCCATCATTGCTTCTTGTCATTTCTCTAGATAGGTCTTCTTTCACTCATTGGTTGAACTTTCTCTGATACCACTTGTCACGGGCTTAATCCTCATGATCAAACCGTGCGGTCTTAGACCCTTTTACCTCGTGTAAAATGGCTAAGTAAGTCTTTATGAAATGAAACTGAACCTTTAGAAAGAGAAAAAACTCGGAACGAAGAGAGAGAAACAAGAAATGCTATTTTATTAAGAATTGGTGGATGATTTGTTATGAGGGAGCCCATCTCTATTTATACAAAAGCACCTCCAAAACAGATGGTGCCGATCGAAACAATCTAACGGTAGAGATTGAAAGATAAAAGAGAAAAATGAAAGTGCAATAAGTATGAGCGGATTTGCCTTTATTGAGTATCATTTCTAATTGATTGAGGCAGATTACAAGGGATATTTCTTGGGGAGCAATCCTTGAAGAATATCCTTGTGATCATCCAAAATTTCTAGAAATCAGAGCATTAATCCAACCCACTAAAATAAAAAAGAAGCCCATGATAGAAAATTAATAAAAATGCTAAGGAAAAAAGAGAAAACCCACCAAGCTTGACTTGGTAAAAACGGGCCATGACACATGGGATTAAAGATTCATTGGTTCAGCGAAGATTCAAGCTCAAGAAGAAATGAATCGGTGACAGTTCATATTAGGAATTAATCTCATTCTCATTAATTAGTCAATCTGTACAATTGGGGGTTTACATACAAACTGACATTGGCTAAACCACATCCAAACCGGAAATGTAATTATGGTTTATACTTGACCAGTTAACAGACTCATATCTACATTTCTATGTACAAGACTATAGCTATTTACAAACTATATACTATGTACTTTAATAGTTCGTGTGTTGATTTTCATAGAATTGAAAGGACGAAGAAACCAGTGGAGAACGACGCAAGTAAATTCGATTTCAGTTCCTTGAGTAGAAGGATCAAAGGTTTCTTGGTTATATTGAACATCACGATTTCAAGAAAGATGAAATCGGAGATGGCATTGGTTTGTTGTGGTGAAACTCGTTGGTGAGTCCATGTCTGTTTCAAGGTCCAGAAATTGAAAATTAAAAAAGATAGTAGTGGTTCATATTAGGAGACATCGATATTGGAAGAAATTGATTCTCGGTGGATCTTGAATCAGGTAAAGTGATTCTCAGGTTTTTGAGAATTGAAATCTTAAGCCAAATCGTCAATTGGTCATCTACATATTGTGAGTAAGATCATCAAGTTTGTTGAAGATTCACAGCAACGGATACAAGATTGTTGAGTTAAAGGAATAAGACGGTGACATAGAAGGTTCAAACTCACCAAAAATTAAGGAAGAAAGATCATCGGTAAAGATGGGTTTGATAGAGACGATTTCACACTACAAAAAGGGTATGTTGCATTAGTTATATTTCATCAATAAAATAAATGATACTAGTTTGTGTTATTTATTAATAATCGATGAAAATTTTATAATTAACATCAATTACAATAAGTGATGTCATTACTAGTTATTTGACATCAATTAAATACAATTGATACTAATTTATCTTAATTTGCATCACAAAAAAAAAAAGATGCAAAATAAAAATTAACATCAATTGTTTAAATGATACAAAATTTGCAACATTTGAAAAGTGATGCAATTTGTTTTTTTACAATTGTCCCATATCGTCAAAACAAGTTATGAGGAGCAAATGACTCATCTATAAATAAACTCATCTTTTTAATAAATTTAATAAGTGTTTAGATGAAAAAATTTTCATCACCAAGTAATTACTTTAACATATTTATTTTAATTAATTATTAAATAATATGTAAGACCTTGTCAATAAATTACATATTATCATATAAATTTAATAATATTTTGATAAAATAAATTCAATTATAGAAATCAATTAATTTTAGCATCAATTATTTATAACCGATGCAATTATAACATCAATTATAAACAAATGATACAACTATGTAGCATTAATTATATTAACTGATGTAAAATTAACATCATTTCTTTGTAACTGATGCAAATTTAACATCATTTATTTGTAAATGATGCATATTAACATCAATTATAAAATTGATGCAATTTTTTTCCTCAACCGATGCAAATATTTTGCATCACTATTTCTAGAATCACTTACATAAATGATACAAAATCAATTTGCATCACTCATAAATGATGCAAATTCACAAAATAAGTTATGCAAGATAGCCTTTTTTATTTTTGATCAAGGTTATTGAAATCAAGAATTCTCTAGATGTTGGTATAGTTGTTGCAACACAAAAAGACGTATTTGTGCGTGAGAAACATTTTGAGAGTGAAGTATGGTGAAGGTTTCATCAGGTTCAAATTCGATTTAGGTTCAAAGTTATGAGTTAAAAGTTTTTGACTCTAAATTATGGAATAATAATCGGTTCATCAATTTCTGAGCCTCAGATTTTGAAGAAAAATGGTATGTTTCCGCTGCAGTCACATGGTGATTTTGTGATGGTTGTATGGATTGTTTCTGGTTACTCATGTCTTGCATAAGAGAAGGAATGAAATCTTGGTAATCACAAGGAATGTATGGTGTATTTACGAAAGAATATCCAAGGCTCAGATTTGGTGTCAGGTTGTGTGTTGGTTAATTTGTTTGTGAAATATTAGATGTAGTCGTGGTTTCAGAATGTTTTGATAAGGATAGCGATTAGTGACACATAAGAATCTCAGGACTAGGGGACGCCTTAGAAGCTTGGTTTGTATATGTATCTTAATGGTTATTTGCATATAAATTAAGGTTTCAAGCTTCAAGAATAAAGAAGATGCATATGAGTATGAAACAAGATGAGATTAAATTGTTATGTTCAAGAAGACCTCACGGGTACGTGAATGCAGATGGTGTTATCTGAAGAAACAAAAAGTTATTGTTTTCTTAAAGATATGAACTAGAATATTATTTGACAAGAAGCATGGAAGAGTTTTAATCTCATAAGGAATCATCTAGAGAAAGGTTGGCTCAGGCTGGAGTTGCAATAGCTCTAAAAGAAATAAGTGCTGAGCTGGAAGCAGAGACTGCTGAGTTGGTTAATGAGGAAGAGTTGACTGCTGACGTGGACTAAGTGAAGAAGAAGATTCAAGAGTCGACGAAGAGTCGTATATAGATATTTTGTAATTCTGTTTGAGATTTTTATCAATTGTTTTAGATTGATCTTTGGGTTGTTGAGAGCATGTTCTCTTCAATTGGCAGATTATGGAATTCTCCATGGATCTGTAGGATCAAGCTCTTCGAGAGTCTCGTGGAGTGTTGATTTTGTAATCGTTTCTTTGTTGAGTGAAATAAAACTGAGTTGTTTCTCTTAACAATTGGTGCGGTGAGCAGCTCGATTGTCGCTGTGGTGAAGATGACGGAATCCGATCAGATCACTAAGGAATTACAAGGTACGGTGGAAGAATTGCACAATGAAGTTGGAATTATGCGCGGAGGTTGGAAGCAATTATCAATTTCCAATTCGGAGATTACAACTCGAGTTGAAGGAATCGAAGGAAGATTAACAATGGTGGATAGGCGAATTGAGTCGTTGGATAAGAATATGAACTCGATCGCTCAAACATTGGCTCGAATTGAGGCTAATCAATTTACAGAGAAAGCGTCAGGGAAATCGATTGCTTCCGATGCTGGTCCGTCACATAAGGTACATTCTGTAACTAGCGATCTTGGTAGAGACGATGATCAGTTAGGTTATCGGGGAATTCATAATGTGTTAGAGAACAGAAATGGTATGCTGAAGAAGATTGAGCTTCCGGTGTTTGATGATTCTCGACCGTATGGTTGGATTACACAAGCGGAAGATTTTTTCGATTGGAGAATTACAGCAATGTGGATAAATTGGATTTGATGTCTGTGAGTTTGAAAGGTCCAGTTTTGAATTGGTATAATCGAGAAATACAGCGAGCAGAATTTCAAAATTGGTCTCAGTTTAAACGCAGAATGATTGCGTGTTTCAGTCAAAAGCTAGAAGAGAATCCGGGAAAGAGTTTATTCAGTATGAAACAAACAGGATCGATAGCTGATTACGTTAATGAATTTGAAGAATTATCAACAATTGTTACAGGTGTGGATGGCGAATCTGTAACATGTATTTTATCTAGGTTTAAAACCAGAAATGAAAGAGGTGATCAAACTGAAGGAACCTCAGGGATTAACAGAACACTTCAATGCAGTGATAAGAATGGAAGACAGTGCTTTTTTCACATCATTGGCTGCAGTATCTCAACAGTCTTATTCTCGGAAAACATCATATATTCCTTTGAGATCATCCTCCAATTATAACACATCAAAGTCTTGGTCACAAACTGGAGGACAAGAGAATGTCAAAGAGGGTAATCATAATGATAGAGCTCAAGGAATACATCAAGTTCAGCAGGAGAAACAACATGGGAAACCTCAGTACACGACTCAACCTCTGCAGAAGATTTCTCAAGCTGAATTTGAAGAATTAAGACGCAAGGGTTTATGTTACAAGTGTAAAGGCAGATGGTCTAAAGGACATAAGTGTCAGAATATGGAACTCAAGGTTATGACTGTGATTAATGGAGTGGAAGTAGAAATTATTAAGGAAGAATGGGTGGATACATTTGAAGATGAAGAAGGGAAGGTTACAGAATTAATGGAACTATCCTTATGTTCCTTGTTAGGCTTATCTCTTAGAACCAAAAAGCTATGGGGAACCATTGGTAAAGTGAGGGTGGTGGTTATGTTAGAGAGTGGGGCTACACACAATTTTATTGATCCATCGGTTAATCCTAAAGCTAAGCTTCATCCAACAATGAGTAGGAGTTTAGAAGTTTTGTTGGGTACAGGAATTAAAGCCAATGGCCCGGGGGTGTGTAAACTGGGAATTTCAAGCCGATTTTATAGTATTGGAATTAGGAGATGCAGATATAATTCTTGGTGTACAATGGTTACGAACATTAGGGAAGTGTGGCATGGATTGGGAAAACCATGAGCTATCATTCAATCGTGGGAGAGCGATTGTGACTCTCATTGGCGATCCCTCTTTACATGGCAAGAGAACTTCCTTGAAAAGTCTTCACCAATCTGCTGGTTTTGAAATGACATTATTTCAGGCTGAACATAAAGAAATTATTTAGCAGATTCCGAAACCAGTTGAGCACTTATTTGTGAGTATTTTTGAAGAACCAACTCAGCTCCCACCTAAAAGAGATCATGAACATGCCATTAATTTAGTGGCTGGAGCTGGACCAATAAGTGTGCGCCCTTATAGGTATCCTCATGCTTATAAAGAGGAGTTGGAAAAATTAGTGAAGAAAATGTTAGATGATGGTATTATTAGGCCAAGTTGAAGCCCTTATTCAAGCCCTGTCTTGTTAGTCAAAAAGAAAGATGCAAGCTGGCGATTTTTCATTGACTATAGAGCTTTGAATAAGATAACCATTCCCAACAAGTTTCCTATATCGATCAGCTTCTAGATGAATTACATGGAGCTAAAGTGTTTTCAAAACTAGATTTACGATCGGGGTACCATCAGATTCGAATGGAGGAACGGGACATAGAGAAGACAGCATTTAGATAATCTAATGGGCACTATGAATTTTTGGTTATGCCCTTTGGATTGAGCAATGCACCAGCTACTTTTCAAGCTCTAATGAATGTGATATTCACGCCATTCTTAGGTCTATTCGTGCTGGTCTTTTTTGATGATATATTGGTTTTTAGTTCGACGGTTGAAGAACATGTTATACATTTTCAGACAGTTCTAGAAATATTTGTGCAACAACAATTGTTCGCAAATAAGAAGAAATGTATGTTTGCTCAGTCTCATGTGGAATATTTGGGACATGTTATTTCTGCTGCAGGCGTTGCTACTGATCCTACTAAAACTGAAGCCATGAAAGTTTGGCCGGTTCCTAATAATGTGAAAGATCTCCGAAGTTTTTTGGGCTTAACAGGTTATTACCGGAGATTTGTCAAGGGGTATGGAATAATTGCTAGACCATTTACGGATTTATTGAAGAAAGATTAGTTTGAGTGGAGTGATAGGACTCAAATGGCTTTTGAGCAATTGAAGGAAGCAATGATGGCTGCCCTGGTGTAGCTTTACCAAATTTTAATGAGATTTTCATTGTAGAATCTGATGCTTCAGGCTATGGAGTTGGGGCTGTGTTGATGCAAAAGACTCAGCCAATTGCATATTTTAGCTACAGCTTGACCGATAGGGAGCAGATTAAACCGATATATGAGCGAGAACTCATGGCTATTGTGTTGGCTATTCAAAAATGGAGGCATTATTTGATCGGGAGAAAATTTGTGGTGCATACTGATCAAAAGAGTCTCAAATTCTTGCTTGATCAGTGCGATGTTTCGATGGATTATCAACGCTGGCTAACTAAGCTTCTCGGTTATGATTTTGAGATAATATACAAGCCGGGTGCAGATAACAAAGCTGCAGATGGATTGTCCAGAATAAAGGTTAATACTGTTATTGGAAACTCTGCATCTTTGCTATCTTTGACTGTTCCTCCTAATCTACAGTTACAAGATATTTTGTAGGAGATTGAGTTAGATGAAGAATTGAGTACTTTAAAGCAACAGAAGCAGTTTGGTCAGTGTGAAAAGTCTGAGTTTTCTGTGGTGGATGGGAGACTATTGTACAAAGGCAGATTGATGATATCTCGCAAGTCAATACACATTCCTATGATTCTGGAAGTGTATCATGATGGCTTGATAGGAGGTCATTCGGGAGTGATAAAGACATTGAGGAGGGTGCAACAAGTGTTCTATTGGAGGAAGATGAATTCTGATATTCAGAATATGTGGCCGAATGTAGTATATGCCAAACGCATAAGTATTCTACTTTGTCGCCAGCAGGTTTGTTGCAACCTTTACATATTCCAACACAGATTTGGGAAGATATTTCCATGGATTTCATAGAAGGGCTACCATTGCCATAGAAGGGCTACCATTGTCACAAGGAGTCAATGTGATATTAGTCGTGGTGGATCGGTTGAGTAAGTTTGCCCATTTCATCGGCCTGAAACACCCTTACAATGCCACAAATGTTGCATCTAAGTTTGTTCACGAGGTGGTGAGATTGCATGGGTTTCCAGCATCTATAGTTTCAGACCGAGACAAGATTTTCCTGAGTTCTTTTTGGAAAGAATTGTTCAAACTAGCAGGTACTAAGCCGAAGTATAGCACGGCTTATCATCCGTAAACAGACGGCCAAACTGAAGTGTTGAATAGATGTTTGGAAACTTATCTTCAGTGTTTTTCATCATCTCACCCTAAGTCTTGGGCCAAGTTTTTATCCTGGGCAGAGTTGTGGTTTAATACAAATCATCATACTTCTTTGGGGACTACTTTTCAAGTGGTGTACGGTAGGCCACCTCCGAGTTTGTTGAAGTATGAAGCTTGGTCTACAACCAATTTTGAGTTAGAAGTAATGTTGCAGGAAAGGGATTACATGCTTACTCAGATCAAAAATCATTTACAGTTGGCTAAAGCAAGAATGAAGAACAATGCTGATAAAAACAGAAGAGAATTGGACTTTAAAGCTGGTGATAAAGTTTTTTTGAAGCTTCGTCCTTATAGGCAGCAGACGGTATTTCGTCGGGTGTGTCACAAGCTGGCTGCACGTTATTACGGTCCATTTAAGATTGTGGCTCGTGTGGGTACGGTTGCTTATAGACTTAAGCTGCCGACTGATTCCAAGATTCATAATGTTTTCCATGTTTCTCAGTTGAAACCTGTGTTGGGAGCAAATCATATAGTTTCTGAATTGCCAGCTACTTTGTCGCCTAATGATGAGTTGGTTATTGAACCAGATTTGATATTGGATACACGTTATTGTGCTGAGGGTCATCTGGAAGCATTAATCAGTTGGACTGGACTACCGGATCATGAAAGGTCTTGGGAACGGGCTACTACTCTGCTGCATCAGTTTCCACATTTGAAGCTTGGGGACAAGCTTCGTCTGAGCGCGGGGGGTATTGATAAACCATTGAGAGTATACATACGGAAGACGAGGAGAGCTGAGCTGGAAGCAGAGACTGCTGAGTTGGTTAATGAGGAAGAGTTGACTGCTGACGTGGACTGAGTGAAGAAGAAGATTCAAGAGTCGACGAAGAGTCGTATATAGATATTTTGTAATTCTGTTTGAGATTTTTATCAATTGTTTTAGATTAATCTTTGGGTTGTTGAGAGCATGTTCTCTTCAATTGGCAGATTATGGAATTCTCCATGGATCTGTAGGATCAAGCTCTTCGAGAGTCTCGTGGAGTGTTGATTTTGTAATCGTTTCTTTGTTGAGTGAAATAAACTGAGCTGTTTCTCTTAACAGTGACTTAAAGTGTTGGAATATTTGATAAAGCTGGTAAGGAAAATCAGTTTTACATAAAACAAGTAACAGGTTTCTGGTTCTTATGGTTCAAGTAAGTGAGTCGAAAGAAGAAAAAAATGGATCAGCTTTATTTTCAAGACTCAAGGTTAAGAAAGGTTGTTTTCTTTGGAAGTTTCAGAAATGTAACATTCAAGACAGTTTGTGGATTTATGATATTAAGAAAGAATGGAGCATTTGTTTTGACTACAGAAGACAATTATTCTAAGTGAAACAGAGTCAGAATAGGAGTGTGGAGTTAACTAGTCCAAGATTAGAACAAGTTAACAACAGCTGTTCATTAATATATATACTAAGGTATTCTATCTGATAGTACAAATCAGATTGGGAGCTTTGTTAGAAGCAAATGGTTCATGGGATTGTTGGTACCGGGTTTAGCACCCTCAGATTTAACCCAAACCAAACCAAGAATTGATGTGGATTAAGGCCCATTAAGCTCGGCTCAAGTGTTGCACCAACCTCAAGGGAAAAAAGGGAAGACCTGAAAGATTGATGACCGTCTCAAATTTCCTATAAATAGGGGTCAATCCCCTTCATGTTCAGGATCCGAAAATCGCTGCAAGAAATCAAGATTCTCTCTCCTGTTATAATTTGACCTAAGAAAAACCTAATTCCTTTCCGTAATCGTTGATCTCGACCAATCAATAATAATATCAATTTCCCATTCTTGAATCCTAAGTTTGTTAAATCTAGCTTGATTCAACAATTGGCGCCGCTTGTAGAGAATCGAACAAAAAATTGCTGATCAACAATGGCAGAAATTTCCTTAGATTTTATTTTTTGTTTAATTTCTTTCTCAGTTTCCGAGATCAAAGTCAGAGCCTTTGAACAAGGTTTTGCTTATTTTTTCTTATTTATTGCATTTTTTTTGCTCTAACCGTCTCGGTTCCTTGAAATATTTATTACACTCGTAATTAATTTACCAATGAGTATTGTTATGTTAAACAAATTAATTGCCCAGTGTTAGATTGCTCCCATTGAATAATCTATTGCTTGACTTTCAGATAGTTTTCGTAGAACTTTCGCAGAACTTTGTTATATAACTTTCATAGAATTGAAATTATTGAAAAGTTCATAATTTTTATTTGCAATTTAAGTAAATTATAAGATAATAAATTTTATTTTATATTACATTCAACTAAGTCCACATAATTTTACTATATTTTAGTTCTACACTGTACTTGTTTAAGTTTTCATAAAATACAAAAGTATATTCTTACAATATACTATAATACTAAATTGCTTAGTCGTCGCGTACAAAACAAGAAACCTACTTAAGAAAGAAATATTTGGATTGAAAATTAATTCCCGCGAACTTTGAAATTGTATTTGCTTCTTAATCATTATCATATTTGATTTGCTTATTCGGATTTAGTCTTAAGAATTTAGATGAGAAATAGAAAACTTCAGCAGCTATTCAAAACTATGCTATATATATATATATATATATATTTGCTATTTTGCTTACAAACCAATAAGCAAAGAATATAAAGGAGAAAGAAGAAAAATCCCCATATGAGAAACATGAAGGTGTTCTTCTTCGTCTTGCTCTTCTTCTCCTTCTGCGTGGAACTCAGCAGAGGACAGAACAACGGACCAACAAATGTCAACGCGGGTGTTGTAACAGATGTCGGAACTTCATACTCGGACGTTGACATGCTCTGCATCAACATGTCTCTAGCCGATTTCTACTCTTCTCGTCCCCAATTTCATACAAGGCTTGTTGTCAACGTTGGCGACTCCAGGAGCGACGTCCTCGGTGCGGCAGCAGCAGGTACTATATATATGGGTACACCCGCATCAGTAGCGGATCTAGAAGATAAATTTATATGGGGCACAATTCTAAAAATAATTGAAACTTTAATTATTTTGATAAATATATGATAAATTTAAAATTTATATGAGGCATAATTTTAAAAATGTTGAAATTTTTGCTAATTTTGGTAAATATATAATAAAATTTAACTTAAAATTATATTAATTATAAAATTGAGTATGGGGCTTTTTATTCTATTCTATTAAGCTATTGTTATTCCTAATCTCTAGTTTTTTGTATGCTTAAGGCATCATTCTCTCATTTTACTTTTTTCATCTCTATGACCTTTATAAGTCATATCTTTGTAATTTTTTCAATGCAATTTAAATAGAAAGCCCTTTATCAAAAAAAAAAAATTGAGTATGGGGCACTTGCCTCACCCCTTAACACCCTACGTCCCCCACTGCCACATGTATATATTACCGTTAGTGTAATTTATATGATTGGTCTAACAATTAGAAACATGTTCTTATAGCAAAAAAAAACAATTAGAAACATATGCTTTCCTGAATAGTTTATGACTGGTTGCAGTTTAACAGAAAACCTACAAAAAATATTTACAATATCTAATTTTCTATCAAAAAAAAAAAAACTATCAAAAATAAAACTTCAAAAATTTTAAAATCTAATTTTAAATAAATCTTAGAATAAAATATGTATTTTAAGAGATTTGGATATATTTTTTATACAAAAGAAATATTTTTAACCTTATAAATATATTTTAGTTTTGATATATATATATAATATATAAATTATTAAATAAATTACTATGATAGCATTTGATAAGAGATAAAAATTTGTTTTAATTTTTTTTTTATCTTTTTATAATTTTTCTTACTAATCGTAGATTTAATTAATAAAAACTATTTTTAACCAAGTCAAAAACTGGTTGAAAATATATTTTCAAATCTACCAATTCCAAACCTTTCAGAGTAATATATGCATAATTATTGTCTTGTAACCGTAACTGTCCGCAATCATTCGCAAGTGATTGGGAAATAACCAATCAAGCTGTAAGTATAACTTCCATAACGATGAACGCCAAAAAAAAATAAAAAAATGAAAGCGTATATTTTGACAATACGGTCCCACTGAAATAAATATACTCTGTATAAGTTTGCGAGCATAAAAAAACAAAAAAATAAAAAAGTGCGAGAATCGAGTAATCCGCATTCAATTCTTCTTCACATACTCTGACCCAAATTTTCTTGGTTTTGACAATGTCATAGCTCTTGAACTGGTAAATAACAAGCAAGTGAAAGCGATTTTGGGGCCATGGACATCTATGCAAGCTCATTTTTTGATCGAGATTGGCCAAAATTCTCAGGTGCCGATTGTTTCCTACTCTGCAACAAGCCCATTTCTTACTTCTCTTCGTAGTCCATACTTCTTTCGTGCTACATACGAAGACTCCTCTCAAGTGTACGCCATAAAAGCTATCATCAAGTTGTTTGGCTGGAGAGAAGTCGTTCCTGTTTACATTGACAACAATTTTGGAGAAGGTATAATGCCTCATCTCACCGATGCATTACAAGAAATAAACGTTCAAATACCGGTACCATACAGGTCTGTTATCGCTCTCAATGCCACAGATCATGAAATCTCCGTTCAGCTTCTTAAGATGATGACAATGCCCACAAGAGTATTCATTGTCCACATGTATCCTGATCTTGCCTCAAGATTCTTCATTAAAGCCAAGGAAATTGGTTTGATGAAACCGGGATATGTCTGGATTGTTACCAATATAGTTACTGATAACTTAAGTTCGATAAATGAGACTGGTAAAGAGGCTATGGCGGGGATCTTGGGTGTCAAAACTTATATTCAGAAATCCAAAAAGCTAGACAAGTTTAAATCTCACTGGAGGAAAAGATTTCCACGGATGGAGCTGGATGTCTACGGATTGTGGGCTTATGATGCAACCAGCGCGCTAGCTATAGCCATTGAAGAAGCTGGAATAAATAACTTGACTTTCAGTAATGCGGAGCCTGGGAGAAACGTATCTGACCTTGAAGCTCTTGGTTTATCTCAATATGGTCCAAAGCTTATTCAGACACTCTCAAGAGTTCAGTTCAAAGGACTTGCAGGGGATTTTGGTTTTGTCAACGGACAACTGCAACCATCAGTGTTTGATATTGTTAATTTCATTGGAACTGGAAAATGGCCAATAGGATTCTGGACGGAAGAACATGGTCTAGTGAAGACACTAGACCAGGAGCCACGGAGCATGAGCGCTTTATCTACTTGGAAAGATCATCTTAAACCCATTATATGGCCTGGAGGGGTTGATATTGTTCCAAAAGGATGGGAGATCCCGACAAATGGGAAGAAGTTACACATAGGAGTTCCAAAGAAAAGCGGTTTCACCGATTTGGTGAAGGTCACAAGGGATCCTATCACCAATTCACCAATAGTCGGTGGTTTGTGCATAGATTTCTTTGAAGCTGCTATACAAGCAATGCCTTATGATGTTTCCTATGAGTTATTTCCTTTCGAGAAACCTGATGGTGAACCAGCCGGTGATTACAATGACTTGGTGTACCAAGTGTACCTCGGGGTGAGTAAGCAACTATGCATAATTATCCCTCATAATAGCATTTACAAAGACCATCTTAGTGAACTCTTCTTTTTTCCTCCCTGTCACAGAGATATGACGCAGTTGTGGGTGATACAACCATAGTAGCGAACAGGTCCTCTTACGTCGACTTCACATTTCCATTTATTAAATCAGGTGTGGGATTGATAGTCCCAATGGAAGACGCAGTGAAGAGAAACATTATCACTATCTTTGAACCGTTGACATGTAAACTGTGGTTGACTTCCTTTGTCTTTTTCTTCCTTATGGCCGCTACTGTTTGGGCTGTTGAAACACTACAACAAAAATACCGCAAAACTGACGGCCAATTCCGTCGGAAATCCGTCGGATTTGGCAAAATCCGTCGGAAATCCATCAGTTTTTGCCATCGCTTCTATCTCGTCGGAAATAAAAGCTCATCGGAAATCAGTCGGAATTTCCGACGGATTTCAGACAGAATACCGAAATCAGGATTCCGTCGGAAATCCGTCAGTTTTTAAGCCGTCGGTTTTAAACCGACGGATTTCTGATATTTTATAAGAATCAATTTCTCAAATGTCCTTTTCTGTGTTTCCTTTTTCTTTCATACCCTCATCAATCTTTTGTATTCCTCATTTTAATGAAAACCCGAAAATGCCCTTAATAATTTTTTATTAAAATTATTTAAATTAAATCCGCACTCACCGTAAGTACAACTTGGTACCACTGTATCCAGTGTCGAACATGTTGTACCCAGATGTACCCAGTTATACCCCCAGTTATACTTATAACTGGATACAACTGGTATCCAGTTATACCCCCAGTTATACCCATTCTGGGTATAACTGGTATCCAGTTGTACCGAGTTATACTCGGGATTGGGGATGAGAACCTTGGGCGCGTGTAACCAGCTTCGAACCTGGGCGTGCACAGCAGACTCGAACCACTGAGCTGCTGTGTTTTTCGTCGAAACACTTACAATTCAATGCTATTTAACCCTTATTTGGTCAATTTCTAATTTCATTAAGGGTAAAATCGTTATTTTATAGTGGATTTATAGGGGAGGGACATAACTGATTAAATTTTACAGATAAGGTCATTTTAGATTAACGCTCATTTTATAAACCGACGGATTTTTGATATTTAAATACCGACGGAATTCCGACGGATATAAAACTGACAGAATGAGAGAGAGATATGAATTAAGCTTGTTGTGTAATGAGATGGAGGAAGAGAGAAACATATATATAAACTCGTTTCCATCGGATTTCCGTCAGAAATCCGTCGGTTTACAACGGTAAATTCGACGGCTATATTAACGTTCATATTATCCGACATATTTCCAGAAGCCGTCGAAAATCCGTTGGAATATAACGGCATGGATATCCGTCGGAAATCCGTCGGAATATAACGGCATGGATTTCCGACGGATTCCGACGGATTTCCGATATTTTTAAATCCCTCGGCAATCCGTCGGAAATCCGTCAGAATTTTCTGACGAAAATAGTTCCGTCGGAAAATTCCAAGGACCGGCTAGGTACCAAGCCAGTACCATCTTTTGGTTTGCCTTCTCTACCATGGTTTTTGCTCCAAGTACATATACTTCCCCTATCTACATGTTAACATATATTGATGTTTCTATATATATATCACCTTTCTTGATGCTTACTCTGGAGTCGCTGTCTGTAGGAGAAAGAGTTCTCAGCTTTGGAGCTAGGGTTCTGGTTATCACATGGTACTTCATCGTTCTTGTGTTGACTCAAAGTTACACAGCCAGTTTGGCATCACTTTTGACATCACAGCAACTAGATCCAACCATAACAAGCATGAGTAGCTTGCTTCGGAGTGGAGAAAGAGTGGGTTATCAAAGGCAATCCTTCATTCTTGGAAAGCTTAAAGAAACAGGTTTCTCGCAATCTAGCCTTGTGCCCTTTAATACCGCAGAAGAATGCGATGAGCTTCTCAGAAAAGGACCAAATGAAGGTGATGTCTCTGCAGCTTTCTTGGAAATACCTTACTTGAGACTCTTTCTTGGACAATATTGCAAAACTTATAAAATGGTTGAAGAACCCTTCAATGTTGATGGATTCGGCTTCGTAAGTTTCCCTAGCAAAACAAAACTTTTAATGAAAGTTTCTTATAAGTGAGATTATAGTTCACATTTTTGTAGGTTTTTCCAATCGGATCACCATTGGTGGCCGATGTCTCAAGGGCCATCTTAAAAGTAGCAGAGTCACCAAAAGCAATGGAGCTTGATAACGCATGGTTCAAGAAAAAGGAAGAAAGTTGTCCAAACCCAGTCACCAATCCAGATTCAAATCCGTCTACAACATCTAGGCAGCTCGGCGTAGATAGTTTCTGGCTTCTGTTTCTCATTGCTTTTCTAATGTGTGTTTTCACACTCGGAAAATTCACTTTCATTTTTCTCATGGAGAATCGAGGTAATGATCTGTGGAAAACATTTAATACACCAGATACAGATTCGTACATCCACAAGGTGGTGCAATGTCCACCAGAAAACCCAACGCCAACAGAAGCAAACCCAGCGCAAGAAATGACCATTCTCAGTCCTCCTCCAGATAGAAATTGATTCATGCATCTTCCCCTCAAGTTTATCTATTCTGAGAATCTAGAAATGACCAAGTTCGGTCCTTTTTCCGAATCTTGAATGTCCTTATCTTTCTTTTTAACTTTTTAAGAATGTATTTTTACGCTTTCCTAAATATTTTTCATTTAAAAATAATTATCGGCTTTGGATTGTGATTTAAATTATGTCCAACAACAAGATAATCATAGCATGCATTTTATGAAAGTAGTATGCTTGTAAAATTATGGTGCCACTGGGTACATGAGCGCCTTAGGTTGCTTGGTGATCCGGGAGCATAGGCTTAGAAGTATGCCGCGGCTCAATAGCGGCTGACGAGTCTAAGGAGAAGGAGAAAAACGGCTGGTCAACAGGGCAGTTTGCTAGTGATTGTTGCATACAATTGATTGATGAATGATGCATTCAGAGCCGGTCCTGAGAAATTTGGTGCCCCAAACGAAAAAATAATTCTTCAATTACTTAATAGAAAAAACAAAAATTTCAGTTTCCACAAAACTAAAGTTAAAAAAAAACTACAATAATATCTTTAAAAAATAACAACAATTTAAAGCTTCTAAAAACAATACTTCTTCTATTTTTCTCTGCAAAATCATCTATCAAACTTGTATAATCGAGGTTTTTAATCATGATTTTTTCTCTTTTCTCTCAAAAAAATTAAGTAGCTTTTTGCCTTAGAATAAATTAATGATTCAGATTTTTTTGAGAAAATATTACCTCTCTAAAACCAAAAGAAGAGAAAAAAAATGAGAAGTCACATAAAAAAAGAGGTTAACTTAAATTTTCTTTTTTAATTAAATAATATATTATAATATTTAAATAATAATAATTTGAGATTCACACAATATTTTATCAAATATTTATATGAAAATTAATACATTAGTCATCATTTTCATATATATATATTTTTTACTATTTGACGTCAACTAAAATATATATACATATATATAATTTTTTGTGAAGGTCTCCTTAAAAATGGGACCCATTCAAATGTTTCATAGAAATGTATTCAATGCCAGCTCTGGATGCATTTGATGGTTGCATAATGGATGAATCATTTAGGTTGTTAGACTATTTTTTTCTTGTTTCCTAAGAAATATTTAAGGATGTATATTATTGTATGTTTAGTATGCAGATAGAATCATGTGGAAAGGAGATAATTCTTTTCACCAAGTAAACCCTAAAATAATTTACTCATGTTTCCTTATCATTGACGAGGGGTAGTGTAAATCCATAAATAACAGGTCATGAACCAGTTTCAGTGAGATTTCAAAGGAAGGCATGACATCTGTTAAAAGGCTTTTAGGTGGTTGGGATATTAGAATGTAAACAAAAATTTCAGAAAAGATAAATTATGTATAAAATATCAAGTCGCCACTCTACCTCTTACCGATGTAATTTGGAAACATGTGCCATGGTACAGGTGGTCGAATGTTAGCTCCGACAACGACCTATCGTCACGTCAATAAATTTGTAGAAGACACGTTATAGTTTCCGCAATTGCTGCAACCACTGCAACCACCGTTCATTTTTTTTTATTTTTTTTTTGAATTGCCAATGACATTATCTTGTGGCAAACCATGTCTCCATACCTTTCTTATATTGTTGATCACCCATTTGTCGAATAAAAGATAATTTGTTTCAAACTTACTTGTCAATAGTTTGAATTAACTATGATGCTCCTTGGGGGTTCACCATGTCTACGATTGTGATGGCTCGTGGACATAAAATCGAGAACGTTCTTGAGATAGTACTGGAGTGACTCGACTGAGTCTGTTTATCTGTAGTAGAGAAGACTAGTACTGGAGTTAGGGTTTTGCAAAATATAGGTGCTAATGCAGACGCATGATACTATTTGTGAGAATTGGTCGATGTTCTATAAGAAGGGTTACTTATAGGAAGGGTTAATTAGAAACATGTGTTATGACGAGAGATGAGAATAGGAGTGTAGAGTTAAGTACTCCAAGATTAGAACAAGTTACCAACAGCTGGTCATTAATATGTATGACTAAGGTATTCTATCTAATAGTACAAATCATATTGGGAGCTTTGTTAGAAGCAAATGGTTATTGGAGGATTGTTGGTACCGGGCTTAGCTCCCTCAGATTTAACCCAACCCAAACGAAGAATCAATGTGTATTAAGGCCCATTAAGGTCGGCTCAAGTGTTGTGGCGACCTCAAGGGAAAAAAGGAAGACCTGAAAGATTGATGACTATCTCAAATTTCCTATAAATAGGGGTTGATCCCCTTCATGTTCAGAAATCAAGATTCTCTCTCCTGTTATAATTTTGACCTAAGAAAAACATAATTCCTTTTTGTAATCGTCGAACTCGACCAATCAATAATAATATCAATTTCCCATTCTTGAACCCTAAGTTTGTTAAATCTATCTTGATTCAACAATTGGCGCCGCCTATGGAAAATCGAAGAAAAAATTGCTGATCAACAATGGCAGAAATTTCCTTAGATTTTTGTTTTGTGTTGTTGTTCTTCTTCTCATTCCAGGTGGTAATTAGCAGAGGACAACAGAACAACAAAAGAACCGAAGTCAATGTGGGTGTCGTAACAGATGTGGGGACAATTCACTCGGACATTGGAATGCTCTGCATCAACATGTCTCTTGACGATTTTTACTCTTCTCGTCCTCAATTTCAAACAAGGCTTGTCGTCAGCGTCGGTGACTCAAGAAACGATGTCATCGGTGCCGCAGCTGCAGGTACCTTCTCTGCTCCTCTCTCTCTACATATGCTTCCAAAAGCGTCAACGCCTGAAATTGAATTGATGAGAAAACGTGTATATACAAAAAACAATCATCGATCTATTCACATTCAGTTGTTCACATCGAGTTATCTTGGTTTTTACTTTTGTCACAGCTCTGGATCTGATAAAGAAAAACCAAGTGATGGCGATTTTGGGGCCTTGGACTTCAATGCAAGCTCAGTTTTTGGTCGAGATTGGCCAAAGATCACAGGTCCCGATTGTTTCCTACTCTGCAACAGGCCCATTTCTTACGTCTCTCCGAAGTCCATACTTCCTTCGTGCTACATACGAGGACTCCTTTCAAGTGCACGCCATAAAAGCTATCATCAAGTTGTTTGGCTGGAGAGAAGCTGTGCCTGTTTACATCGACAACACATTTGGAGAAGGTATAATACCTTATATCAGCGATGCTCTACAAGAGATAAATGTTCGAATACCTTATAGATCTGTTATCGCTCTCAATGCCACGGATCAAGAAATCTCTGTGGAGCTTTTTAAGATGATGGCTATGCCCACAAGAGTTTTCATTGTCCACATGTACTCTTCTCTTGCCTCAAGATTTTTTACTAAAGCTAAGGAGATTGGTTTGATGAAACCAGGATATGTCTGGATTCTTACGAATGGAGTTACCGATGACTTAAGTTCAATAGATGAAATGGGTATTGAGGCTATGGAGGGGGTATTGGGTGTTAAAACTTATCTTCGGAAATCCAAAGAGCTAGAAAAGTTTAGATCTCGATGGAAGAAGAGGTTTCTACGGATGGAGCTGAGTGTCTATGGATTGTGGACTTATGATGCTACCACCGCACTGGCGATAGCCATTGAAGAAGCTGGAACAAATAACTTGACTTTCAGTAATGCAGATCCTGGGAGAAATGTGTCTGAACTTGAAGCTATTGGTTCATCTCAATATGGTCCAAAGCTTATTCAGACACTCTCAAGAATTCAGTTTGAAGGACTTGTAGGAGATTTCAGCTTTGTCAATCGGCAACTGCAACCATCGGTATTTGAGATTATTAATGTGATCGGAACCGGAGTACGGTCAATAGGATTCTGGACAGAGGAAAATGGTCTAGTGAAATCACTAGACCAGCAACCCAGGAGCATGAGCGCTTTATTTACTTGGAATGATCATCTTAAATACATTATATGGCCTGGAGAGGCTTATTCTGTTCCAAAAGGATGGGAGATCCCGATAAATGGGAAGAGTTTGCGCATTGGAGTTCCAAAAAGAACCGGTTACACTGATCTCGTGAAGGTCATAAGGGATCCTATCACCAATTCAACAATCGTCACAGGTTTCTGCATAGATTTCTTTGAGGCTGTGATTCAAGCAATGCCTTATGATGTCTCCTATGAGTTCATTCCTTTCGAGAAAAGCAATGGTGAGCCAGCCGGTAATTACAACGACTTGGTCTACCAAGTGTACCTCGGGGTGAGTACTATCTATCACTCACTAACCATTCCTCAAAATAGCATTTACTTAAACCATCTTAGTGAACTCTTCTTCTCTCTGTCCCAGAGATATGACGCTGTTGTGGGAGATATAACCATACTGGCAAACAGATCCTCTTATGTTGACTTCACATTCCCATTCATTAGATCAGGCGTAGGGTTGATCTCCCCCATTGAAGACCAAGTGAAAAGAGACAGTCTCACTATCTTTAAACCTTTGTCATTGGAACTGTGGTTGACTTCCTTTGCCTTTTTCTTCCTTATTGGATTTACCGTTTGGGCTCTTGAACGTGAGGATAACCCAGACTTCCGCGGACCTGCTAATTACCAAGCTAGTACTATCTTCTGGTTTGCCTTCTCCACCATGGTTTTTGCTTCAAGTACATTGAATCTCCCCTCTCTAAATCTCAGCATATATGATGTTTCTATATATCACCTTAATTGATGCTTACTCTCGAGTTTCTGATTGCAGGAGAAAGAGTGTTTAACTCTTGGGCGAGGGTCCTGGTTATCACATGGTACTTTATTGTTCTATTGTTAACTCAGAGTTACACTGCCACTTTTGCATCACTTTTGAAATCACAACAACTAAATCCAAGCACAACCAGCATGAGTAGCTTGCTTCAAAGAGGAGAAACAGTGGGTTATCAGAGAACATCCTTCATCCTTGAAAAGCTTAAAGAAGCAGGTTTCTCACAATCTAGCCTTATACCCTTTGATACTGCAGAAGAATGTAATGAGCTTCTGAGAAAAGGACCAGAAAAGGGCGGTGTCTCTACAGCTTTCTTGGAAATACCTTACTTGAGACTCTTTCTTGGACAATATTGCAATAGTTACAAAATTCTTGAAGAACCCTTCGATGTTGATGGATTCGGCTTGGTAAGTTTCTATAACAAAATTTCTGTGAAAGTTCCCTAACTGGTGAGATCTTAAGTCCCTTTTTTCGCAGGTTTTTCCTATCGGATCACCTCTGGTGGCCGATGTTTCAAGGGCCATCTTAAAAGTATCAGAGTCACCAAAGGCGAAAGAACTTGATCGCGCATGGTTCAGGAAGAAACAAGAAAGTTGTAGCGATCGTTATAGCTATATGAAGCCATATCAGCTCGGTGTAGACAGTTTCTGGTTTCTCTTTCTTATTACGTTTGTTATTTGTGTTCTAGCACTTGGCAAATTCATATTCTGTTTCCTAAAGAATAAAGTGACTGATTTGTGGAAAGAGTTTCAGCAACCAGACAAAGATTCGTACATCAACAAGGTAGAAAAATGTCCGTCTGACAGTCGACACATGCCTGAGAACAGCAGTGGGGCAATAAACCAGACAGACAACGGTTGAGAAAAATGTCCGCCAGAATCTCTCAAGATCCATGACCAAGATTGTCTTTAATCTATAGAGAAAAAAACTACTATAGTTTATTGTATATCAGATACGTCTTTTAAAACACTGTAAATAACGGTTTTCAGAAGGATGATCCCATATTCCGTAGTTGTAATTTGTTGGTTTATGAGGTCACGTGTTTCACAAGACAAGAAACCTAGGGCTAATTAAGGCTTCTCAGATGTGCTAAAGACTCCTAGCGTATTAACTTGGACAGTTATAGCATAAAATCTACTGAACCCATTCATAAGAATTAAGATGATAAAAGATTCATTAAAAGCAAAACCTATTTAGCCGCTTTAGTTTTTCACCCTTTCCATATATAGTAGGCCGGCGGTAACCAAGCTACATACAAGTTTATATTTTTATATGAACTTTTTTTTTAATAGAAGAATGAATGTTTTCTTATAAAAATAACATCTTAAAACACCACTCTCTAAAACAATTTTTTATTTAGTGGTATCTATGAAAGTGTTACTTTAAAATGTTCCCTAATTCTTTTCATTTTCATATATATATTTTTCTAAATTGACAGATTAGTTATACAATCTTTTTTCTAAACGAAAACAAACCATAAAATAAATTTATCAAATAAAATATGAGATGATAATATCATTTGACTAAAAAATAAATGTATGCATTCTAATTTATGTTGGCCATTATAGAAAGTATAAACTTAATTATAAAATATCTGTTTTAGTTTTTCTAAAATGGAAATTAATGATAATACATATTTTTCTTAATAATTTATATTTAGCATTATATATTTAATTGTATAAAATAATATTAAAAAATAGTCTCTGATTAATTTTCATTTAATCTTCGATTTATTGGTTAGGCATTAAGCTCACCTCTAGCCGTCCGATTAACTCCTAATGATATTTAGAATATGAAGTGTCAACAAAAAAATTACCCAAAAAATAGTTCTAACAATAAATCTTATCAAATAAAATATTTGTAAATATAGCCTCTTCAACGGCGGATACGCTAATCCATCGGAATATGAGACTTAATCCTTACTGTTCAAGATGTTTTATCAATCTTGAAACAAGGGATCATGCTTTTTTTACTTGTTCTTATTCGTTCGCAATCTGGAGAACATCAGGGATTTCATGTGACACCCTTGTTAGTACATCAACATCGTTGGAAGATAAACTTTGATACTTACTCCAATTAGGAGAGGATAAAAGAATCGAACGTCATATCAAAATCCTTCCTTTTTGGATATTGTGGCATATATGGAAAGGGCGAAACAAAATGATTTTTAATCATAAGTCACGAGATCATTCTACTATACTCATCAAGGCACAAGAGGACACGAAAGAATGGTTGGATGAAACAGAGTTACACCCATCTGAACAACGGGCAGCACATCATCAACCAAGTTCAAGACAAACAAAGTGGACAACCCCACGGGAAGACTGGATCAAATGCAACTATGATCCCTCACACCATGTAGGTAATCGAGATTCTGGACTTGGATGGATATTAAGGAACATTGACGGAAATGTTCGGCATTGTGGAATGGGAAAATTTCAAAGACGACACACGGTCGAAGAAACGGAGTTTTCAGCTCTCGTATGGGCTATACAATCCTCATGGGGACTGGGATACAAGAAGGTTGAATTTGAAGGCGATAACATCGACATCAATCATATTCTCATGGGAAACCAAGACAATCGTCGACTCCAAAACTACATAGAGACGGTTAATCTTTGGAAAACCATGTTTGATGACATCAAATTTAGCTACAAGCCTCGACAACAAAATATGTGTGCAGACCAATTAGCTAAGAAATCTGTTACATTTCTTTATGATTGGTCTATTTATGACAGTTGTCCTAATTTTATTACATCTTTTGTAATGTATGACTCAAACAATGGTTACTAATAAAAGGTTTAGAAGGAAAAAAAAAATAGCCTCTTCAATTTTACATGGAAACATAAGGCCGTAGTTTTTTTTTCTGTCAAGTAGCCACGGCGTGAGTCGTGACTATGATATCAGATAGTGACTACACAGTCTACAATGAGTTTGATAACTTTACCAAGTGGCTCGGTAGGGAACAGTAAAATCTGAATCCTAAAATACCTCGTTCTTTTTTTTTCTTAGTCATGTTTCTGAGATCAAATCCATTAGACTATACTTCTTTCTTCCTATTTAGCACCTTTTTTGCTTTACCAGTCGACGTTTTCGCCACACTTGTGCTTGCGTTTTACTTTTACCATATGATTATTATCATATTAAATCAATTAGTTGGCTTACTTCTAACTCAAGTCTCCCATTGAATTAATCTAGAATGGAAATTATTGAAAATGTCATGTTTTTATTAACAAGACAAGCAAATTATAAGATAATAATTTTTATTTTCATGTTACTTTCAATCTAATAGTCCACTATATTTACTTATATACTAGTTGTTTAACTTGACGTTAAATATATACATAACATAATTTTCTTACAATATATAATGCTAAGTCGTTTCCTACAAAACTAGAAAACCTACTTAAGAAACAAATATTTTGTTTCAAATGGCCTGGATCTTTGAATTTGTATTTGCTTATTGTCATCATATTTGATTGCTTCTTGGGATTGAGTCTAAGAACTGTGCTATATAAATGTGTGCAATTTGCAAACAAACCATTAAGCATCTATCCATTATCATTACATAAAAGTTAAAAACACATTTTCAACTAAATTCCCCAAATGAGAAATAAGAAGCTTCTCTTCTTCGTCTTGTTATTCTTCTTGTTCTCTGACTTCTATGTGGAAGTCAGCAGAGGACAGAACACCGGAAAAACCGAAGTCAATGTGGGTGTTGTGACAGATGTCGAGACTACATACTCGAGGGTTGCGATGCTCTGCATCAACATGTCTCTTGCCGATTTCTACTCTTCTCGTCCTCAATTTCAGACAAGGCTTGTCGTCAACGTCGGTGACTCCAAAAACGACGTCGTAGGTGCTGCAGCTGCAGGTACCTTTTCTTCTCCTCTCCTCTCTCTATACATTATCTACATATTTGGTTTTGGATACATCCGCATATTTATATATATGTTACCATTACTGTTTCCAAATTAATACGTCAACGCCAAAAATTAGATTGACAAGACGTAAATATACTCTGTTCATGTTCGACATACTCAAGCCGAATTTTCTTGGTTTTGACATTGTCACAGCTATTGAGCTAATAAAGAACAAGCAAGTGAAAGCGATTTTGGGGCCATGGACATCTATGCAAGCTCATTTCTTGATCGAGATTGGCCAAAAATCCCGGGTTCCGATTGTTTCTTACTCTGCAACAAGCCCGTCTCTTACATCTCTCCGTAGTCCATACTTCTTTCGTGCTACTTACGAGGACTCCTCACAAGTGAACTCCATAAAAGCTATCATCAAGTTGTTCGGGTGGAGAGAAGTTGTGCCTGTTTACATCGACAACACCTTCGGAGAAGGTATAATGCCTCGTCTCACCGACGCATTGCAAGAGATTAATGTTCGAATCCCTTATAGATCTGTTATCGCTCTCAATGCAACGGATCAGGAAATCTCTATTGAGCTTCTAAAGATGATGACCATGCCCACTAGAGTCTTTATTGTCCACATGTACTCTTCCCTTGCCTCAAGATTCTTCATTAAAGCTAAGGAGCTTGGTTTGATGAAACCAGGATATGTATGGATCCTTACCAATGGAGTTACCGATGACTTAAGTTCGATAAATGAGACGGGTCTTAAGGCTATGGAGGGGGTATTGGGAATCAAAACTTATATTCGAAGATCAGAAGATCTCGAAAAGTTTAGAGCTAGATGGAGGACGAGTTTCCCACCGATGGAGTTGAACATCTACGGATTATGGGCTTATGATGCTACCACCGCACTAGCGTTAGCCATTGAAGAAGCTGGAACAAATAATTTGACTTTCAGTAATGCGGATCCGGGGAGGAATGTTTCGGAACTTGAAGCTCTTGGTTTATCTCAATACGGTCCAAAGCTTCAGCAGACACTCTCGGCAGTTCAGTTCATAGGACTTGCAGGAGATTTCCGTTTGATCAACAGGCAACTGCAACCATCGATGTTTGAGATTGTTAATGTTGTCGGAACCGGAGAAAGGTCAATAGGATTCTGGACAGAAGCAAATGGTCTTGTGAAGAACCTAGACCAACAACCAAGTAGTATCGGCGCTCTATCCAGTTGGCAAGATCATCTTAAAAACATTATATGGCCTGGAGAGGCTAATTCTGTTCCGAAAGGATGGGAGATCCCTACTAATGGGAAAAAGTTGCGCATTGGAGTTCCAAAGAAAACAGGATACACTGATCTTGTGAAGGTCACAAGGGATCCTATCACCAATTCATCTGAATTCACAGGTTTCTGCATAGATTTTTTTGTGGCTGTGATTAAAGAAATGCCTTACGACGTCTCCTATGAGTTTGAGTCTTTTGAGAAACCTGATGGTACAGCAGCCGGTAATTACAACGACTTGGTCCAGCAAGTATACCTTGGGGTTAGTACAATCACACACTAATCATCCCTCAAGATAGCATTTACAAAATCCATCTTAGTAAACTCTTATTTTCTTCTCTGTTGCAGAGATATGACGCGGTTGTGGGAGATACAACCATACTGGCGAATAGGTCCTCTTACGTCGACTTCACATTCCCATTTATTAAATCAGGTGTGGGATTGATAGTCCCAATGGAAGACACAGTGAAGAGAGATATGTTCAGTTTCTTCAAACCTTTGTCACTAAACCTATGGCTGACTTCCTTGCTCTTTTTCGTCCTTGTTGGCTGTACTGTTTGGGCTCTTGAACATAGGGTCAATCCGGACTTTCGTGGACGGCCTAAATACCAAGCCAGTACCATCTTCTGGTTTGCCTTCTCTACCATGGTTTTTGCTCCAAGTACATTCAATCTCCCCTCTCTACATGTCAGCATATATTGATAAATTTTATATATCACCCTTGCTTGGTGCTTACTCTCGGGTTGCTTTCCACAGGAGAAAGAGTGTTGAGCTTTGGAGCTAGGTTTCTGGTTGTCACATGGTACTTCATGGTGCTTGTGTTGACACAAAGTTACACGGCTAGTTTGGCGTCCCTTTTGACATCACAACAACTAGATCCAACCATAACAAGCATGAGTAGCTTGATCCGGAGAGGAGAAACAGTAGCTTATCAGAGAACATCCTTCATCCATGGAAAGCTGGTAGACGCGGGTTTCTCACAATCTAACCTTGTCCCCTTTGATACTGCGGAAGAATGCAATGAGCTTCTGGAAAAAGGACGAAAAAAAGTCAAAGGCGGCGTGTCTGCAGCTTTCTTGGAAATACCTTACTTAAGGCTCTTTCTTGGACAATATTGCAACACGTACAAAATGGTTGAAGAACCCTTCAATGTTGATGGATTCGGCTTCGTAAGTTTCTATAATAAAACTTCTGTAAAATTTGGATTATATGATGAGATTTTAATTAACATTTTCTATAGGTTTTTCCTATCGGATCACCTTTGGTGGCCGATGTCTCGAGGGCCATTTTAAAAATCGCAGAGTCACCAAAGGAAATGGATCTTGAGCGTGAATGGTTCAAGAAGAAGGAAGAAAAATGTCCAGACCCAAACACCAATCCAGATCCAAATCCATCTTTTACCTCTAGGCAACTTGGCGTAGACAGTTTCCAGGGTCTGTTTCTTTTTGTGTTTATTGTGTGCATTGCAGCACTCGGAAAATTCACATTCTGTTTTGTAAATAATGCTAAAGAGGATGATTTGTGGAAAGAGTTCCATAAACCAGATGGAGATTCGTACCTCAAAGATGTAGTGAAATGTCCATGTTCGTCAAGTCGAAACATGCCTGAGAGCAGCAGTGAAGCAACAAACAAGACAGACAACACAAACCAAGAAATGCCCGTGTTCGCCACGTCTACACAGAAATGAAGCAACTAACAAGACAGACAACACAAACCAGACAGACAATCTAACAAAAAAAAAATAAGGCTTGTTTTTTATCAAAACAAAAATGTTTTTATCGGATATTGTTGTTTCTTAAAATTCAGTTGTTCTAAAACGTTGTAAATAACAATTGTTCAGAAAAAGAATGATCCACATTCTGTATTAATACTATGTATTTAAGTGAGACTGACAAGTCACCATATAGGTTGATAAGGTATCGTGTTTTGCAAGACAAACCTAAGGCTAGGGGTTTCTCAGGTGTGCTAAAGACTAGTAGCGTATTAACTTATCTTCGATAGACTAATGGAAGGTTATAGGTACTATATCTACTGTACCAATTGATAAGATGATTAGAGATAAAGCACATATTTAGCCACTAGTTTTTCATCCTTTTACATATTTAAGTTCATTCAAATGAAAGTTTACTCTCATCACAAGAAAGATTCTTAAAGAAACCAAATGCATGTGGGCCAAACGTTTGTGTTGAGTGAGTAGAGAATTTGTTTTATGGATCAAGAACAGGGTTCAAGTTCAACATCTTTTGAAATACCGTTACTACAAAAATTCCAACCAGAGAACAAACTCTGAAAACAGAAAACAAAGACAAAAAAAAACAGAGAATAGACCAAGGAACAAATAACAATTACACAGAGGTAACCGGTTTTTCCAAGGCAAAGAGGGTCTACAGCCAATAGGGTAACCCAGAGGCGACATACGATTGTGGATGGTCTTCAAGCATTACACTTAAGCGATGAGAAAGGCGGCCTTGTTCGCATTTTGTCTTTCATGAACCTAGTCCCAATCAACCACATGTAGAAACCAAATATACCTTCACCACATTCCTCAACTCATTTAGAAATTCTGAGGAAATGAGACTAGCTATAAGCAGGCCAACATAACAGTTTTTTAATGGGTCCAACAATATCCAAGGCTTCCTATGCAAAGATGATGTTAGAGTGTATTACTTGCCATGCTTTTAATAACCCATAGAAGACTTCTTGATATAGCATCCTGCAAGTTATCAATGAAACTAAAAGCACCCAGGCTATGAGCTAAAACTGTTCCCCTATAATCCAGCAACTTTTATATGAATATTATCTTCAATTAAATGTATCATCTACAAAAAAAAAGGAACTATATATTCTTTGGTTTTCACAAGGAAAAATGGCATTGTAGGGGAATTGTTCATATTTTGGTGCTTTGCGCTTTTTTTTTTCTTTTTCTTTTTGATAAAGTCGTTGTAGTGATTTGTTTGGATTTTGTGCTTTCTCGGAATAAAGTCATAATCTAGATGCACGTGATACTGCTACAAATGTACAGAGTTTCTACTCGTGATTTTTGTTTCTCATTTCAAGAGAAACTTTATTGAAGACACAATATCTAAGTTTGTCTTTACGTTTACATAAATTTGCTTATACATAGTTGAAAATATATAAAAAATTTCAGCTTTACAATAAAATCACTTTACAATGTAAACGCAAACAAATAATCAACGTCTTTACTGTTTGACTGGTTTAAACGCAGCAATTGTAGTTGTGGATACGGAAATTTGCAGAAGCGGGTGATTACAGTTATAAACGTTATTAAGCAATTTGTAAGACTGGTTTATCAATTAGAATGAGTGCGTTTGCGAGAAATTACAGACTAGTTGACATCGGTTGAGTTTGATGTTTAACATTATCAAATATATTTAAAATATGTAATTTTTATCAGAAAAATTGTATTAATACAATCAAAATTTAAAAATGATGTTTTAAATAATTTTTAGAATAACTAATTAAATTATTTTTTAAGAGGTTTCAAGCATTTTTTATTAAAAAAATTATTTTTATACTTATAAATATATTTTTGTTTAGTTAATACATATATAAAGCATTTAGAATTTATTAGAGTGATATTTGATTTGTAAAAAAATTTGTTTTGATTTGTTTTGTTTTTTGTAAAATATTATTAGTATTATAAATTAAAAAAATATTTTTTTAACTAACCGCAACCGCCTACAGCCGCAAACGCTAGCTAGAAGTAGCTTATGAAATCTAGCGATTTCAAGCTGTTTGGAGCGATATGTTACAATTTCTATGATTGGTATTAAACGCTTGCAATCGCAACCACCCGCAAATACAGTGTTTGCGAGTAGTTGTGGGTGAACCAATCAAGCCCTTATTTTTTAATTTACGAAAGCGAGTCCTCAACGAACTTATTTTGAACCAAACGGCGGTACACTAATGGTAGATATGACCTTCTTCAAATTAAATTTGGATTTGTTTATTTGATTGTTGTGAGATGAATTAGAATGATATTATTGCTTAGAATCATTGTACAATTGATTTTACTTTGGATTTGGGAACTTTTGGATATGAGAATTTTTGGATTTGGAGATTTTTATTTTAAGGTTTTTTTTTGTTGTAATTAGATTATAATAGGTTTAAATCCGGTTTATTTTCTAAATTAGATAGTTAAAAATAGTTTGGTAAATAGTCAACCGACTAAAACAAACATTTGTGTGTATTGAGATTTCCAACATTCAAATTGGGGGTATCAAGGATTGTAACTTCTCTCATGAATAGATATAGATCAAGGTCTTAAGTCTGTGAATATCTGATTGTATGCAATAGTTCTGGTGTGGAAATAGATTGTCGACCTGATATAGTTAAATAACAAATTTAAATGTTTTCACTATATAAGATTCAGTTTCTTGAACACTGTTACTCTGAACATGAGTCCAAATAACTCATTAACAAAAAATGAGTATATCTAAATTTGAATCCAAATAGACTTGCTAAAGGGAATTTGTTCTCAAGATCTTTGTATATTACTTTTTCATGGTTCATTGGATATTTTTTTTTTATTTGATGAATATTTTCCAGAACCAATCAGAAACTTTACGTTTCAATCCCAACACTGTATTTCTAGTCAACTTCAAATCTCGGTTTTCGAAAACAATTACTTTTTGAAAAAAGCTTTTGACGTTTTGTGTAACTCCACCCATACGCCATTAGTTTAGAAAAACAAAGTCCTTCGTTTATCTTCTCTGCTCAGAAGAAGAAATCAGAAAAAAAAAACTACAAGGTTCGAACATGGTGAATCCACCTCTCTATTCTCCGATCAACCCACATTTCTTCCAACCACTTCTTCCTTGTTTCACCAACCACCTCGTACTACTCGATCTGTATATCTATCTCTATCTCTCTCTGAACATGTTGCTTCTGTTTTTAAATCTCTTGTATGCTGTTTCAGGACATTCCTGTGGCGTTCTTCTTGAATTACATAGTGGGAAGTCACAAAGGCATAACGGTTGAGCTCAGATCAGACGCATCAGAGACAAACTGGAAAGTGAAAATGGACGGTCGGACACTCTCTAACGGTTGGGAAGATTTTGCCATTGCACATGATCTCCGAATTGGTGACATTGTCGTTTTCAGACATGAAGGAGAGTTGGTGTTCCATGTCTCACCTTTAGGACCAAGTTGTTGCGAGATTCAATACGGAGAAGATAACCTTGAAGAGGATAAAATGGGTAAAATTATTGTCATATTAGATACTATTACCGCATTTAGAATGAGTCTGAAACTACTTAATTTATCAACAGAGAAGCTTTGTGGTACAAAGAATGTTTCAAGAAAGGGAAAGAGTCTAAAGAGAGAAGCAGACTGTGCACAGGACTATTCTTGTTTTGTGGCCACTGTCACAGCTTCGAACCTAAGGCGCGACATAATGGTTATGTTACTTCCATGTTACTCCTAAATTAGTTTTTATTTGAATGAGTGAGAGGTGGTTTAATCATATTCATGATAACTCTAATTAAACTTGTGGCGGCTTTTGCAGTATCTTCCAAAAGGCTTCGCAGTGGCTAATGGTCTTATAAAGAAGTTTCAGATTGTTTTAATGGATGAAGAGGGAGAATCATGGACGGTAGATTTAAGACATGAGGCATATAACGGCCGGTGTTACATTAGAGGAGGCTGGAGAAGTTTCTGTGTTGCTAATGGGAAGAAACCCGGAGACTTGTTCACATTCAAATTGGTCCGAAATGAGAAAACACCTGTGCTCCAATTACTCACTTTGAACAGTGAAGATCTAGACAAACTTGGTAAGTTATTTGTCTATTTACTTGGTTATTTATTACAATTATATTAACATTTGCATTGCAAAAAAAATATATATTTGAACAAAAAAACCACTTCAATCTTCCCAACCAACCTCAGCGCTTTGATACGAAAATTGAAAAGTTTCGGCTCTCAGACCAGTTCTTATATGTAAAACCTTTGTGAAAATATCGGCTAGATTGTGAGCAGTCACTACTTTATATCTCTGATGAAGTATAATTTGACATTAATGTTCTTGGTCCTCTCATAATGAAATTGAGTTCTTTGAAAGAGCAATAGTACTAAGAAAATCAGAGTAACCATTTACTGAGTCTTGATGAAATCCAAGCTCATTGATCAATTCTCTCAACCAAAATGTTTTCTTGGTTGCTTCTGTCAACGACATATTCAGCTTATGTGGTTGACAAAGCTACCATGCTGCAAACTTGATCTCCAACTTACTCTGTTACCACTTAATTAAGTGAAGCTACCAAACCTGTTATCGACTTCCTTTTATCATAATCCGAATCACAATACCCTAACGAGGAAGTTCATTTATTAATGTAGATCATTTTCGGAGACCCTTTTGATATATCTGCGGATCCAAGTTTAATGTTCCCAAAACCTTCAGAAATTAACATTTTTGATAAGTCATCACAGTCTCTTTTATTAGATCTCTAATTATCTCCATACATATTTTTAGCATCCCCTAGATCTTTCTTGTCAAAACTCAGTGTTTAACAGCCCTTTCAACTCTTGAACTTGTGCCTTGTCCGTTGTAGCTATAATTATATCGTCCATATATAAGAATGGATAGACATAAAGTAGTGATCTCTTCATGAAACAAACCTTATCCAAAAACTTCTTGTCTTCAAAACCTTCTGGTTGATGCATTATGATATATTATTCTACATTGTCATTGAAAAAGAATTGTTCACATCTAATTGGTGCAACTGATCCATTTCAATATGAGCTACCATTAACAGAAGAAACTTGATCGCACCATGTTAATTACTGGAGAAAAGATTTGTTGATCTAACTTTAAAACTTAGCTACTAATCTAACTTTAAACTTTTGATCTTCAACAATAAATATTCCTACATTCATTTTTGATATGCACTTGCATCAAATAGGTCTTTGTGACTTAGCTTTATCCACCATACAAAAATCGAGTTTGAATGCATATTATATTTATAAACCTCTTAATAATACAAATCAGATTCTAAAACTGATACTGAAACAATCCGTCCCGGAAAACCACTAAACCGGGACCGGGTTACTAACACAGAAGACGCGCAAAAACAACAAATTTAAAATTTCGAACAACTTAGACAGTTTATTTATTAAATCGACCAAATAAATAAATAAATAAAGTCTAGTAACTTAGCGGAAGCAAACACCAATTAAACTAGTCTAACAACTTAGCAGAAGCAAAACATCATACTACAACGTCTAACAATCGACATAAATAAAACAACATAAATCACCCTGACTCTGGTTATGTCATCCACCCCACAGCCTTGATCCCACGAGCTCCAGCAAAACTCAGTCCTTACCTGCATCACATAACGAGATGCCTCAGTATAAAAGATACTGAATGAGGCAACAACTACACCAAAACTAACATTTACCAATGTCAGCAATCAACAATCACAATCATATCAACAAGCAACACATGCCATAAATAGCAACAATAAACATCCATCACTCCTAATGGACCAACAACAAGAACTACAGAAATGAGGACCATTCCAAGTCCTCAGACTAACCACAGTATAACACACAAGCACTCACTTTTGCTCACAACGATTTCTTTGGTGGTACTTTCCCTTTTAAGAAACTTTCCTTTTTAGGAAACATTCCTCTTCAGAAATTTCTAGGGTTTCCTTAATTAACATAGCAACACAACCGCAACCTCCCTTCCTCACCCTACATCCAACCACAACAACAACTCAACATTTAACCTAAACTGGAAAAAATAACAGAAATGATCCACCTCAAGATGGGATCACAAATCGAAATCTAACCGTCCACATTCCAATCGTACCGTTAAAATTCTTCCCCTAGATGTCCTGAACCTACCTACGAAATTTCGTAACGATCTGAGGAAAGGTTAACTCGTTATCCCTCTTTGAATACACACTGGTCCAAATCGCGTCTGAAACAGAACAGTTCACGAAAACGCACATAACTATTAGAATATTGACTCAAATCAATATCCGCAAAAGTTCACATCTAGATATAGGTCTTAGCTACAACTCCATAAAATTTCCTTACCATTAGACACGATTTGCTAGGTCGAACCTTTGTTCTACCACGATATGTCGGAAATATATGCATCTCCTTCATTTGCAAGCTTCTCCTTCATCTCTTTCAGCCACATACAACATCTCTTTTCTCTCCCTAAAGGTGGCCACGAAAAAGAGAGAGAATAACTAGGGTTTAAGCTAATTTTAGGGTTTAAATAGGTTTAGGGTTTTATTCTCCAAAATTACCTTTAAGTCCTTCAACTTTTTAGTCTTCCCAATTCAGCCGCACAACTCTTTAAATTATCAATTAAACCCGACTATAACTCCTGGATTTCATCAAATCGACCCTTAATTTTTGAATTCAACAATTACACCCCCATTACTGGTTTGCGGATGTTACAATTCTCCCCCACTAACATAGATTCGTCCTCGAATCTAACATCTCCAATCCCCTAGTAAAAAGGGATCCAACTATTAACCTTACATTGGTTTCTTTCTCTTGGCAAACATTAGCCAACACAGCTCAACAAATAGATCATCTCACCAGTGACATTAATTTGTTCGTCTGCAAGCTACTCGGCTCACAATTCTACCCATTATTTTATAACCACTTTTCCTTTGAATGATAGAGAGTCTACCTTCCAAGGGAACCATATATTCTCTTTTAGCAACCAAGAACCATTTAGGCTCTCAAATTTCTCAACCACCTAACCTCGCAAGGTTACACAACCACAACTGATTATCCTCTAAAGAATCTTATCACACCATATTCCAATCTTTAGAATATCAAATCTACATATCCTTACCCAGAATATCAGCCACGACCAACAACAGCTTTGGGTAAGTCGATCTGATTAGGATCGATCATTCCCCTCTGCTCAACACAATCTCCCATCGCCCGATCAACAGCTTATCACACTCTATAATTAACAAATCAGATCCGCATAACTCCATAGCCACAACACGGCTCAGCAAAATATATGTCAACTTCACGGCTCAACATAGACTACAACCCACAACACGGCTTAACTGTAACTCCACGGTTAACAGCACAACTCAGAATAACCTTCATAGCTAACAACACAACACAACATAGCCTTTCGTCTATCTACTTAACACAACTTAACCTTTTGGCTATTTCCAACACCGCATAGCATTACAGCCATCAACACCTCACGACATAGCCTTTCGGCTATCAACCCAACACAGCATAACCTTTCGATCGGCTATCAACACATCACAACATAGCCTGTCGGCTACCAAAGCATAACACAAAGATAGCCTTTCGCTATCTTCACAACACAACATAGCTTTTCGCTATAAGCACAACACAACATAGCCTTTTGGCTATCAAGCATAACACATAGCCTTTCGCTATCAAGATAACACAAAGATAGCCTTTTCATCAAGAATACAACATAGCCTTTCATTATCAACACAACACAACATTATTTTTCGCTTTCCGACACCTCATTGTCTATACTGAGTTCAAATACTCCATGAATCGACACCATAAAACCCCACTTGGTTTGAATAAGCTACGCCTACCGGATCCCCTGGAACAGCTCAGGCAGCAAGAATAACAAGCATCTCGAGTCCAACGTGACCCGATCAAGAAGAACTACGCCTACGGATCCCGGAACAGCTCAAGCAAAAAATGACAAGCATCGCAAAGTCCAGCGTGACCCGATCAAGAAGTCCAAAGAAGATCCTAAGATCTCTAGTGGCTTACAGAGACAGCATCGAGAATCACACGTAAACCCGACCAAAGAACACCACCCAAAGAATGAGATTCCAAAGCACGGAAACCCATCAAACAGCATTAGGACAAGTCCTAATCAACCAAACCAAGTGCTAGGATCAACACAGCACGATCCATACAGCCGAACTAAGTATAAACAACCCAACATCACAGCATTACAAGATGCAACAATCCCCACAACACAGCTCGATCCATGATCGCAGCATCGATCAGAACTCTTTTACCCACTCAGACACACCAACAAACTACCTACAACAAGGTCAACAATAAGACCTACAAAAAGATCAATCAGCAATGATCTACCACACTCCAAAACCTAGATCCACCAGCAAGGATCTACAACATCCCTACCACAAGTACCGGAACTCCCCTTGCACCCTGTCTCGAGTCTTCTGCAGGAAATACTTGAGATCGAACTCCCTCCGGAACACGTCCCAAGACAACACTACCCCCACTCTCCTCGCAGCAACACCCTGCCACCCCCCATGTGCATCTTCCTCCAGATAATGCACTGCCAAGTCAATTCTATACTCCTAAGGCACCTGATCGTCTGGAAGTTCCTCTCCACCCGGAACCTCCACTCACCAGACTCAATCGGTCGAGCACCACCACTGAAAAACTTGGTGCCCCAACCTCTGCATGTGCTCAATCACCCTCAGGTATGACGGAACCACTGGCTAGGCCTCAGCAACCACTCCCAGAACTCTCGGAGCAATAACACCCGGCATCACATCATTCCCCTGTGGCGCCACTAGAGCCAGAAACGGTACCACAACTGGTATCCAATTTTAAAAATTGGCCAACGATCCCAAACACAGCTTCATTTGGGATCTGGTCCACCTGCATGAGCGTTACCGTGCGCCGACATAACATCATATCCGACCACATGCTCTGGCTGACCGTCGCCCTCTGGAACTCAACCCCTGCACTTTCACTGCAACGCTCTACACCACAACCTCAGCGGCTCCACCTCCTCTGCCTGCTCTGCCACCTCAGCCAACTTTGTCACCACAACCTCGGAGACCCCTCTCAGCTCTGCTTGCTCCACTAGCAAACCCACCCGGATGTCTAACTAAAGACATCTAGTGGTTAACCACCTGCAACACAACTTTATACTAATTTACCCCAAAAATTAGCATAACAACAAAACGAGTCTTACCGTGGAACCCATTACCGGCTGAGAGATGACATGACCCTGCAACTCAGAACATAGCTACAACTAGCTAATATTCCTAACAAGCCAGAGTGTCCTAGAAACAACTCGGCTCTGATACCAAATTGAAACGGCCCGTCCCGTAAAACCACTAAACCAGGACCGGGTTACTAACACAGAAGACGCGCAAAAACAACAAATTTAAAATTTCGAATAACTTAGACAGTTTATTTATTAAATCGACCAAATAAAGAAATAAATAAAGTCTAGCAACTTAGCGGAAGCAAACACCAATTAAACTAGTCTAACAACTTAGCGGAAGCAAAACATCATAGTACAACGTCTAACAATCGACATAAATAAAACAACATAAATCACCCTGACTCTGGTCATGTCATCCACCCCACAGCCTTGGTGCCACGAGCTCCAGCAAAACTCAGTCCCTACCGCATCACATAACGAGATGCCTCAAAGATAAAAGATACTGAATGAGGCAACAACTACACCAAAGCTAACATTTACCAATGTCAGCAATCAACAATCACAATCATATCAACAAGCAACACATGCCATAAATAGCAACAATAAACATCCATCACTCCTAATGGACCAACAACAAGAACTACAGAAATGAGGACCACTCCAAGTCCTCAGACTAACCACAGTATAACACACAAGCACTCACCTTTGCTCACAACGATTTCTTTGGTGGTACTTTCCCTTTTAAGAAACTTTCCTTTTTAGGAAACATTCCTCTTCAGGAATTTCTAGGGTTTCCTTAATTAACATAGCACCACAACCGCAACCTCCCTTCCTCACCCTACATCCAACCACAAGAACAACTCAATATTTAACCTAAACTGGAAAAAATAACAGAAATGATCCACCTCATAGATGGGATCACAAATCGAAATCTAACCGTCCACATTCCAATCGTACTGTTGAAAATCTTCCCCTAGATGTCCTGAACCTACCTACGAAATTTCGTAACGATCTGAGGAAAGGTTAACTCGTTATCCCTCTTTGAATACACACTGGCCCAAATCGCGTCTGAAACAGAATAGTTCACGAAAACGCACATAACTATTAGAATATTGACTCAAATCAATATCCGCAAATAGTCACATCTAGATATAGGTCTTAGCTACAACTCCATAAAATTTCCTTACCATTAGAGACGATTTGCTAGGTCGAACCTTTGTTCTACCACGATATGTCGGAAATATATGCATCTCCTTCATTTGCAAGTTTCTCCTTCATCTCTTTCAGCCACATACAACATCTCTTTTCTCTCCCTAAAGGTGGCCACGAAAAAGAGAGAGAATAACTAGGGTTTAAGCTAATTTTAGGGTTTAAATAGGTTTAGGGTTTTATTCTCCAAAATTACCTTTAAGTCCTTCAACTTTTCAGTCTTCCCAATTTAGCTGCACAACTTTTTAAATTATCAATTAAACCCAACTATAACTCCTGGATTTCATCAAATCGACCCTTAATTTTTGAATTCAACAATTACACCCCCATTACTGGTTTGCGGATGTTACAATTCTCCCCCATTAACATAGATTCGTCCTCGAATCTAACATCTCCAATCCCCTAGTAAAAAGGGATCCAACTATTAACCTTACATTGGTTTCTTTCTCTTGGCAAACATCAGCCAACACAGCTCAACAAATAGATCATCTCACCAGTGACATTAATTTGTTCGTCTGCAAGCTACTCGGCTCACAATTCTACCCATTATTTTTATAACCACTTTTCCTTTGAATGATAGAGAGTCTACCTTCCAAGGGAACCATATATTCTCTTTTAGCAACCAAGAACCATTTAGGCTCTCAAATTTCTCAACCACCTAACCTCGCAAGGTTACACAACCACAACTGATTATCCTCTAAAGAAACTTATCACACCATATTCCTATCTTTAGAATATCAAATCTACATATCCTTACCCAGAATATCAGCCACGACCAACAACAGCTTTGGGTAAGTCGATCTGATTAGGATCGATCATTCTCCTCTGCTCAACACAATCTCAGCTACTGCCCCGATCAACAGCTTATCACACTCTATAATTAACAAATTAGATCCGCATAACTCCATAGCCACAACACGGCTCGGCAAAATATATGTCAACTTCACGGCTCAGCATAGACTACAACCCAGAACACGGCTTAACTGTAACTCCATGGTTAATAGCACAACTCAGCATAACCTTCATAGCTTACAACACAACACAACATAGCCTTTAGTCTATCTACTTAACACAACTTAACATTTTGGCTATTTCCAACACCGCATAGCATTGCGGCCATCAACACCTCACGACATAGCCTTTCGGCAATCAACCCAACACAGCATAACCTTTCGATCGGCTATCAACACATCACAACATAGCCTTTGTCTTACCAAAGATAACACAAGATAGCCTTTCTGCTATCAAGACAACACAACATAGCTTTTCGGCTATAAGCACAACACAACATAGCCTTTTGGCTATCAAGCATAACACAAGATAGCCTTTTCAGCATCAACACAAGATAGCCTTTCGCTATCAACAAACAACATAGCCTTTCAAATATCAAGACAACACAACATTATTTTTTCGCTTTCCACAACACCTCATTGTCTATACTGAGTTCAAATACTCCATGAATCTGACACCATAAGACCCCCACTTGGTTTGAATAAGCTACGCCACCGGATCCCCGAACAGCTCACCAAAGAAGAATAACAAGCATCTCGGAGTCCACCGTGACCCGATCAACAAGAACTACGCTTACGGATCCCGGAACAGCTCTAAGAAAAATGACAAGCATCTCAAAGTCCAGCGTGACCCGATCAGCAAGTCCAGCAAGATCCTAAGATCTCTAGTGGCTTACATAGACAGCATCAGGAATCACACAGAAACCCGACCAGTAAACACCACCCAGCAATTAGATTCCAAAGCACGGAAACCCATCAAACAGCATTAGGACAAGTCCTAATCAACCAAACCAAGTGCTAGGATCAACACAGCACGATCCATACAGCCGAACTAAGTATAAATAACCCAACATCATAGCATTACAGGATGCAACAATCCCCACAACACAGCTCGATCCCTGATCGCAGCATCGATCAGAACTCTTTTACCTACTCAGATACACCAACAAACTACCTACAACAAGGTCAACAACAAGACCTACAAAAAGATCAATCAGCAATGATCTACCACACTCCAAAACCTAGATCCACCAGCAAGGATCTACAACATCCCTACCACAAGTACCGGAAGTCCCCTTGCACCCTGTCTCGAGTCTTCTGCGGGAAATACTTGAGATCGAACTCCCTCCGGAACTCGTCCCAAGACAACACTACCCCCACTCTCCTCGCAGCAACACCCTGCCACCCCCCATGTGCATCTTCCTCCAGATAATGCACTGCCAAGTCAATTCTATACTCCTAAGGCACCTGATCGTCAGGAAGTTCCTCTCCACCCGGAACCTCCACTCACCAGACTCAATCGGTCGAGCACCACCACTGAAAAACTTGGTGCCCCAACCTCTGCATGTGCTCCATCACCCTCAGGTATGACGGAACCATGCTAGGCCTCAAAGAACCACTCCCGTAACCCCCGGAGCAATAACACCCGGCATCACATCATTCCCCTGTGGCCACTAGAGCCAGAAACGGTACCACAACTGGTATCCACTTCTAAAAATTGGCCAACGATCCCCAACACAGCTTCATTTGGGATCTGGTCCACCTGCATGAGCGTTACCGTGCGCCGACATAACATCATATCCGACCACATGCTCTGGATGACTGTCGCCCTCTGGAACTCAACCCTTGCACTCTCACTGCAACGCTCTGCACCACAACCTCAGCGGCTCCACCTCCCCTGCCTGCTCTACCACCTCAGCCAACTTTGTCACCACAACCTCGGAGACCCCTCTCAGCTCTGCTTGCTCCACTAGCAAACCCACCCGGATGTCTAACTAAAGACATCTAGTGGTTAACCACCTGTAACACAACTTTATACTAATTTACCCCAAAAATTAGCATAACAACAAAACGAGTCTTACCGTGGAACCCATTACCGGCTGAGAGATGACATGACCCTGCAACTCAGAACATAGCTACAACTAGCTAATAGTCCTAACGAGCCAGAGTGTCCTAGAAACAACTCGGCTCTGATACCAAATTGAAACGACCCATCCCGTAAAACCACTAAACCGGGATCGGGTTACTAACATAGAAGACGCGCAAAAACAACAAATTTAAAATTTCGAATAACTTAGACAGTTTATTTATTAAATCGACCAAATAAAGAAATAAATAAAGTCTAGCAACTTAGCGGAAGCAAACACCAATTAAACTAGTCTAACAACTTAGCGGAAGCAAAACATCATAGTACAACGTCTAACAATCGACATAAATAAAACAACATAAATCACCCTGACTCTGGTCATGTCATCCACCCCACAGCCTTGGTGCCACGAGCTCCAGCAAAACTCAGTCCTTACCTGCATCACATAACGAGATGCCTCAGTATAAAAGATACTGAATGAGGCAACAACTACACCAAAGCTAACATTTACCAATGTCAGCAATCAACAATCACAATCATATCAACAAGCAACACATGCCATAAATAGCAACAATAAACATCCATCACTCCTAATGGACCAACAACAAGAACTACAGAAATGAGGACCATTCCAAGTCCTCAGACTAACCACAGTATAACACACAAGCACTCACTTTTGCTCACAACGATTTCTTTGGTGGTACTTTCCCTTTTAAGAAACTTTCCTTTTTAGGAAACATTCCTCTTCAGAAATTTCTAGGGTTTCCTTAATTAACATAGCAACACAACCGCAACCTCCCTTCCTCACCCTACATCCAACCACAACAACAACTCAACATTTAACCTAAACTGGAAAAAATAACAGAAATGATCCACCTCAAAGATGGGATCACAAATCGAAATCTAACCGTCCACATTCCAATCGTACCGTTAAAAATCTTCCCCTAGATGTCCTGAACCTACCTACGAAATTTCGTAACGATCTGAGGAAAGGTTAACTCGTTATCCCTCTTTGAATACACACTGGTCCAAATCGCGTCTGAAACAGAACAGTTCACGAAAACGCACAGAACTATTAGAATATTGACTCAAATCAATATCCGCAAAAGTTCACATCTAGATATAGGTCTTAGCTACAACTCCATAAAATTTCCTTACCATTAGACACGATTTGCTAGGTCGAACCTTTGTTCTACCACGATATGTCGGAAATATATGCATCTCCTTCATTTGCAAGCTTCTCCTTCATCTCTTTCAGCCACATACAACATCTCTTTTCTCTCCCTAAAGGTGGCCACGAAAAAGAGAGAGAATAACTAGGGTTTAAGCTAATTTTAGGGTTTAAATAGGTTTAGGGTTTTATTCTCCAAAATTACCTTTAAGTCCTTCAACTTTTTAGTCTTCCCAATTCAGCCGCACAATTCTTTAAATTATCAATTAAACCCGACTATAACTCCTGGATTTCATCAAATCGACCCTTAATTTTTGAATTCAACAATTACACCCCCATTACTGGTTTGCGGATGTCACAGATACAGATAATGTTCCAAGAAAGAAAAGTCGAGAAATAGAAGCAGATTCTTCACCAGACCCTTCTTGTTTTGTAGCCACTGTCACAACTTCAAATCTAAGGAGCGATAGACTGGTTATGTTACTTCCATATTATTCCTTACTTACATACATTAATTTCGATTTGAGTGAGAGATGTTTTAATCATATTCATGATGACTTTGCTTAACTGCAGTATCTTCCGAAAATGTTCGTTATTTCAAATGGTCTGATGAAGAAATTTCAGATTGTTTTAATAAATGAAAAGGGAGAATCATGGACGATAGACATGAAACATGAGCCATATTCAGGCCGGTTTTTAACGATAAGAGGCTGGAGAAGTTTCTGTGTGGATAATGGAAAGAAACCCGGAGACTTGTTCACATTAAAATTAGTCCAAAATGAGAAAACACCTGTGCTCCAATTGCTCCCTTTGAAAGGTGAAGATCTAAACAAACTTGGTAAGTTGTCTTTTCTTTTATTCATTCAAGAAATAAAAATATTGAAAGAAAAATCAAGAAACATAATCAGGTTGATTTTCCTATGTAGAATCTAGCAATGACAAAAGGCAAGGAATGTTTTTAGAAGCTGCCAAAAGAGAGTTTCTTGGCGTAGAAGCTACCGACAAGGAGTTTCTTGGCGTAGAAACTAACCGTAGTTACACAAGGCAAGGAAAGTGCTAACGAGAAAGAGTACAGGTGTACTCTTCCTTCTGCAAAACCTTCTAATGATAATATAAGGCAAGGAAAATGCTCAAAAGCTATAAAGGAAGAATATGGTTCAACAAGCCGGAACCGATTCGTGACATAACACTTAGACCTACACGTTTCAAAATCTTCAGACTTGTAAGTTTAAGAAACAAAACTCTTTTTTTTCCAACTTATAATCTCTACATAGTATCTGAAAATGGAATAAACAGAATCTTCCGTTGGAATTCACAAAGGCGAATGGACTCAACAAGGCCGGGATGATTACGATGCTTGACAGATACGGTGCAAAATGGTCGACGTCACTAATGATGGATAAAAACAAAACAGGAACAATGATTTTAGGAAGAGGTTCGAAAGGCTTCTGTGAGGTTAACGGTGTGAAGATGGATGAATCTTTTGTCTTGGAGTTGATTTGGGAAGACTCAGTTCCGATTCTTAAGTTTTGTTCCAAAGTTTGAAAACCATATTTAAGAATGTTTGTTAGATATTTTGTCAAGGATCATCGCTTAAAGAAACTTTCCTTCCTTTGATGGATTTAATATTTTAATTTTAATGTTGAACAGTGCCGTTTAAATTATTATTATTGATTCAGATTCAGATAATATAGGTTAATGAAGAATAATCGTTACACATACGCTTCCTTCTTCTTCTTCTTCTAATTCTAAAATGCGAAGTGAATTCGCCGAGAAGAAGAAGTGATATATAAAAACAAAATTCCGACGGATATATCCGTCGAAATTCCGTCGGAAATGGCGAAAAATTAATATTTGCCGGTGTTTTTCGAAAATATTTCGAACATCCGCGCCTATATTTTTGCAATTGACGATTCCGTCGGAAATTTTCCGACAGATTTCCGACGGATTTCCGACGGATTACCGATGGATTTCTGACGTATTTCCGACGGATTTTTGACGGAATTTTTTTTTCGGCTTGTCTAGTCATATGTCAGACTAAACCTTAGAACGAGACACGTGAAACCACAAAACCGTCGGAAATCCGTCAGAAATTTCCGACGGATTTCTGACGGGTTTGTGGTTTCGTGGTCGTTTACGATCCATTTCTCTTGAAATATGTTTGTAGTATGCTATGTTACTCATTTCAATCATAAAATAATACCAAAAACCTTGTTATCTATCATATATACCAAAATTAGAAAAATTCATACAATCATGTTTACATGTTAGACAATGATACATATACTTAAGCGATGATTTATAAACATAACAAATAAAATTTTCTAATTTTGGTATATTTAATATGTAACAAGGTATTTGTTAGTATTTTATCATTGAAATGAGTAACAAATCATATTACAAACATATTTCAAGAGAAATGGATCGTAAACGACCACGAAACCACAAAACCGTCAGAAATCCGTCGGAATTTCCGACGGATACTATATCAAATGTGTTAAATATGTTGCATATGAGTTTAATTATATTTTTAGATTATCCGTCGGAAATCCGTCTGAAAATTTGACTGCGTAAGTTGCCCGCATGAATTAAATTTGTTTAAATTTTTTGCTATCCGTCAGAAATCCGTCGGATAGCAAAAATATAGGCGCGAATGTTCGAAATATTTTCGAAAAACACCGGCAAATATTAATTTTTTTGCCAGTTTCGACGGAATTCCGACGGATATATCCGTCGGAAATTTGTTTTTATATATCACTTCTTCTTCTCGGCGAATTCATTTCTCATTTTAGAAGAAAAAAAATTTAGAAGAAGAATGTGTCCATCGGAAATCCGTCGGTTTATAAATATCAGAAATCCGTCGGTTCTCCGTCGGTTTTAAACCGACGGATTTCCGACGGAATCCTGATATCGGTATTTCATCGGAAATCCGTCAGAATTTCCGTCGGATTTCCGACGCAGCTTTTATTTCCGACGAGATAGAAGCGATGGAAAAAACCGACGGATTTTGCCAAATCCGACGGAATTGGCCGTCAGTTTTGTGGTATTTTTCTTGTAGTAGTTTAACAACTTCTTGTGTATGTTGTTGTACTACAGGCATACTCTTTTTCGTCATGTGCATTCCTTAGCACTCTTGTGATACTTCCAAGCTTTACAGCTTTGCCATCTTTGACTAACACCCAAATCCTACTTTGCTTCAAATATATGCTTTGTACTTCGAGTATGTACCACGATCAGGCTTAGCTACAATCTGAAGCAACATATGTGATACAACCAGGCTCAATAGCTCTGTCGACATTTTCGTATTCACTGGTCTTACTTTGCTTCATGAAATGCTTTGATCTTCTAGTATGTAGCACGATCTGACATTGACCTCTGTTTCTTCACTTCTGTTTCACATGCTTCATCTCATTTATCAAGTGATGCTATTAATCTTAACACCATTTCCTTCTCTGATTCAGTGACACACAAAACTAGCATCACTTGTTTGTTTCCATTCATGACATATAGAAGCTGTACGTAGCATCTTCAGTTCTTGAATAATTCTGTCTTATGTCATATTGAAGAGCTTCTTATGCTTCAAGTGACGGCTTCATTACAGACATCTTCATAAACCACATCCTTCTCTTGAGATACTGAATTCCTATCTTAAAATCTGCACCTACCAGCCGACCAATGTTAAATTACAAATCTAATAGTTTATCCAATTCAGTTTCTCACCCCGGTAGCATATATATACCTTTGTGAAACTCCTATATAAAGGAGTGTAGGTTTTTTTGTAATCTCCAAGTTCTCATTCTCAATTTTATCTCATCTCTCACATCCATTCTCTCATTATACCTCCCACTTCTCTCCTCTTGTTACGATATCATTGTAAGTTTTAATAAAGTATTTTGTTTATATTTTGTTATCTTAGTTATTTTACATATGCTTTTAATTATATGGTTGGTTTAACCGCCTTATTATTATTTATGTTTTAGTGAAGTGGCTGTTTTAACCGTCTGTTTAAACTATTTACCTATGTCAATGGCCGGGTAGGTATTTGAGAGAATAAGTTTTGAATTTAGATTAAAATCTATCACAAAAGTCTCAACCTATAACTTAAATCCTTAAAATCTTTTAGATCATTTGGTATAAAGGCTGGAAAACCAATAAGGGTTTGGGGAGATTCCTAAGGTACAACTCTTGAATGAGAAAGACCTTTGTATATCTGTATCATCCCACTCTTGGATCAATCTTCACTTACCGTAAGAACCCTTAACCGATTTCTAGAGTTCTAAAGAGTATATGTGTATCCGGACTTAGTTTTGTGATCTTTTATTGATCTTGTTTTCATGATTCTAGGGTATAGAATCAGGTTCTCCTGAGTGTTTTGCCGATCTAAATAAGGTCGTTACTCCTATTAGTGTTGGGCATTTAAACCTATTAGTGTTGGGCATTTAAGGTCAGACATGATTGTAGGGAGTCCAAGATTTTTTACCTTAATTCTGAAAATGAGTTCGTATTTTTGATCTACATCAAATAGGTTCGAGTCCACCTCTTCTTCTTCTACATCAGAAAAGAAGTAACTTAAAAGTTCAAAAAGGATAACTAGGAATGAAACAACCATAGATGATTTCCAAGGGTCAATTAATAATTGGAAAATTCCAAAAGTTCATAAAGATCAAATTTATCAGATTTTAAAAATAAATTGTGTAAGAACTAATTTCTCAATAAAAATAGAAGAACGAGATATTCAACTTACCAAACCTTTTGAAACAAATTCTATTTTTCCGAAAATGCTTTACAAAGGCATAGATAAAAGAATTTCAAATATATACATATTGGTTTAATCCAAGTTGTAGGAAACCACTTTCAAAAGAAGCTCTAAATACTTCAATCTTAGCTATCTTAAAATATACATGGCTTAAAGTTTTTGAAAATTCTGTGTTAAGTTCTATTGAATCAAGTCTTTGCTCTGAACCAATATCTTTTGATTGCTACCAAAATTTTATAGTCTCTTTAAATGACAAAAATATTTTAAAATCTCTAGTTTACAAGTAAAAACTCACAATTATGAAATGATCGAAGGGTCGATTCCAGTTGCTTTAATTTTATGAGTTCACTATAAAGCAATGACAACTGCTTTCTCTTCAAAACTTAATCTTTCAAGTAAAAATGGAGAAACCTTATTACTTCAAACTGATCTATCTATATCCAACTCTGTCACTCCAAGATCCATTCAAGGAGAATATATTAATCTTTTGGCTAAATGGGTTCTCAAATGAGCTGTTCAACCAAAACCTTTAAAACCTCTAGAACCTATAGAGCCAAACACGCGTTTAAAACACATTGAACAATTCTAAGACGGAAAGGTCAAACTTTCATTCCTTAGAAATAAATATGGATAATTTTTCATGTGGATCTCCGTCTCACCAAGATACCATAGATTTAGAAAGAGTCTCCTAAATAGCATGAGACTTTCCTAAGATAGAAAAATCTCCAAAATATTAGCCACGATTTTCAACTTCCGACATTCAAAACTCTATCAGGAGAAATGTTGATTTTCAATCTCAAATACCAAAACCGGTTTATACAATGGAAAACAATGATTATTCAAAATCCGAGCCAACTAGTCCGACTTTTTCAGCTATTACAGATAATATTTTGAACGAGTTAAATGTTTTAGAAAATGATTTTCAAATAAATATATAATTCATATGAGAAGATTTCTGTTCTAAAAATAAAACCCATAAGAGAATTTGGTTTTTCAAAAACTTTTTACCAAATATAACTCTAATACACGAAGAGTGTTTTTTTTTTTAAATTCTGTAATCCAATAGTTCAAGCTTTATTCTTTGAGGATGGTTACAAATCACCATTGTTTTTTCCAAAAACTAACAAATCAACACGAATTCTCTTTTTGACACTAGTGTCATCTTAAATGTATCAAATGTGGACTTGTCCCAAAATATTTCCACCTTAAAACTCGTGAAAAACTCTCTGCAACAAATAATTCTAAAAGAAATTGCTTCAATTGGTGCACCCAACATTTCAAGTTTAAATATATATATATATTATTTTTGAGCGTGAGCTCATCTTCTAAAAGACCTACATAAGATGCAAATTAAACCAAACAATATTAAACAACATAACCGTGTTAAAAAGGTATTAATTTGTGTAATAAGACTCCCATTAAAAAATCTAACATCGAATCAAACTTATCTCTTAATTGTGTAGTCTACCTGGGTATATTTGGAATTTCCTTATATGCATGCTAACACTAGGTAAGCTACGATTTGTCTATCTGAAATTCTAGAGCTATTTTTTGTTTTGATTGGTTTTAAAACTAAAATTATATATTATCTTAAAAAAATTATGAAAATCCAAAGGAAAATCAAATGATTATTTAGTTTTATAATTATTAAAATTTGCTTACATAATTTGAATTTAAAAAAATTACATTCATGTACAATCATTCAATTTATAGAAATTAAAAAATTTGATGCATGTACTGAATTGTACACTAAAATGGAAGAATCTAAAAAAGATAATTTTCCATAATTATAATTCTACTTTGACTGGTGTATATGCAAATAAAAATATTTCAAACTTATCTCTTTAATTGTAGTCTACCCGCCCAGATTTGGGATTCCTTGTATGCATGCTATTTTCTTATCTTTCAAACTTATCTCTTTACTTGTAGTCTACACTCTAAGAGAGAAGCTACGATTTGTCTATATGAAATTTTAGGTCCTTTTCTTTTTGTTTGAGAATAATTATTCAACATAGATTTTCATTAATTTCGATCATCTCTCTTTTCATTTCTATTGTATCATTTCCGTCCGTGTCTCTTTCCTTCACAAGACAATCTTTCGACGTCAATTTTGCTAGAGAGATGGCGTCAGGGTTAGGACCAAGTTGCATTCACGGTCGAGACATACCGAGAAACAATCAGAACGAGATTGGTGAGTTTGATGCCTTTATTTTTTTATAAATCATGACCTGTAATCAGATCTGGGCATATAGTAATGATCAGGACAATACTGGTAACTTCAATTAGAACAGTTTAAATTTAAACTAGCTGAGGTTTAATTAACATGTGGTATGTTTCTTATACAGTGCCTACGAGGAAGATCAGATCAGAAGGAGATGCTGGTTCTTCTTCATCAAACAACTGCTTTGTGGCCTTTGTCACGGCTTCAAATCTTCAAGAAGATGCTGTGGTACTTTATAATGTTTATTTAAATTATTTTGCCCCATATATGTTTAGCACTAAACCTAAATCTTAGACTAACAACTTCGCATATTGTGGTTTATTAACTAATTAGATGAATCAGTGGAATGCTAAAATCATGGAAATTAATAGATATGGTGTTGCTTGATTAGAATGATGTACTATGAGAGTATTTAGGGAATGATAGTATCGTTTTCAATATATTTAAGTCACATCTCTTGTTTAGGTTGGACTATTCTTCATCATGATTGCTATGCTATGTAAACTACCATCATAAAAAACGAGTCTCTTTCTTGTTCTTCTTATTCTTCTTCACATCTTTTGGTTTGGGTATTTTATATATAAGAGGATATGATTATGCAGTCTTTTTGTGTCAGAATAGATTATGCTTGTTATGGTATCCCCGATTATTAAAAAGTCAAGTTCTTGTATTCAGATTGGAGAGTTACTTTACTGGAATTGATATATAAGCGTTGTGTTTTCATGGAGCACGTCATGAATGTTACTGGCCTTACAAATGTTATACTATATTTATGCCTTTTTTTTTCTCTCTTCTTCTAATTCTTGTCTTGTGAGCTTTGGTTAGTTTAATTTTATTTATCATTATTCTTCCTTATTTCCTTATGGTTAAAAAAATATCATATTTTTCGCATAATAACATTTTGTATACATAACATTGTTTGTACTGCTTGGTATCATGAAGAAATGCTGATAATGTCTGAACCTTTTTTTGCAGTGTCTTCCACAAGATTTGACAAGTGCTAACGGTTTTAATAGAAACTGGAAGAAAATTTTTATAACAGATAAAGGGGAAAGATCATGGGAAATGGATCTGAGGTTCAAAAAATCATCTGATACCTTTTACATTAGTAGAGGTTGGAAATGTTTCTGTGGTGAAATCGGCAAAAAGGCAGGAAGTGTATTCATGTTCGAACTAGAGAGAATTGAGGAGATGCCTTTGCTCGTTTTCTGTCCCACAGACTCTATCGATGATAGAGCACATCTTGGTGAAAAGGACAATGAGAAGCGATTTGTAACTGTAAACCTCTCAAAGGACAGCATCAACCGCAACAGATTGGTAAGTTTATTAAAAACAGGTCTTGTTACTTTTTCTCGCAAAATGAGAGTGTTAGTTTTTGTTTTAATTCTTCGCTCAAATATTTTCCAGTATCTTCCATTTCGATTCTTGAAAGCAAATGGCATGGAAAAACTGAAGATGGTAACTCTCATAGGCAATGATGGTGTAAGGAGGCTTGCAAATGTTCTATGTGAAACATCGGGACGAATGAGCTTGGGAAAGGGTTGGAAAGAGTTTGCCTCATCAAACAAACTTGTGATTGGGCAATCCTTCACGTTGGAGGCAGTTTTGACGAATGAAACTCACATGCTCCGTTTGTCTGCTTCCACAAAACTTAGTAGAAAAGAAACAAAGAAAGACAAGAACAACGTAGAGGAGAGGGGTGAGTCATCTTCACGATTCGTGACAATAGAATTTAGACCTGAAGATGTAAAAGCCGCACACTTGGTAAGTTTATAAAGCATCTATTGAAGAGGTGAATTTAGTTTCTATCTTGAATTCTAATCAATAGCTATCTGTGTTAATGGTTCATATATTTTGCAGTATCTTCCAAGTCAAATCCTGAAGGCTAATGGCATCAACAAACTTGGGAAGATAACATTTTTGGGTAAAGACGAAATGAAGTGGGCAGGATATTTATTGGGAAAAGATGGAGCCGTGGCTCTGGGAAGTGGTTGGACAAGATTCTGTGAGGATAATGGAGTCATGACAGGAGATTTATTCAACTTACAATTCGTTTGTGAAGAAGAAGACAACACTCCGACATTTAAGTTTTGTCCCATCTCTAGGGACTAGACGCAAAAAATGGTTTGATGAAAAAGCATGCACAAGTATATGATTTCGACTTTTAAGTTCTTAAATTTGGTAATATTTTTCTTTCCAATTTTTTTAATGTTATTAATAATTTTAGCTAGCTAATTAATGTTCTTTCTTGACAGAAAATTATCATATGCTTCAGTAGTGATTTCATATAACAAATTCAGCTAAAACAAACAATTTTTAAATAAAGGAGTGTTTTGAAAAATACTCAGACAATGATTTACGTACATATTTAAATTTATTGCCTACAAAATAATTTAAATTATTATTATTTTAATTTAGTGAAAGTTTACATTTTCTGATAGCTTAATGTCGCTCTAACAGTTTAAATGGTTTTGCAAAGTTAAAATTATTTTGCTAGAATAATAGTTTCTAAAAAATTTTTACAAAGTAATTAATATCAGTAATCTTTTCATCTTACATGAAGAAAAGTTTGTGCCCACTACGATTTCCCACTCTCATTCAAATTCATTTGAATCATTCATGTTTTTGTTGTTAGTTCTCCTCCTCTCAAAAACGGTGTACAAAACCCTATATTTCATCACCAGTTTTGTTATCCAAGATATATATATATATAGAGAGAGAGAGAGATCTCCTATAATGTCGAGGAGAGGCTTCTTAAAGATCTCAATGAGATTACTCGCAACAAAGGTTAGCCACCCGGCCGGAGATGTGGATTCAGATCTCTCTTCGGATCAGGCACCCTAATATCTCTTTCTCTGTTTACTACAATGGCTTTGGACTCGATCCACCCATTTGGAGACCGTCCTGAACAGTATGCTATTGTTTTCCATTACTAAAATTGATATCTCCATTTGATGTTTTAGAATCTTACAGTTATTAAAAAGATGTTGATTTGCTTTTATTAATTGTTGATGTGCTTTGTATATTTAAGAAAGTTTGTTTCTTTAAATAAAATAAAATAAAAAGTTTTACCGCGTAATCTTTACTAATATTAATAGGTACGGCCATAAGATTATGCCATAATCTTCATGGTTTTGTGTATTTTTTTCTTTCTGATTTTGTAATTCTAATTTTCCTGCTAATTTTCATTTAATTCAAGAAAATCATTTAACCTATGTAGCACGAAACCTTCGTTTGATGTCTACTTCCTACTTCAGCATCGAAATCAGAATCGAAAGCTCTTTGAAAGCTTGCTTCCATAATGCTTCCAAAAAAAAAAATTTATAATCGCGTTGGAAGATTGCGCTTCCATTTTGATAGTTATTATTTTTTATATTTTTATTTTATTAAAAAAATCAAGAACTAATATAATATTTTTGTATTTGTGCACATCATTTTTGTTTTTTATCTATAAATAATTTTGCTTAGAATGATTATTTTAATCATATACAAAATATTAAAAGTGACTAATTTGGTTAATTGAATAAGACTATCTCAGAAAATTTGAGTTTGATGATCTTTCTTTTGACAAAATAGAGTTTTAGGTGGATTTTTCATTGAGTTGAAATGAATATAGTAATTTAGATTTTTTTTTGAATTATTTTTATTTGAGTTATGAAAAATTTACGCATTGAATTTATGGTATTCATAATAATTTTTAATACGTTAGATGTTTAGTTATATATAGTATATTGAATTTATGTTATTCATAATAATTTTTAATATAGTATAATGTGTAAATGTTTAATTATATATATATATATATATATATATTTCCAACATGTACTTATTTCCATAATTTTTTACAAAATTTGCCTTTTGTTTTTAAATGCTTTTATTTGTGTATACCCACTTTTGATTCTATGTAACTTTAGCCTTTAGCAATGAAAAAGAAAACTCACTATTAAAATTAGAGTTCTTTGGTTGTTTGTGTATAACTATATTGTATACAACCATTTCAATTAGTAACTACAATAAAAATTTTATAAATTAATAAGCACTATAAAATAATAAAATTCTCTGGTCCCGAGTCAGGCCAATGTAAAAATTAAAAAAATTTGATAAGATAATAATTTGTTGAGATCTCTATATAAATATATGTTATCATTAGTATTATAAATTAATAATTATATATATATAAGATAGTATACTAAATTATGGTTTTAGTGTGTTTAAAAATATAATATTGTTAGAGTTTGTCTATAATTCACTACAAAAAAACGTATTTTACATCACTTAAATTGTATCACTTAACTAAATGATATTATTTTAAATCACTTATTTATAAATAAAGCAAATATATATGACTTAACATCAATTATATTAACTGATGTTATTATTAACTATTTTTATATCAATTAAGTTAAATTGATTTAATTTCTATTAGTTTGAATCACTTACCAAAAAGTGATATAAAATAGAAATTTACATCAATTGTCTAATTGATGTATCTATTAATTTTTGGTAGTATCATTTTTAAAATGATGTTAAACTGAAAACATGACAAATTTTTAAATGTCCCACATCGAATGATGAGGGAAAGATCTCTTGACAATTGCAGTTATAAATATTGTATGTTCCAATACTAATTAGTCATTAAAGTCTTAAAACTATTAAGGCCCATTTAATTTATAGGCCTAATTTTTATAATAAATCGGAATGAAAACCGACAAAAATATTTTAAATAAAATAAAATATGCTAAAATCAAGTTATTATAAATGATACAATTATTAAATCGATACTAGTGTTAGTGTCAATTATTTAAAAGTGATGGAAATATTGACATCAATTATTATAACCGTTGCAAATACTAATATTACTTACACATTGTATTGTAAAAAATAACATTATTTTTCTGTAATTGACACAAATTAACATCAGTTACAACAACCGATGCAAATATTATGTACAATAACATCATTTGTTAACAAAACGATGTAAATTATTTACATCATAAAAAAAATCATTTATTTAAGTGTGCAAAAGTATTTTATATCATTTATAACTAATACAAATATTAAAAATAAATAATGTTAAACAGTCTTTTTTTTAGTGATTTTTATTATATTAAACAATTGTTGTGTTGTGTTTCAAGCTATCAAGTTATAGTATTGTTTATAAATTCATCATCAAAATAGCCAACATTTTTTGTAAGTTTTCAACTTCGAAATATGTATCATTTTTATTTTTATAGTTTTATAGGTTGTTAAAATAAGATAATTGAGGTTATTAATCATAAATTTAAATTTATACATATTACTTTTATAAGTGAATGCATCAGTAGTTTTTTCTAAAAATTAAATATTAAAGTCAATACTAAAATTTATAGCATCCAAAAAATTAATGTTTGTGAAAAGAAAACAAAAAATAATAATAAAAAAATAAACTCAGCACTAAGATTTGACTGTTCATCGTCCGTCTCAAAATTTCCCCAAGGCATTGAAAATTCAAGGGATTTTGATGTGTCTCAACAATGGCTAATTCACTCATTCTGTGAAAAGAACAAATCCAATAGCTTATTGACAGAATATTGTGGAGGAGACAGCGAAGCTGAAACTACTGGCGACTGCAAAAAATTTTCCTCAAATGATTTTCGAATCGGCGATATGATGTTCCAAGTCTCAGATTTAGGATCCAGTTTCTGTGAGATTCGAGACGATGATCATCAACACAACATCGGTAGGATCAAATTTTAGGGATTTTAGAAATTTGGTATATTTGGTTCTCTTCTATGTTACTATCTTATAAGCATCCGAAGTTTTAACAGTTTGAAATGTTTGCGATACAGAGTTTTTAAGAAAGAAGAAAATGAAGAAGAACAATCTAGAAACAGAAGCAGATTCTTCTTCATCAGATTACTCTTGTTTTGCTGCTCATGTCACAGCTTCGAGTCTACAAACAGATGCATTGGTGCGTTTTTATTTACTGAAATCTTATGTTAAAGTTGTTGCAGCATATTCATTAGCTAATTGAACTGTTGTTTCTAAATGTGGCCATTTTGGTTTTGGTTTTGAACTTGTTTCATATAGAATCATGAGGCTAACCAAAGTGTTCTATTATGTTGGCTATTTTATCATTGAGGATATGTCTAGTTGTTTAGCTAGGTGTTAAGGAGGAGGAAATGCTTATAATTATGACACTTTTGTTGACCGGTCTTGAGTGAGTTAATCTGACTCTTCTGTTAATCTGGTGTTTGCAGTATCTTCCGCAAGATATCACAAGCTCAAATGGTGTTAATAAGAAATGTAGCAAGAGTCCAAGACAGATTATTTCATCATATTCGTCAAGCGAGAAACAATTTGTAACGTTTACACTTGCACCTGTTGATGGCAGACATTGTAGACTGGTAAGATCATCACAGCACTTGCTCCTGTTAGTTTCTTCCTATTCTATTTTTATTGGTTTTGACTCCTGTTCAAATCTCTATAGCGTCTTCCAATGCAATTCTCGAGGGAGAATGGGTTAAACAAGCCTGGGAAGATATATTTGTTGGGTAAAGATGGTTCAAAGTGGCTGGCGAATCTTCTCCTGGAAAGCAGAGGAAGAATGACTTTGGGAGACGGCTGGAAAAGTTTTGTTAAAGCAAATGGCTTAAAGACGGGTGAATCCTTCACATTCAAGTTAAATTGGGAAGACTCAACTCCTGTGCTCAGTTTGTGCCGTGAAAAGTATAGAACTGACACAAGAGTAGGAGAAGAATGTTCAGAAGCAAGAGAGAAAGATTCTCTTCCCATAGGGACTCGCAGCAAAGAAAAGATCGGTAAAAATGACAAGAACAAGGACGAAATCAGCAAAGAGGAGAGCAGCTCGTGGGAGAGAGAGAATAGTCATTTGAAATGTATAGATCCAACTTCACCAAGTCAGAACCGATTCCTGACATTAACAATCACACCTGACAGTCTCAGACATGGTAGACTAGTAAGTTCATAAATCGATCTTGTTCATTTTAACCCATAACAAATTTTTTTTTTTTAATTCTCTGTTCATATCTTTTATAGCGTCTTCCATTGCAATTTATGACGGAGAATAGCATGAACAAGCCCGGGGAGATAACTCTTTTAGGTAAAGATGGTGCAAAGTGGCTGGCAAGTCTTCTACTAGAAAGAAGAGGAAGAATGAGTTTGGGAAAGGGCTGGAAAGATTTTGCTAAAGCAAACGGCTTAAAGACGGGTGATTCCATCACATTGGAGTCAATCTGGGAAGACGCAAATCCTGTGCTCAGTTTGCTTCGCATAGAGTCTAGCAGTGGTAGAGGGCAAAGTGAGTTTTCTAAAGAGTTTTTTTCCACAGAACCTAGCAGTGGAAACAAGACTAAGAAAACAGAAAACAACAGAGAAGAGAGCAGAAAGTATCCTGTTAGAAGTGGAGAATCATCTACAGCAATCCAAAACCAATTCATGGCTTTAACACTTCCACCTGATATAGTTAGCCTTGTTGCTCATGATTTTCGAATCGGCGAGGTTATTATTTTCAGACATGAAGGAGCTAATATGTTCCAGGCCTCAGATTTGGGACCCAACTGTTGTGGGATTCGAGATGTACGGGCTCCAAGCAGCAACAATGATCATAAAAACATTGGTAAGTTTGATAATATTTATCCTATGAACTGGAGTTTAATCTGGAGATAAGTTTTAGTTAAACTTTGATACCAATATGTTAATATGAATTTATGTTGTAACGTAGACAAGATTGTTAGTGGAATGCAATTTGAGGAATTTTTTCTTATACAGGTAGCATTTCGATGAAAATGCATCCACATTTAAGAAAAGAAGCAGGCTTTTCATCATATGATGGTGATGATCATGACAACTTTGGTATATTCAGCTCTCTTCTATTTATTGTAGTACCATGTATAGACGTGTCTAAGATTACTTACTTCGGTGAAATTGTTTCACGAACACTAACTGAAACAAAAACAAAAAAAAACTTTTAAGAAAAAAGCATCTGAGATTTTCACATCTTGGTTGTTTCTGATACAGAGAGTCCGAGAAAGAAGAAAGTGAAGCAGAACAATCCAGAAATAGGAGCAGCTTATCCATCAGACGAGTCTTGTTTTGTAGCCCATTTCACAACTTCTAGTCTACACACAAATGCTCTGGTGTGTTTAACTGAAATCTCTTGCTAAAGTTCTTGCATATTCATAATTATTGAACTATTGTTTCTAGGGGGTAGACATTTTGGTTTTAATTAATCATAAAACTAGAAAATGTGTTCTTTAGCTTGGTCTCACGAGGAAATGATTAAAATGCATGTTGTCCAAGTAATGCACAAATCGGTCCTGAACGAAATGTTGTTTCTAGGGATGGGCATAACTACGATTTGATTCTGGTTTTCGTTGATTGTAACATCTTATTCAGCTATATGAGCTTTTGTTGGTTTATCTCAGTTTGGTTAACTTTGGTTTAGGAGAAAATTTTGCTGAAGCAAAACCAAACTTCTTTTTTTATTTTGTTTGATTTATTTGGTTTGGTTAGATTGGTTTATTTTGCCAGTTCTAGACTCGTTTCATATTGAATCATGAACCTAACAAAAATGTTCTTTCACGTTGGCTACACACATAGAGCCTAGCAGCAAAAGAGTCTCTTCCCATAGAGCCTAGCAGCAAAAAACAGATCAGCAAAGAGGAAAACAACATAGAGGAAAACAGAAAAGACAAAAACATAATAGAGGAGAGCAGCTCATGTGAGAGAGAGAAGAATCATCTGAGATGTATAGATTCAATTTCACCAAGCCAAAACCGATTCCTGAAATTAACAATCACACCTGACAGTCTCAGACATGGTAGACTGGTAAGTTCATCAATCAAATCTTGTTCTTTTTATCGCATGTCGAAAGGGTTCTATTTTTTATCCTCTGTTCGTTTCTTTTCTAGCGTCTTCCATTACAATTCATGACGGAGAATAACATGAACAAGCCTGGAGAGATAACTCTGTTAGGTAACGATGGTGCAAAGTGGCTGGTAAGTCTTCTACTGGAAAGAAGAGGACGAATGAGTTTGGGTAAGGGTTGGAAAGATTTTGCTAAAGCAAACGGATTAAAGACAGGCGATTCCATCACGTTGCAGTCAATCTTGGAAGATGCATCTCCTATTCTCAGTTTGCTCCATACAGAGTCTAGCAGTGGTAGAGGGCAAAGTGAGTTTTCAGAAGAGTCTCATTTCACAGAACCTACCAGTGGACACATGACCAGGGAAGCAGAGAACAACAGAGAAAAGAGTAGCTCACGGGAGCTGGAGGAAAGAAAGTACTCTCCTAGAAGAAGAGACTCATCTTCAGATATCCAAAACCGATTCCTGATATTAACACTTACACCTGAAGATGTCAGAGACTGCAAACTGGTAAGCTCATCAAACAACTCTTGCTTTATAGGTTCTGTTTTGAATTTCAATTGGTAATTAGATGTGTTGGTTTCAAATGTCTTGCAGCATCTTCCAAGTCAATTCATGAGAATTAATGGCATCGATAAGCCTGGAAAGACAACTTTGTTGGGTAGAAGCGGTATGAAGTGGTTTGCATATTTGTTGTCAAGAGATGGAACTGTAGCTTTGGGAAATGGTTGGAAAGGTTTTTGTGAGGCTAATGGCGTGATGTTAGGAGAGTCTTTCGTTTTGGAATTTATTTCGAAAGAAGATACAAATCATGTATTTAAGTTCTACCCCAACTACAGAGACCAAATACATAATTGTTAATTTACTACTTAGCATTTCCATATGACATGTTATCTTTTCAGATGCAGTGCTATTTCTCCCATAAACATGTTTTTGTATTTTTTATTTCTTCCATAAACATGGTTTTGTATTTTTAAAATACATTATTCTTTAACATTCAAAAAAAAAAAATACATATTCTTACAAATAACACACTATCTATCCATCTCAATCATCATCGGATCCACTTCAACCACCATTGCTATTTTTTTAGGGGCACTTGCAAAATTAATCAAAGTTAATTTAATTAGATTTTTACCTTTTTATTGTTTGATGTTGACGTTTTTAGACCATTTTAACCTCAAAAAACTAGATTATTTATGAAATTTTACTTTAGCTAGCTCAAACTGACAAAAAAAAATTCTGCTCAAGAGAAAAAAAAATTTGTGTGCTAGCATCAATAATAAGTTAGTTTCTATAAGTAATGTTATATTGCCGTAAATACTAAAAATGATTATTATAATTATTAAGATTTTATATAATACATGTAGATATCCTAGATGTATTGTAAATTATAATCAAAAGCTTTAAACAACTCTAATGAATGTGAGATAACTCATCTACTTCACCAAAAAGAGTCTGACACATTCAAGAGGCAACATGAGTCTGACTCACGACCACCTAGAGACAACAACATTATCCATCCTCCATAATTGATACAAGAAAGACACCTATGCTAGTCAATATTACTCATCACTTTATTGAATTTGGTTGAAATACAAAGTGAAATTACAACGATTGATAATCTAAGAGAGTAGGAAAGAGTGCATGGAATTTAGTGCTGATAGCTCACTGAACTTCGCTATGCCTTCTACAAAAGAGTGTTGGTCTTATTTATATATAAAAGTGAGTTTGCATGGATGTTGATGTGTCTCTTTCTTCGAGTGTTGAGTGATGAGTAATATTGACGAACGTAGGTGTATTTCTTGTATCAATTATGGAGGATGAATAATGTCGTTGTCCCTAGATGGTCTTGAGTCAAACTCATGTTGCCTCTTGAGTGTGTAAGACTCCTTTTGCTGAAGTAGATGACTTTGTCTAACTGATGATTTTGTCGCTTCCACTTTTCTTTTGATTAATGATTTTGGCTCCACTTTTGACTACTGATTTTGGCTCTTTGTTGATGTCTTCATGTTACATAGCTTTTGTTGAAACTTGAGCTTTGTGATAATTGCTGAAGTAGTCTTTCGAGTAGATTATTGCTTGAGTAGTCCTTTGAATATTTTCCTCCTTTTTCGGTTTATCGTCGTTTTCTTGGTTTTTGTCTTCGTCTTGGGGTTTTGTTTTTCTTGATTATTGTCTTGAATCTTTTTTTATCTACATAAAACAGATGTAGCTGACTGCATAACAGATTGAATTTTTATTTTTCTTTCTTATTTTATTTTTCTTCTTCTTTATTTATTTATTTTATTTATAGAATGATAAATGGAATGAGAATTACGGATTTAAGAAAATGATAAAGATGGATAATGATGGATAATATATATATATATATATATTGAATTAAACTTATGTTCTTGTAATGTTTTAGTCGTCAAACGGATTTTGAGCTAGTGGTCCGCCGTATGGGTCATCGGTTGATGTAGAAGTTCTTGAGTAATGTCGTCTTCGTCATAGGATATTTGCATAGCAATAGCCTCTAGGATTTTCTTGAGTTTATCTTTTCTTTTTGTTTTCTAGGATCCCAAGGATGTTGTTGACCCTGTTGGACTGAATGTGATGGTTTTTTGGATGGGGAGTTTTTGGTTTGTATGGGTGGTAAGGCTCGGGATATAGTGGCGACATATTGTTTTATGTGTCCAAACCAATGCCACCATTCATAGAGCCATCCTGGTATTGACTTAGGACAATGAAAGTTGAAGGATATAAACCAAGAATGGTTGTAGGTACGTAGATAAAAGACATGTAAAAAGGCTTCTTGATAATCCATGTAGGTAAAGTCTGGAATATGATATCTGGGAATGGAAGAAATCTTTTGTAGTATGGAGGTTGATAAATCCGAGTTCAGAAGCCGTAGATACCTAGAACTATAATGAAATGATTTCATTTCGTCGAAGAGATTTGAGTATTTATAGTCACGATGTAATTTAGAAAATAGAATTCAAAACTTAGTCGTTTTAACTAAGTTACCGTTAAACGGCTAACTCACATAGAGTCTTTTAAACACTTGGGCACTCGGAGAAGTGACCTGTGAAGTGAAACATTGATTTTCAGATTTTCAAATGATTTTTTTAATATTTTTTTCCTGGATTACAGGATTATATACTACGTTATTTAATTGTCGGGATTGTTGGTAAAGCCAGACGAAGTCGTTTTCGGAGAAAATCTTACAACCCAGACCAAACCAAACCAAACCAAACCAAAGAACCGACAACCCAAAAGCTTTATCCGGTTCAACTTCTCATCCGAATATAAATATGTATATTTTTTAATTTGTCCGATCAAATTTCACTGTTCATTACTAAGGTTACGCGCCGAGATTTCGAATTTCTAAAAATCGTATGCTAACACTAAAACTCAGTCTCTGAGAAGAACAAAGTTGTGTGTGTGTTTAGCTTCCCCTGAAAAAAGACGAGTCTTTTAACCTGAGACAGAACATTTCTAGGGTTTTTTGTTTTTGGTTCAAGTGCTTCGACATTTCCAATTCTTGTAGATTTCTTCTCGAAGCACCCAGAAGAAAGAAGCGTGAGCGCAGAAGAAGAAGGTGCCGTGGAAAGTCAAGAAATTTAGCAGCTTGAGAGATGGTGTTACATTTGTCAGATTTAGAACCTAATTGCTGTGAAGTTCAAGACTTTACGGCTCCAAATAGCAACAATGGTCAGGACAAGATTGGTAAGTTTGGTTCTGGTTCATTCAACGACCTAATCTAATGTCTTGTTCTGCGTTTAGAGAAAAAATATTGTATCTTTAACTGCAAAAATGAAGTCTTTATCTTAGAGGAAAGCAGTGTAAGGGAGTTTTCTGATTCTGATTATGGATTTATCAACTTTAAATTGGAAATGAGTGATATTAGCACCGTTGGAGATAGATTTTGTAATCAATTTAAATATGAAAACAGTAAACAGCATTGAATTAGTTTTGTATTTATCTATTCTATACAAATACTTCTCTTAGTCCTACTACATATTTAATGCAGGTTACATTTAATGATAAATAATGAGAACAGTTTCAATGAAAAAGTATTAGAGGGTTTAACATGTTTTGTCTTTTACTGATACAGAACATGCGAGAAAGAAGAAAGTGAAGAAGAACAATACAGAAACAAAAGCTGATTCTTCATCATCAGACCACTCTTGTTTTGTTGCCATTGTCACGGCTTCTAATCTACACAATGATGCTCTGGTGCTTATACACTTTGTTTTTGCATACTGTTGCTTTAATCACTCACTCAATGAACTGTTGTTTCTTAAGTTGGGGATTTTGGTTTAGATCTTATTGTGGTTCAGTTTGGGAGAAAACTTGATCAAAAGTTAACTTCAGTATGGTTTTGGTTCGGTTTGATAAAAAATACATCTTTGGTAACTGTATGTATTTTCTCAATCAAAATTTCACTTCGATTTCGTTTGGTTTGGTCTGGTTTGATTTGGCTTATTTCCCTTCTTATGTCATGTTACTCATGTATATAGATAGAATCATGAGAGTAAAGAATGTGTTTTGTCACTTTTGCTATACAAATTATTTGCAGATTCTTCCAAGTGAATTCATGAAAGCTAATGGCATCAACAAGCTTGGGAAGATAACTATGTTGGGTGAAAACGGAATGAAATGGTTTGCATATCTACTGTCAAAAAATGGATTTGTAGCTGTGGGATCTAGTTGGAAGGGCTTCTGTTAGGCTAATGGCATTAAGACAGGAGAGTCATTCACTTTGGAATGTATTCATGAACAAGACACAACTCTTGTATTTAAGTTCTGTTCCAACTCTGAAGAGTAAAGACGAGAAAATTTTAAGTAAAAGTATGTGAATTGTATGTCTTCCTCTAAAACTAAGTCTTTTTGCTTGTTTAAGTTAACGAAGATAAATATATCTATCTTTTAATGGAACATGTATATTGTTCTGTTCTCATTACGTTTTTTATTGCATGTTTACCTTGATTGAACCAACTTGTTGAATCAAGTTGATTCATTATACTTTAATTATACTTGCTATTCTTTTGTGTTTTCATAGGAAAAATCGTTAATTCTTCATATTCGGTAAATCATTTTTTTTTTGTTGACGAATAAACTTTAAGTTATAACTATTTTCCATAACAGTTACGATTTGCATCCAAGACAAATAAAAGTTTTAATTTCTTAAAATTGCTAATTCAAATTTAATATCTAATGATAATGTCATTTTTTACGGTGGAAAAACTATTAACAAGAAATATATCAGCAGGTTATATATATATATATATATATATATATTCAGATATCCAAGAGGTTTCTGGCCAGCCCCGTAATCCTCTCAAGTCAGAGATCAGAACATGTTAATTTATTAATTCATATTTAAAGTAAATATATACTATATATTAATTAGGAATAACTAAATTGAAAATAAACTTGCTCATGGCATTGGAATAAATAAGTAAAATAGTGAATCGTATTAAATCATTATTTGTCAGATTGACTCATGATTAACGTATAGCCGACACGTCGGTATTTCTACACATATTGACTTCACAAACAATATTATGGGGGATGATTGATTAATTTATTTCGTCATTGGTGATTTACCTCTTAGATTTTTTTTTTTTAGTTTGGATTAGAATGTTCAATCACTTTATAGTTATGGTTTGACATTATATTCTTAAAACATCGATTAAACTTATTATATATATATATATAATTTATAAGATATAATAAAAATACATTGGTTTATTGACATGTGGTCGAACCAATGACCCAGAAGATAATCCGGTTTGTGATCTGGGTGGGGTTTAAAAACACTGAAGAAAACATAACTGAGTTATGAATAATCACAATATTCATCTTCGCTTAAGAACGATATAATAGACCAATTGTTTCTTACACTTAGCAAAATCAATCGGCTGCTTAGAGAGTTTCTTAGCAAGTCGATCGAATAAACCATCGACCACACTCTCTCCAAAATGTTCTTCTATAACTGTAGAGAGAATAGCTCGATACGTGGAAGTGATGAAGTCATTGGTTAGTTGCATGACTTTCAATGGATGGCTTTTAGTCTCCATTATCTCAATTTTAAAGCTTCCATTTTGATCAATCGCTCCCTTTAATTCGTTAAATTCAGGAAAATACACTGGCAAGTTGAACAATTCGATCTTTTCCATCGTCGTTACTCCCTACAAAAAAATATATATATATATATATAAAATAAAAAGATTTATTACCGATTTCTTTTCACCCTACAAAAACTATATATGATGCTTTGGATACCAAAAAGGGAAATCTAAAATGCTTTAGAATTTTATATCTTACTGATGTAGCCATATCAAGAAGACATTCACCGATGGTCTCCATTACAATACCACCCCATGTCTCACACATGGGCACACCATCGGGCAAACATTGTCCTAACGTGATCATCAATCCTCCAGGCACAAGTTCTTCAGCTCTAGCTTTAAGAAAAACACTCATGTCTTTTCTGAATTGGACCTTGTAAGCCTTGGTAACTTCTTCTATCAAATTATTACATTGAATCTAGTTTTTGTTCCATGCAGGAGATTTCTTGTCACATACGTGATCGGGAACTTTGGAAAGCCAGTGAGTCGTGTAAGAAGTGTGGCCGATGTGGATGCTGTTTCTTGGTAACACTCGGCCATAGAAAGAGCCTGGAACTCCGACCGAGAAATATTCTTGGTTCGGAGGAAGAAGTTTGGGTTCTAAAGAGTGTGTTGAAGTCATTGTTGCGTTGATCGTTGAAGTAAACTTTGAACTCTAAAGGCGCAAGACTATTTTCTTGTCTTTCTTTAAGGTGTTTCAGTTTCACAGCATCAATGATACTTTGAACAGCATAAAAGGTGTTAGGGCCAATAGAACAACCAAAATCTGCAATTGAAAAAGTACTAAGATCGGTATTCAGATTCAGGAGATTGAGTTTTTCTAAAATGTATTGCTTTGTTTTTTCTTCAGTCCCATCTATGGTGCTTTCTGTAACAAAAAATTATTTTCATTATTACATGTGCTAGATATGTCTAGGAATTTGGCTCACCAAAATCGAATAATATGGTTAAATTCTAGGAATAATAAAAATCTTCAGAATTTCAATCGTATACTTTTTTTTTTGGTTGAAAATGCTATTTAATCGTATACTTATTTATGTATAAAGTATAAATTAAGGTATATTGCAATCGTATACTTATTTATGTGTAAAATATAGATCAAGATCCTTTAACAAAAGAAAAACAGATAGATGAAGATATTTTGCATTACATACTTGGTATGAAGAATTATGGATGTAGCTGTGTTGATTGTCTCCACCACTCATCGGATACGATTTTGAAAATGTTGACATGATGTAGAGAAATAACTGGTTCTTTACTTGAGCAATTTATCACACTTAATATACCCAAAACCAAATACTAAACCGAGAATTGTACCAAACTAAATTCTTACACACGACTCTGTTTTGTGGAGCTTTTAGTCTCTTAAATGTTGGCAGTTTTAGTTTCAATATATATAACCAAAAAGATCAGAGAAAATTGCATATTTAAACAAGGTTGGAACATGCTAGCACTTAATAAGATAATAAACATGCGCTGGGCGAGAAAATGAAGTGTTGCGTATAATTAATTATTTAAGAGAAGCTTACAGTGACAAAAGTTGACCAAATAAATACAGGTGTCAACATATCTAGAAAACGTGCAGATAAGAATAACACCAATTGAATACTTGCCAACATAAATAGTGATTGTCATTTGCTCAAAAATAAAATAAAAAATAATAATGATTGTCTAAACTCGTTTATTTAGGTTTAGACTAGAGCTGGGCATAGTTACTCTGTACCCGACTTAAAAATGTAAATACTTGCTTTCGGCAAGTCAAGTAATAAGTTAGTGATTAGATCATTTGCAAGTCCAATTCAAGTATCAAACCAAAAAAAAATATATACTACTTGCTTCGTTTATTGTTACGCGTTAAAAATTACTTGATACCTGTTACTTGATATTTGTTTATAGCTATTTGTTACTAAAATACTGATGTTTAAATTATTATAATAGATTAATAATTTCTATTCTTGTGAATTTTTATAATTTTGATTTGGTTCATAAAGACAAAAATACCAAAATTCTTTCTTGCGACAAAACTGAAAACTCATCATTGCGAGAAAACTCATCAACTTTGGATATTATGTATACAATAGTTTTTTTCAAATCTTTTAGGCTCAAGTAATAAGTACTTGACTTTGACAAGTAACAAAACGAGTCAAGTAACTTGCAAGTTAAATTTTGGGCGGATATTTATTCGAGCAAGTACTCGTTTTGGACAAGTCAAGTAACAAGCCAAAAATTTAATTACTTGTACAAGACCAGTCTGGTCGCAAGTACTTACCTCGTGTCTAGACTTAGTTTAGACCATCTCTAATAGTTGCTTCTATCTTTTTCTCTAAAAATAGAAGGGCTTGCTTCAATGGTTGCTTCTATTTTATTTTTCAAATAATATTTGAACTATATAATATTTTTTATTTGATTAACCAATTTATACCAAAACTCTTTACTTTTCAATTTTACAAATTTGACTCACTCATTTTATCATATAATAATAGTTTAATGAAAATCTTATTTTATTAAAATTAAATATTTTATTATAAAAAGAAAACTGTATTACACCACATTAAATTAAAAAGAGAATTAATACATTTTTAAGCACCTTCATTGGTATAGTTTCCCCACAAATGATCAATTAACAAGTTGCATAGTGAAAAATGAGTGTTTTTTTTTCTTTGATTTGTCTATAACGAACAATAAATTCTTGAAATTAAGTAGTCTCATTCTCCAATATTTCAACCTCTGGAGGTGGAGCTTTTCTTCCAACTTCAATTGATTATCATATTATGCTCATCCTTGATGATCATATTATGTTTATCCTTGATTATCATATTATGTAAAATTATACATGTAGTCATTATGTCATGTATCACATCTTTTTCCCAAATTGAGCCGGTCTTTTTACAATTGCGAAATGTGATTGGAGAACTCCGAATGAATATTCTACATCTTTTCTACATGCTTAGCAAAATATTTATTTTTTGGGTCCTTTGACTCGGGAATAGTTTGCACTATGGTGGATGATTTATGATATATATAATCAACCAAATAAAGTAAAACCTCTATAAATTAATAATATTAGAATTTTGATATTTTATTAATTTATCGTAATATTAATTTATCTATAAATTAATAATTACTATTTAAAAAATTATTAGAAAAATATTTCTAATAAAAAATCCATTGTGAAAATTTTTAAAAAGCACAAGTTTGTACAATTTAAATCACATTACAGTAATATTCTGTAAACTATCAATCTTGAAATTTCATTTTAGACAAATAATATTTAGAAAGAAATAGTCAAATTAAATTTGACATAACAAAATTTGTTTTTGTGATATAAAGTTAAAGAATTTAGACGAATTTATTTTTGAATTCATCAATAATAATATATATCAAAAGATCAAAATAAATTATGGTTACTACTATCTTTAATATTAAATTATAAAGTTAAAGATGATGATATAGTTATTTACAACCGATATTGCTTATAAAATTAGTTATAGCATTTGAAACTATTGATTTTTTTTTCAATTGGAAAACACAACACCAGTAAATGTGTAATGTAATAAGAAAATTTAAAATTGTAAGAAAACTATAAAAATATAAGAAAATTCAAGTGTAAGAAAATAACATATACTTATCTTAGCTATATTTGTGTATATTCATAGAATTATTAATTTATGATATTATTGGGACCATGTATTTACATACAGATTTTTAAAAAAATTATTATCTTATTATTTTATCTAATTTTACTGTTTTTTACATTGGACCGACTCGGGACTGGAGAATTTTATTATTCTATAGTGTTTACTAATTTTTTGAGTATTAATTTATAGAGGTTTTACAGTAATAACTCATATTATACTCTTTGGCTTGAATGACATAATGAGCAGGAGGAGCAATACCTTGCTCAAGATTAGAGAAAGGGTGGGAAGACTCTAGTGCATTGATGTCATTGTTGGTGCATGGCATTCCAAAATACGGATGTCATATCCAAAGATTATAATCTGCCACAGCTTCTAGAATTATAGTTGGTGATCCACTACGACCCGTATATCGTCTAGCCCAAGTGGTATGAAAAATTTTCCACTTCCAGTGCATGTAATCCAGGCTACCTAACATTCCTTGAAAACCTCTTTTTCACCAATGTAAAGAAGCCTAGCAATGTAACTGAAAAAAAATTCTAAAATATCTGAATGGATTCTAGACCCCTAGAACCGAAATACCTAAAATCTGAAAACACTTATCCGAATGCGAATCAAAACCTGAATGCCAAGGCTTAACCGATTCGATGAAGTTTAGGAACGCCCGACGAAAACCGACTGTAACCCAATTAAAACTCGACCGACCTGACATAATAAGTCGGAGTCAAATTTTATTTGGATTATGGTCGGTTATCATCGAACCGATCGTCGGACGTTGCCAGACTCCATATATCCATTGTATTGGAACAGTAAAAAATTGGATAGTTATGGTGTTGAGCACATAAACAATGTTAGTTCGTGTATGTTACCATGTAAATTCAATATATCATGTAGTTTTTAACACATTAAAATAGTTTCGATGTGTATCTGTGTGTTGGAGAATACTTGGTGTAGTTGGCAATGATTTTTCCTTCTATTAACAACACTACTTAGAATTAAGAAATCTTCCTAATCTAATCAGATGCTGACATTGACCAACATAATTGAGTTTCTAAAATCCTAGGTGGAGAACTTAAGAAGCTTATAATTTCAACTTTTTATAGTATATGTTAGCTTAATTTAAATATGATGACATGGACCAATAGAATTAGGTTTCTAAAATCTTAAGTGGACAGTTTAAGAAACTTATAGCTTCAAATTTTATATAGTTTAAATACATTTTTTTTTGTTAAAGAGTTTTAATATTGAAACTTTTTTGAGCTTTTTTGGAATTACAAAGCAAAGAAAAAAAAAACTAAAAAAAAAACTGCTGGTTGAGCTGCTCTTTCTATGCAGTCGATGATATCCCCATAAGAACTATGTTATATATTTTAAAATTATTAAAATAAATATATTATAATATAATTAAAGTTTGTATTTCTTTTATATATTTAGACACTTACATTGATGGTTAATGTGTGCACTACAAGAAAAAAACCGCAAAACTGACAGCCAATTCCGTCGGAAATCCGTCAGAGTTAGCAAAATCCGTCGGAAATCCGTCGGTTTTTTCCGTCGCTTCTATCTCGTCAGAAATAAAAGATCCGTCGAAAATCCGTCAGAATTTCCGACGGAATCCTGATTTTGGTATTCCATCGGACATCCGTCAGTTTTTATTCCATCGGTTTAAAACCGACAGATTTCTGATAATTATAAACCGACGAAATTCTGATGGATATAAAAATGACGGAATTCCGACAGATAAAAACCGACGGATTTCCGATAATTATAAACCGACGGAATTCCGACGGATAAAAAACCGATGGATTTCCGACGGAATTGTTTAAATTTTTTTAATTATATAATCAAATTTTTAAAAATAAATTAAATAATTTTAAAATTTTGTTTTATAATATAAATTAAAATTAAAGAAATGCTAATTATAAAATAATGCAATAATTCAAATAAAAATTCAATAAATAAAAAATAATTCAAATAAAAAACAAAAAAAACTAAAACAAACTAAAACTACGAATGCGGGAATCGGGATAAGAATTCCTCCATGCGTTGCTGCAATACCAGGTGATCTGCCTCCAATTCGCGGGTTCTCTCGCATTCCGCTTCTTGTTGGAGGCGATCCGCTTCTCGTTGGAGGCGATTGTTCTTCTGCGAACTGTTGCAGCTGCGTCTTCATGGCCTCCATCTCAGCGTCTTGTTATGCGAGCTGTGCCCTAATATCGGGAGAATCGCCGAAGAAACGCGAAGTTGCAGAAGAAGATACGTCGTCCGGAAGACTAAATACATGACCTTTGGTCTTCGGAGTACACTGCGGTAAGAAACGAAAACTTTGTTAAAAATTAGAAATTACAAAAAAAGATTTAAATATATATTTTACTTACCTCATAGACGAATTCATTAATCTTCTCGAACGGAAGATCGGTCATTGGAGGCGTTCCTTCGGTGAGTGGCTGAGAAAGGAGGAAGTCTTCCTTCATCTTCTCATAATTGTCAATGATCTCCCGAGCGAGCGGATCTTGGATTTCATTGTTCTTCCTGCTGGTATGGGCATCCTTGAGCAATGTGAGAGCGGAAGGTTGGACACCGTCTTGACGAAACTACAAAAATGAAAATTTAGTAAAATATAAAATTATAAAACTAAAATAACAATATTTTAAATAAGAAACTTACCAGTTGTTTGGCACGTGTGACCAAACTAACCGCTCCTAGATTGTGCGTCGCCTTGCCTTTTCCTTTGCGATCGCTGTTTCGGCACGCAGAATGAGTTGTGGAGCTTGTCTTGGTCGGTTCTTCACTCCAATAAGTGCATAACCCGCTCCATAGGCCCGGGTTGGAAAGCAACTCCCTTGGGACATCATTCTTGTGCCACTTCTCCTTCCACTCTTTTAGCTTCCATGAATACATTCTCGATGCTTTTCTATCGAAGCTTCGTCTAACCGAGGCGGTCATGTGGTTGTCCCAAGTAAATTCTTGCTGCAAATCAAAAATTAAATTAAAATAAACTATATTAAATAAAAGTAAAACAATTTAAAATATGAGGTACTTACCGCAAATTGGCGAAATCACAATTCCTGATACGCTATCGGCATTTGGTTGTAAGTCGGGTACGGATGCCGAAGCATTCCATTGAGCATCCAGTTAATGGACTTGGAAATCCCATTTCCGGAATCTCCAAACCTACAAAAGAAATTATTGCAAATAATTTGAATTGTAACTAAAGTAATAATAGTAAAAAAATATTAAAATTCTTAAATTTAACAAAAACTGACCATGTGTCTCTGCCGACGCAATCCGGATGGAGACGAGGCAATCTATCTCGTCCTGGTTGAGCGACAAAATCCTCGACGCTCATCTGCGTCGGTGCAGTAGGTGAAGGTGTCGGCATAGGCGTTATCTCCGGGATATGTGTCTCCGGTGTAGGAGAACTCCTCGAACCAGCACCACCTCTTCGGCGACTACTACGTCCGCCGCCACCTGAATGGATAAACCGACCGTAATCCCTAGAAAAATTAAAAAAGAAATCAAACAGTATATGAAAAAATTATATATCATCAAAATATTAAAAAAATATTTTAAATTCATTATTAGTCCAAAACAATTATACTTTTATAAAATAATGAATAATTGATGGAAATACTTATAAATTACTAAAATTATCATAAATTTATATTTATAAGTTTTAATTCCAAAACAATTATAAATTTGTAAATCCATGATTTATAAAAGAATGAATAATTCAAAAAAATAATTATAAATTACTAACATGATTAAAAAGATTTATTTAAATTATCATAATTTTCTAAACATAGAAATTCATACCAAAATTAAGAAAATTTTAATGCATGAAAATAATTATACATAAGTTAAATAAATAAATAAATTAACAAAACAAATAATTTCAATAAACATAACAAAACTTAATACTAATTAACATAATAATCTAACCAGAAGTTCTAATAAATCTAAAATTCCAAATCAAAATCATTTATCTAACAATCCATGTTATAAGGTAGGTAAATCTTAAAACTAACAAACCAAATCCAAAATCTAACATTACAAACCTAAATCTAACAATTCTAATTTTCTAAACTAATCAATCTAACTAAAAACCTAACAATCCATAATATAAACTTAAAAACTTACATGTTTGGGGGATTGTTAGACATTTGGATGATAGATCGACGGTTGTAATAGAGATTTGGCAATTTTTGGCGATTTTGAGGTTTTGGAAACTTGTCTGCGAAAGTGAGGAGGAAGAAGACGATGTCGATATATATTACGATATTTCCGATGGAAATATCCATCGGAAATCCATCAATTTTCAAAAAAAATTAAATTACGCACGTTTTCGATACGGTTTCGAGAACCGTCGCGCCTAAATTTTCACGAATCCGTCGGAAATCCATCGGAAATTTCCGTCAGATTTCCGACGGACTCGCGAAAATTTAGCCGCCACGGGAAACGAAAACATATTCGCGGTTACATTTTCATTATCCATCGGAAATCCGTCAGAAATTTCCGACGGATAATATAAATATGCATGTCTTCTGATTGGCCAGTCAATCCTTAAACGGGGACACGTGTTACCACAAAACCGTCGGAAATCCGTCAGAAATTTCTGACGGATTTGTGGTTTTAGTGGTTATTTATGCACCGTTTCAGTAAACATATGTTTTTAGTATTATAAATTCATGATTGCAAACACAAATAACTTATAGATATTCTTCATTTGACAAATTTCAAAAGTTTATACGATTATTTCGTTTTTGGTAAACTTGTATGTTAACTATACGTTTATCTATCAAACACTTTCGGTCAAACCATGTCTAAAATTTTTTTCTTTTGAAAATATGTTATATATCACATAACTTAGTTTATTTTGTCAAAGTTTGTTGTTAACATTGTCTTGATGTACAAGAATTACAAGTTAACCATGAAACCCCCAAAACCGTCAGAAATCCGTCAGAAATTCTGATGGTTTTCCGACGGATATTGGTATTTTTTACGAAAACACGTGTTCGTGTTTAAGGTTTTAAATTATCTTTCCATCGGAAACCAGTCGGAAAGTCCGACGGATTTCCGACGGATAAGGGTTTATATGTGGTTTAATGTTAAAGTGGTTTAATGAGTTTTGTGGGGTTTGGTAAGGTGTTTGTTTAGGGAATATATATTTCTGGCAAAATCTTATTTTATTAAAACTTGGAAAAATATACAAAGCTGAAGTTGAGCTTATAAAATGCTCGGCAGCTGTGGTCTTCGAGGATCTATGGTTTACACCGTACTGTTAAAAATAAATAAAATACAAAAAACAATGTTACACATTTCGGTAAAAATAAAAAATAATACAAAACACACATATAACTAATCTTCATTAGATGATGATGTTGATCCCTCAGATGGAATTGAGTCTGAATCCTCATAAAATTCACCTTGTTCTTCTTCTGATTCGGAAAAAACTAAACCAAATTGTGTGAAATCAACAACAAGATCCAGAGCACAAGAAGGCTCAACTGGATCCATTGGAACAACTTCTGCTGGCTGTAAAGGATCGTGTTCTGCAACTCTATAAATTCTTCCTCTCGGGGTCACTGTAGTAACTGTGCGCCAAGGATCTGTCCGCCGTGTAACTCGAGGGTAACGAATATAGCACACCTAAAAAAACATATTAATTAATTTGTAAGTATTATACCAAAATAATGAATTGAGTATTAATTACACTAATATTTGTACCCTACCTGCTCAGCTTGTGATCCTAGAATGAATGGGTCATACGATTCTAGTCTCCGAGTTGAATTAACAGACGTAACACCAAATTGGTCCACCTGAAGCCCACGACCGAGTGTTGAATCATACTAATCACACTTGAAAACAATGCACCTCAAGTCTAACATTCCTGGGTACCGCACTTCCAATATTTCCTGAAGAACGCCGTAGTAAACATCATTACCAGATTTCACTGAAATACCAGAATCTGATGTTTGCGTAGTCCTTCTCTCGTCATGAACCCTAAACCCATATCCACGACTGCAGTATCTAGGATAAGAAGTTGCAATGTAGTTTGGACCATTAACAAATTCCAATAACCATGTGAGAAATGTCTGTCCGCTTCTTACTCCTTCAGAAACCTACAAAAATAAGTTACAAATTAGTATTTTAAAAAAATATTTATTAAATGATTTAGCGTTTTTAAACACTTACGTAAAACTGCAACCAAGGCATAAATTCCTCTTCCTTATGGACTTGAAGCTCGTCTTCTGTCTTATCCATATAGTACCCGCGTATTAATGCCATGTAAATCCTGTACGAAAACCACAATTGTTGACAAGTTAATAAAAACATATAAATTAATCAATTATACATTAAATGACACAAAAGAATTTTTGTTTACCTTTCGTATTCCGTAATTTCTTCACAATTGGTTAGGATATACGTATGCAAGTGTTTAAACTCCTCTTGAGATAATTTACGCCTTTTTCCTTTGCCACTGACTCGCCCAACTTGGGAAAATAACTTTGGAACAACGACGGGGTAAATCGCTCTCTCACCACGATCATCATGGCGACTAGGACGTCTACTCTTCGTACGAACTTCTGACGGGAAGTAATATTCAGCAAACTGTGAGGCCTCTTCGTTGATGCTCTGGGCGATAATAGATCCCTCTACTCTACTCAAATTCTTAACCTTTTTCTTCAGATGAAACATATACCGCTCAAATGGATACATCCAACGGTATTGAACCGGGCCTCCTAGTTCTGCTTCTCGTGGGAGGTGGATCGGAAGATGTTCCATCACATCAAAGAAAGATGGTGGAAATATCTTCTCCAAATTACAAAGGATCACCGGGATATTGGCCTGTAAATTTTGGATTCCGTCAACAGTAAGTGTTCTTGTGCATAAATCGCGAAAGAAAGCACCTACTCCTGCAATTGCTTGGTGGACGTCTTTATGAAGAAGATGAGCAAAAGCGAATGGAAGAAGCCTCTGCATCACAACGTGACAATCATGACTCTTCATTCCAGTAAACTTTCCTTCTCCATAATCGATGCAGTTACGCAGATTAGATGCGTATCCATCAGTGAATTTAACATCGTCGTGAATCCAATCAAAAATTTCTGTTTTCTTTGCTGCTTCTAACCGATATAATGGAAATGGACATTGACCATTTGGGAGCACTTCAAGAAAACCTCGATCGCAATATGCTGGCAAGTCTAATCTAGATTTCATATTGTCTTTCGTCTTCCCTTGGACGTTTAAGACAGTGTTCATGATGTTCTCAAAGAAGTTATTCTCAACGTGCATCACATCAAGATTTTTGAACACGCGGTTGCTTTCCCGCCACTTCCATGAACTCGTATATGCCTCGTGCATACTCCTCGTTCAAGTTGTTCGTCTCCGGATCCATCAATGGTTCGTCCATCCATGATCGAAAATATCTAGACATATTTTTCACTTTTTTTATAGAATTCGTATTAAGTAAACAAAAAATGAGAGAGAGATATGAAATTAAGATTGTTGTGTAATGGGATGGAGGAAGGGAGAAACATATATATAAACTCGTTTCCGTCGGATTTCCGTCGGAAATCCGTCGGTTTATAACAGTAAATTCAACGGCTACATTAACGTTCATATTATCCGGCATATTTCCAGAATCCGTCGGAAATCCGTCGGAATATAACGGCATGGATATCCGTCGGAATATAAATTTCCGACGGAAAACCGTCGGAATATAACGGCTTGGATTTCCGTCAGAAATTTCCGACGAATTCCGAGAATTTCCCAATCTCGGGAATCCGTCGGAAATTTCCGACGGAATTATTGTCCGTCGGAAATTCTGTCGGTTTTACGGTAGATTTCTTGTAGACGTGCTTAAGGCTCCAATGGCAGAGGGTGAGTACCAATACCAATATAAGAGTAACCAGGAAGAATTTTTATTTACTGACTCGTATTTCTTGGTCTTTGATAAATCACGTCTGTTTCTTCTTGTAACGATTCCATTATCTCAGAACGTTGATGGACAAATACTTATGATAGAAAACAAAAGATATATGGTAAAAAACCTAACATATGATTGTATATTTAAAATTTATCACAATATTAAGTTATTTGAATATAACTCTATCAAAAGATTATAATTATTGAAAATGTTTGAAGAAGGTTAAAAATCATAAAATATAAGCAAAACCTAAGTAAAATATAAGCAAAACGTAAGTAAAACATAAGAAAAGTGTAATTAACTTATGTTTTTTTTTTGCTAAAAGTAATTAACTTATGTTTGACTGTTTTTTTGTCTGAAATATAAAAGGGCTCCAGCGGCAACTTGATCGACTGCATCAAGATAGAAGAACACTGAAATATAAAAGGGCTCCAGCGGCAACTTGATTGACTGCATCAAGATAGAAGAACAACTAGCTTTCATCCATTCCTCCAAAAAACCATAAACGTAAGATTTTTTTTTCAAAATTTTATTATTTATTTTCTAGAGTAATAATATACATTAAAATCATAATTTTGATGATATATTAAAATAACTAATTAATATGATTTTAAGATAAATAATAAAGGAGTTTCCTACTAGAATGCCAAGAATGGAAAAGGAAGTAGAGAAAACTTGGCAAATATGGGACAGAAGAGACATGTCTTGTGAGAATGATTCCCATACGGCAGAACTTGGATGTCATGAGTCTCGACAGCGACGTGATCGACTGCATCAAAATAGAAGAGCAGCTAGCTTTCAGCCATCCCATCCTGAAAAACCATGAACTTCAGTTTTTTTTTTTTTTTTTTAATTTAATTTATTTTACTTCTCAAGTAAATAATATTCAATGATAAATTTTGAAATAATCAAAGTAAAGTATAAAATAGCTAACTAATATTATTTTAAAATAAATAATATAGGAGTTTCTTACTTAATTTGCATCTTTTCTTTTTAAGTCATGCAAATTAAGATAAATTAGTATCAATTTTATTTAATTATTGTCAAATAACTAGTAATGACATCACTTATTGTAATTGATATTAATTCATAAATTTTATATGGATTATTTATAAGTAACTCAAACTAATATCATTTATTTGATTGATGTAATTTAAGATATTTATTTGATTGATGCAATTTAAGTGATGCAATAGACTTTTTTAATCACTCACTAAAGAAACAGTATTTAATAGGGTTAGGAATTTAGGTGTAGTCTTGGGAGAAAAATTATTGAAGCAAAATCAAAATTTAACTTCAAAGTTTTTTTTCATTTTTCAGTTTGATAAAACGTCTTAGGTAGTCGTATGTATTAGCTTCAAGTTGGATTGGGTTCAACCTTGCAGAATTAAAACAGAATTTCGTATCGCGTACAGCGTACTACCAGCGTACATCTTCGTTATATATATGTTTGGTTTTAGTTTGATTGGTTCGATTTTTCCTAATTGCTTACAGCGTACTACCACTACTTTCATGCAAATAGAAATATAATTATTTCTTTTAAAATAGTCAGCTAAATTTCACCAAATATCAGATATTTTATAATTTTGGTGTATATATATATATATATTTGTATCGATTTAACAAAAGAACCTACGACCTTTTTCATAATTAAACTACCATTTGAACCTAAAACCAATTATATACATTTTTTATTTATTAAAAAAAAGATATATAACGAAGATGACCCTTTAAGCGGCCAAACTCTCCCAAGACGAAAACCTAGCCGCCATTAACACCAAAACTCGATCTCTCTTTTTGAGTGCTTTCATTGGTAATGAAGTCAGGTCCGGCTCTTCTACACCAGAGGATGGCTTCAGGTTCGTCGACTTGCTCTAGCACACTACAAGAAAGTTTGCCGCAAACAGATGGAATTTCTGATGGATTCAAATCGGTCAGAAATTTCTAATGGCATATCGACAGGTTTCTGACAGATTTCCGAGATAATATATCCGTCAGAAATTTATGACGGATTGGTTTCCATCGAAAATTTTAATGGCCTCTGACAGATAATTTGGAAATCCGTCAGAAATTAAGAATGTTATTGTTACCGTTGTTGTAGACGTTAATTTCTGACAGATTTCTGACAGATCTGTCAGAGGGTGTCAGAAATCTGTCAGAAAATACGAACGTTAATATAGCCGTTGTTGTAACCGTTAGAATTTCAAAAATTCCAACGGATTTCCACGACAAAGCAACATACATTGATAGCAGTTGACAATAGCACGAATTTCGTAACTGCTATGCATGATAATTTTTTGATGTCGTAATAGTATCATAGCTTTTAATAAACGCTAAGATAGAAATTCATTAAGTGAAAAGCTAAAATCACTTATTCCGCCAGTATTTAGACCAAATATTCACTTAAGTGCCAAAACCTAACCTAAATCGCCAACATCGACGAACTTCATCACCCAGCGACAATCACCCACAAAACTCACCACCGCCACTGCCGAAGACAAAGCTAGTCAAGTCATCTTCAACCTCGCCGTCATCAATAAATCGGCCAGGCTACTCCATCTCCGCTAGCGTCTCCTTGTCTTTTTCAAAGCCGCCATCTCTGTCAAAGCTGCCATCTCTGTCAAAGCTATCACTCACCGTCATCAACAAACTGAAAAGCTTCCTCTCCTGCTCAAGGTTGTGTTTCTTTGCTGTTTTTGATTTATAGGGTTAGGACTCTGATTGAGTTTGATCACTAATTGAGTTCAATGTTGTGCCCATGACATGTTTTATTAAATGTCTCAATGGGTATCTTGTCTTGAAGCTGGTTCTTTATACACTCTCGGAGCTATTAGACGTTTAAGCTCTCATTCACACAAAGTTTCTTTAACTTTCCAGTTCTGGTTCTTGGGTTTTCATCTGTTTATTGCTTCTGATTAATTTAAACATAATTGATTGTAAGTTTTGTCTTATGGCAGCCACAAGTCACCTGGAGAGAATGGGAAGAGAACTCAAGTGTCCTATTTGGTAAATCGCGTCTCGTTGTGCTTACTGTTCCGGGAAAAGAACTTAAGTGCCAGCCCTAACAATTTTAAATCGTGTAATTGCAGCTTGAGTCTATTCAATTATGCAGTTTCACTTTACTGCAAGGGCTTATTCTTTTTGGGACAAATATCTATTAATAATTTAATTAATTTTCCCTTAAATTTTTTGCATAATTCCGAATAAATCTAGAAGATTCTAGATTGAGTAAAAAAAAATATTTTCGTAATATTTTCGAATCCTTATCTTTGCGGAACAATACGGAATATTCTGAATGTATTCGCAGAATATTTTATTTTTGCGGATCAAAGTGAATCTCACAAAGCTTATTTATTCCTTTGGGATCAAGCTAGAACTGTCAGGCAGGTCGCCCGAGACCGCCTGCTCATTGCCCTCCAAGCTCCGCCATTTCTTCCGACCGCCGTAGGCATGCCCGCACAGGACCGTGGACAACTGATTCCCTGTCCATACCCACCCCGCAAACCCTAGCGGGTATGCGGGTCGGCCCGCGGGCTTCATTTCTTCAATTCTTGTTCGATTTCTTGTTCGATTCGGTTACTTCAATTCTTCAATTCTTGTTTTTGGTCTTGTTCGATTCTTGTTTTCTTGTTCGACTCTTGTTCTTGTTCGATTGAAATCAATTAAACTAGCTTTGGATTCTTGAATCTTGATCGATTGTAGTTGATTTAATTCTTGATCAATTGGTAGTTGATTTAATTCTTGATCGATCACTCATGACTCTTGGATTAGTTCTTTGATTGTGTTGAATCGGTCATTTGCTTATGCAAATGAGAAATGCTTCGTTGGTTCCTCTTTGTGTCTTGAAATGTATATATCTTCTGGGATACTTAAAGTTTTGATCTTTGGAAGTTGATTATGTCGTAAAGTTAACTTCTTTAGTCTTTTGATATTAGCAATGGTGATGGGAAGAAAGAAATGGTGACACATGTGATTAGAGCAAGCTTAACGAAGCAGGTATTGGGTTATGTTGCTTAAGCTTTGAAGCAGTATTTTTGCATTTTCTGGAATTTACTTGAATGAACATGACTTTAACACTTGCAGGGCTATAAAATAATCGGTTCACATAGTGGGGTTAAGATATGTAGATGGACAAAGTCACAACTTAGAGGCAGGGGAGGTTGCTACAAGCACTCGTTTTATGGCATTGAGAGTCACAGGTTTGAAACTTCTGGTTTTTTTTCCCCTATCCTTATATTTGTAGGTTATGATTGTTATGGTTGTAATATTCGTTTTTTATTTATTTTTGGATGAGCTAGGTGTATGGAGACTACACCTAGCTCATCCAAAAATGTGTCTTTTGTTGGAGGCATCACAGAAATCCTGTGGGGAAGAGCTGGCAGTGGAATGGTTAGATGGATGAGCCTTCAGTGATTGTGAAAGGTGCTGTAGATCTTCATACAAAGATGATTAAACAAATGAAAGGAGTTCCAGGTTAGTTTGCATTTATTGACTTGCAGCTGATGAAAGTTCAGAAACTCACTCAGCTCTCTCATAGTTTATGAATGTCTATGCATCGAGTTGGAATCTAGAACATATTTAAAAAGTTTATAGTTTTGATCCACTTTCTCAATGGATCGTTGCAATTGCTAATAATCAAATTTTAGATTCTTAGTTCAGTAACTTCTTCACATTTTGATGGCTTTGTTTAATTATTAATTGTTGTTGTTAGGGAGAAGCTCCAACTTTTCTAGTTGATCATCTGGAGAATGGAAACTCCAATGGCCTCGGTGTAAAATCTGAACCCAAGAGCATTGAGATTTAGTTACAAGAATTGTAAGCGCAGTTTATGTTTTTGATTCCAAATCTGTTTTGAAACGATTGATATTGATCTGATTGAGGTTGATCTTGTGCAGTTTGTGATAGGTGGAAATCATGAAAAGAACAAATTTTCCATTAAGGTTCAGATTCATGACAAACACAGTAACAATTGGTGAGTGAATGTTATATAGATTCTATAAATTTTGTTACAAGAATTGTACTTTTAATGACAAATGAAATCTTACAGATATGAGAATCACTTGGTGTTGTAGGTTCACTCCTATGGTGCTTGGGACAGGTCCTAATCCTAGCAAGGGGTACTCTGTGTTTGTTCTTAAACAAGGTCAGATTTTGGTTATTAAGAAAGGTTCACTTCCTAGTTCCTAATGACTCTATCTGGTTCCTCGAGGTTAGTAATTTGCTACATCAATTTAGTGTGTTTACAAAGTCTGAAAGAGAGCAGTTTCATTGGCGTTTGCTGGAATTGTGATAGTTGTGATTTATGATAGACTGATAGTTGGTGTCGACTGTGACTATGAGTTTAGCTCTGTTTTAGGACCTTTGCGTTTTGGTATTTGTTTGTTTTAAACACACAAACTTAGAGCTGCTAACTAAACACAAACCAAACATAAAATTTCAAACATAAACTGAAACATAGAAGCCTCAAACTGAAAGTCATACTTAAACTCAAATTCTCAAACTGAATTCAACTCAAAGTCTAAAACCTTAAACTGAAGTAGTAAACTGAAAACTGAAAATCAAATCAAACCAAAAGTTAAACAAAACCTGAAACACTTAAAGTCTGAAACTGATAGAAAATCAAACCAAAATGAAACTCAAGTTGTTCTTTCATCAAATATTAAGCTTCATCATCAACAATTGACTGGAAAGAAGGTAGTGTCGCATCTTCACCATAAAACTCTTCTTTATCCTCTACAAAATTCAAATAAAAATAATATTAAACACACAAATTAAGATTCTGAAAATTGAAAAACTTATGTAACATAAAAGCTTACCGATGTCATATGCTTCAAAACCTTTTAACCAATTGCGGTTGCATATTAGTGCTTGAACATTTTTTGGGAGTAAGAAACTTCTATACTTGTTCAAAACTCAAGATCCAATGCTAAAAGAGGATTAAGAGGCTACGGTTGTGATTTGAATACTTAGAAGGTCACAAGCCATGGAAGCCAACTCTCCATAGCGCTGAGAGTTATCTTTCCAATACTTTAGAATATCTAAACTCGCAAAATTTGTCACGTCTAATGGAGGATCTTCAAGATACATTTCCAAAGAAGACTTTCCACTAGCAACAACAGTCTCTTTGCGAAAGGCAAAGAAATTCTGCATAAGTAAGAAAACAATAAGAAAACCAGAACCTGAAACTTCTAAAGATCTTAAAAGAGAAAAAAATTTAAGAAAACTTACATCATAATTGCCGAAAGTTCCTCTTTCTCCTTCATTATCATCTCTGTTTTGATATTTTTCACGGATCTCTATAGAAGGTGCTGCAAAAATAGACTTGTTCTCATATGATTCAAACAAAGTAGTTAGTTGTAGATGCAAGTGTTTAATCCTTCCTTGACAAGAACTTTTATCAAGTTTACTAAAACAGAATTGTGCAAGTGTTAACTTCAACCTTAGATCAAACACAGTAGCCATTGCAAATAGATCACTAACTTCTTCCCAGTACTTATCAAACTTCTCCTTCATTGGCTTTATCATGTCTTTGATAGCTTCATCTTCACTAAACTCATTCAATCTCAACCAGTTATTGATCTTCCAAACTTGCATGAAATACAAGTTTGAAGTTGGATATGTGGAACCAGAAATCAAATTAGTAACCACATCAAATGGCTCTAGCAAATCACACAGATTTTGGAGACGTTTCCATTCAGCTTCTATAGGATAAAACTTGTAGTTTTTTGCATCAATAACTTTGAGATTAGCAAAGGCAGCTCGATACTTGAGAGCCCTATCCAGCATCTTGTACATTTAGTTCCATCTAGTTTTCACATCCAACAGCAAACCAACCTTAATCTTTATTCCAACAGATTGCACACATTTCGCAAATAAGATCTCACGCTGTTCTGATCCTTGAACATACTTAATTCTCTTCCTAATCTTATGCAACGAAGTAGCAATCACTGCCAAACCCTCTTGAACAATTAGATTAAGAATATGAGCTGCACATCTGACATGAAAATACTGTCCTCGACACAACAAATCATCCTGGAGCATAAGCTGACTCTTCACAATCTCTTGCATTGTATCATTGCTACTAAAATTGTCTTAAGTGAGAGAGAACACTTTTTTTTTAATTCCCCATTCCTTCAATTTTTCAAGAATTTTCATTGCTATGTTCGTACATGTATGAGGAGGTGGTAAAGCACAAAATACAAGAATCTTGTTTTTCAGCTTCCAGTTTCTGTCAATGTAATGTGCTGTTACACACATGTATCCCTCATGAGTTATTGCAGTCCACAAATCAAAAGTTAGGCTGATCCTTCCAGGAAGATTAGCTAATTCTGTCTTTAAATTCTTTGACTCGCTCTCATAGAACTTGTAAACATCAGATGCCGCTGTGTTCCGGCTAATAAACTTCACATCTGCATTCAAGTACTTCCAAACTTCTCTTACTCTCTGATACTCAACATAAGAAAATGGTAGATCATGCTAAATGATACACTTAGCAACCATTTCACGAAAAACCATATGATATATCTTCCTAGCTTGCAACCTTGCTTCTGAATTGATCATCATTGTACCAATATCAGCATTTTTAACCTTAAGCTTACACGCAGCCAAATGACGTATGTATGAATTATTCCCGTTCTTGTGTGGATTATATGCATAATCGTTCTTACAATGGTTGCACTATGCTCTTTCTTCATTTTTCCTCTTAGTATCTTTCTTAGTGATCACTGTAAAGTGTTCCCACACGTCTGAATATTGCCTTCTCTTTTTCTGCTTTGAATTCCCTTTTCACCATCATCATCATCATCCTCAATCTCAATGGATTGTCTTTTCCGAGTTTTAGATGTTTCAGCTTCATTAGACGGCTTTTTCTTCTTAGTTGGTGACTTTTCTTTGTCACCAGCATCATCATCCTCATCAATCTCAATGGATGACCTTTTACCACGTTCCAAAGTTTCATATTCATCAACCAAATTCTGCTCGTGTTGATAATTTGCAGCATCAAGAACTCTTTGAGATTCTGAATCTAGTGGTGATCTAAACTCCCATGAATCAGAATCATGTGATGAGGCCTGAAACAAATCAAAGACGAATTGATTAGTGATTTTTCAAAGGATTCATCAACTTAAATATTAAATACTCACGATATATCGTTTGAATCAAATCATTAAACACTAACTTAGTAAATTAATCACTTACCATTGTGGCTCTGATTTTGATTAAGGCTTTGATTTATTGATTGATTAAGGCTTTGATGAATTGATGATCTCTGATTAATGAATAATGATATATGGTGATTCATGAATAATCAACTAATGACTTTTAAGTTTTACTTGTAACATTAACTTTTAAGTTATCGACTAATTGTTAAGTTTCCTAATTCTGTAGGGTTTTAGTTTTAGGTTTACGCAGGGGCAGGATTTTTGAAAGACTATTACGTAGAGAAGGTTCAGATTAAAGGCATAGGCTGAAAGCCTCTTTGTCAAAGGGAAGGTTCAACCTAACAAGTAACAATTGCCCGCGGAACCTGCCAACCCGCTACGGGCAAGACTGCCATCACCGCCGCCCGCCTGGTCCGAGCCCGCCACGCCCGCCGATCTGTGGACAATGCTTGGAGTGTCCAGGCCCACCCCGCCGTGAGACTAAACGAGCAAGGCCCGCGGGCGGCGGTTACCATTGCCAGCTCTAGATCAAGCTACTCCTCCCTATAAATAAAGTCTCACCTCATTCTCTTAAATCATCGAATCGGATCGAATCAAATCCAATCCAAAAACAAAAATCAAAAGCTTCCAGCAATCTCCTTCTTCTTTTTTCTTAAAAGTAAGTCTCGAGAGTATATCGTAGATCTAGTTCACAGATTCTATAATCGAGTTTCGTGATTATAGTCTCAACACGGTTATATCATGTGATTCAAAATCTCATCAAACCGCCAAACTGTTGAAGATTTATTGAATTAAGAAAAGAGATCATATCTCACCTCCTCGTATTTGTCTTTCTTTAATCAGATTTTGTTCGTAATTTTTCAATACATGATTTTGCAGTCCTACAGTTTAACCATGCAGTCAATATTATTTTGTAAAGATCTAACAGTGTTATAAAACTTTCCTGTTGTTGGTGTCATAACTATGAATTTCTGAAGGATTTCTTCTTATCTACGGCCAGATTCATTTATGTTTCATAATGAAGTTTTTATCTTGATTGATTCTCTTAGTTCAGAAGCTAAGTTGTGCCAATTGGTTAAATGTTTTTTCATGTAAAAGCTGAAGTTGACCATTTCTTTTTTTTTCACATAACTTCAATTAGCATATATTTCATATTTTAAAAGCTGAAGTTGACCATCTCATGTTTTGTCTTGATCTTAGGCTTGTGGTAATGTTGTTCGTGTCTTAGGATATCTGCAGGTAATCTGAAACCTTTACAGTTTTGTTTGAATTATCTTATCAATACTGGGTTTCTTCAAAAAAAAATTATATATATATCAGGATTTTTTTTCTGGATGAATTAATTTAGGATCAGGGTTAGAGTAAGAGCAACCTCATTAGATAGTTTCTCACCATAGTCTCAAAAATATAATAATAATACTTTTAACATAATTTTTTTAATAATTAAAATTAAAATTATAAAAGGAAATTAAACCAATTAAAAGAAGACGCATGTGCATTGGAATCTCTCGTGGGTTTCTCCATAGATAACCGATTCTCATTCCTTCTCTCTTATTTTCATTATTTCTTATTACATTATCAGTAAGAGACTGGTTGAGATACTTCTACTGGAGTTGTTCTTAGGTAAAATTAGTCATGACAATCTCTAAATACAACATAAACGTCTCTAATATTATTTTTGACTTTGGATTTTAATTTGTAATTTGATATTTCTTTTTTATTTTCCCCATCTTTTTGGACACTTTTCTAAATCCTAAGTCTTATTTAAACAACAAAATATGTCTGTCTTTTCTCTTTATTTACCAATTTTTGTCACTGCCGCCAGAAAAGAGAAATGTTTTGCTACTTAAGTTTGTGTTTTTTTTTTAATTGCTTTAGACAATGGCTAAATCAAGACTTCACCCACAATTCTTCCAAACACTTGTTCCTAGCTTCAACACAAACTTGGTAAAACTATCTCTCTTCGTCTCTCTCTTTCTCTTCAACAAAGCTTAATTCAGAGATTCTCATCTGTTTTATTTTCTCCTTGTAGACAATTCCTGAAGACTTCTTCTTAAAGTATATTGAAGGAAGAATCATCACAGGTCTAAAATCAGACCCGTCGGACAAACCATGGAAAGTGAAGATGTATGGTCATAGACTAACTAGCGGCTGGGAAGAGTTTGCAGTTGCTAATGATTTTCAAATCGGTGATGTTGTTGTTGTTAGATATGAAGGAGATATGGTGATCCATGTTTCTAATTTAGGACCAACATACTCTGAGATTCACAACATATCATCTACATGCAATAGTAACAATAATGGTACGTCTTGTTCTGAATTCTGTTTTTGTTTAATTGAAGTTTTTTCCGCAATTTAAGTTGTTTTTATTTGATAAATTAGGTAAAAAATTGTTGAAGAAACGTTTGCATCTAAGAACAGAAGTTTTTTTTTTTTGTCAAACGATGGAGATGGAGCTGTTGATGATGATGAAGATAACATAGGTAATTTATACTTCTCTTGTATTCTGTTATTTTTATTATAATGGAAGTATATGAGGTATAAAAATTTGGGATGTTTTTTTTATGCTGATGCAGAGCTTCACAAAAATAAGAAAGTGAAGACGAGTAGTTCAGAAGCAAAAGCAGCTTCTTCTTCTTCAGCAGATAACTCATGTTTTGTGGCTCTTCTCACTGCTTTAGATCTACGTACAGATACAATGGTACTTACTTTACTCTTGCATTGACCACAATATCATTCTAATAGTCTAGTTTAGTTTGGGAGAAACATTGGTTCAGTTCGGTAAAACGTCTTTAGGTATAGGTAGTTGTGTCTATTAGCTTCAAGTTGGATTTGATAGAATTTGATTTTCCAACAAAGTTAGAGAACGGAGAAACAGAGTTTTAAAGAACTCAATAAACGAAAGATGGATTCTTTATTAATCTGAACTTATGTTTTTCATACAACAACAACAACTTAAATAGGTTTCAAATATCGCCAACTGAAGAGTTGTGTCTCTTCCATCTTGTGACTCTTGACCGAGTAACTACCTTAATTTAATACACAAACAAATTTAACCCTTGAGAGAGCTCTCTTCTTTTACCTTTGGACGCGATTCATTCTCTCCAGTCATTATATCCACCAGATCGAGGGTAACAATCTTTACTGTATAGTCTGTAACTTTGCTTTTTACATGGTATCCATACATGAACAAATCAGAATAATAATCATATTAAGTGCAGTGTAAAAATGAGTGATCAGAAACCTAAGAGAGGGAGTTTTTACCTTTGTAACATCTTTAGGAAGTTTTATCCGAAGCTGATTGTTTGTGCAGAAGTTAAAAAAGGCAACCTAAGGAGGAAAGGCCCAAAGGTAAAAATAAAAACCTCACAATGAAGAACAAAATAATTAGAAAAGAATAAGAAACTCATAATAAGCACATAATATGGGTAAAGCCATATAGACTATAATCAAATCCCAATCTATATTTTCAAGTTAAAACAGTACTCCTAACTCCAAACACTTTAAGATTTTTTTGCCCAATTCATAAAGACCAAACCAAAAGGTGATGCTTAATCTCTTCAATATTTTTACAGATTTCAGATTATAAAAAAAACAAAAACACTTTACATTTACTAGTTAAAACTATTGGTGGGGTATTTTCTTAAAACTGAAACAGTGAAATACAATTTAATCCAATCACAAACAACACGTAGAGTAGAAAATATAATCTAAACAATAGACCATGCTGTTGTTCATTAGCTAATTCCTACTTAACAAAGATAACAAATATGGCGAAGAAAATATCAAATGGACATTAAAACGCACCAACTTGGATAAAATCAGAGTAAAGTGAAATTTTTAAAGAGATACCTCAAATTGTTGTGAAAAAGAAGACAATTAAATGTTAGACAAATTTTTAAAGTTTGCTACAATTCTCTCCTTTGTTTCTGCAGGTGCAAGATTGTAAATATATCAATCCTTGACAAAACTTACAAAACCAGATATAACACTAATTTAGGCTTCCCTTAACTATAGCCTAATAGTAGCATTTGAAAGTGATGACAACAATTTGCCATAAGACATGAGCACGTATTGATCTTTGATAATCTACAATTGTGAATCTATTGCTGAATCTACATATGCTATGAAGCCTATGATCATACATCCCAGAGCTATGCAGAAGCATGAAAAAGATACTTAGGGTCTATTAAAACCAAACTACATAATACCTTCATCAGTTGCATTCTGAAATTGACTCAGAAGCTCCTGCACGTACAAAATGGACAACCATAACTTAATGCTGATACATGAGAGGAGAGCAACATAAATTAAATGTATGGGTCAGGCACTTGTTTCAAAACCCATAAGTTCACGAAAAATAAGAGAATGATAAGAGTAAGGCAAATGATTCTTACCTATAGTCGATCGGAATTCTCCTGCCAAAAAGCGTTGTAGAATAGTAGATCGAAGGAGTTTGAAACCAAGGAGAACGTGGAACTGTTGGAGACTATTATATATTTTTTTTATATAAAATGGAGATGATGGGTCTAGAGTTACACTCTGTTTTAAGACCATCTCCAATGTATTCCTCTATTTTTTACTCTAAAATAAAGTAGAAGTTTTCTCCAATATTTTACTCTATTATAGAGTTACTCTATTTGTAGAGAAAAATATAGAGGAAAAAATAGAGTTACTCTACATATTGAGTAATCCTATCATTTACTCTATTTTAAAGTGAGATATAGAGTGAGATTGTAGCAAATGTTACTCTATAATAGAGTTTAGAGGAAAAATAGAGTGTGATTGGAGATGCCCTAAAGATTTTCTCGTAAAACGTTTTTAGTAGGAATTAAAGAGGCCATTTCATATATTTCTTTTAGGTGCATAGGTGGCAAATCTATAGTCTACATAAATGACGTTTTTAACTTTCTTATATGTGCTGATGTGGCACCTTTTTTTAAGGTTTTTTTTGCTGAGTTGGACACTTTTAGAGAGCCCAAACTATTCTTTTTATTTAGTAGAGATAGTATGATATCTTTCCAACTAGAAACATGATTTTGAGCAGAGATATTGTGTCATACTTTTAACCAATTTTTATTCATATTTCTCTATCAAATATCTTTCCTAAAATTTGTTATAGGAAGCATGTATATGATACTTTATGTATTCAATATATTTTTATCATGCAATATTTTATTTTCTTCTTATTTTCTATTTTATAGTATTTTACTTTTTCATCATTTGAATTTACTTTCCCTTTTTATTTTCTTTTTAAATTTTAAATTTATTTGCATGTGATTTTTTTTATATTTGTATTTAATATCTCTTTTATTTTTTTCCAATCTATTTACATAGGTGAAATTTTGTCTTCTTTTTATGTTTCTTTTAATTTTTAGTTTTTTCAAACTTTTATAAAAAAAAATTTCTTTTTTCTTAAGCATCAATTATTCCTCTAACATTTTTATTTCTCTATTTTTAATTGAAAATGACCATTCCGATAATTTTCTAAATAAATTTCATTAAATTAAAATTTATTTAAAAATAAAATTTATTTAATTTTTATTTTCCATATTTTCAAATAAGAATATAGATGTACACAAGAGATGTTATTATTTATTTTGTTGGTGATGATCTTTTTTTTAAGCTATCACTTATTCCTCTAACATTTTTGTATTTTATATTTTTCCAAATTGAGTTAGTACATTATTTTTTTTCCATTTTTGAGTAACATAGAGGAACGTTTGAAATAATACATTGTTTTCATAATTTTAATTTATTGCTGACAATGGTTTTATAATGTAAAATAAAAACCACACATTCATGATCATATGCTGAAAAAGGTTTCATGTATAAATTTTTACGAAATTGAATATTCTAAAAACAGTAATATCTTAATAGTTTTGATGGTTTATGTTTATAGAATAATTAAATCAAGTTAATTTTCCTTCTATTCAAGTTACTGACCACGTTAGGCTTCATCTGTTCAAGTTGTTGGAGATTAATTTCTCATATTAGCCTTTTCTGCTTCAGGAAACAGCTAAATCTCATTGAGAAAATTACAAAGTCATCATAATTTATTACACTTGAAATAATCATGTAAATTTTCTTAGAAAAAATCTATATTAGCAAAAAATTTCTTATGCAACCAATTGGCTTTATATTAAAGGCCGACAAAAAAAATTTTCCTAATGTTAAATCATTTCTTTAGTAATTATTATAAAATATAAAGTTAAGAAAAAGAAAATATTTCTTAAAACATTTAATAAAACTCAAAAATATTCATTATACAGATCGTTAATTGTGATGAGATGTTTAAAATCATATATGGATAGGTAGATGTGAGTAAACTTATAAAATGGAAAACTTAAAAATTTAATGAGACTAAGAATGCAATAAGGCATAATTCCCTTATATACTAAATTTATTATTTTAAGTAATTTCTATTATTTTGCTTATTTTGGCGATGATTTGATAATTTTTTAATATTAAATAATTTCATTAATAATTATTAGAAAATATGAAGTTATGAAAAATATTTTTTTTTTAATTTAATAAAACTCAAAAATGTTAATTAATGAGATAGTAAAATTGTGATGAGATGTTTAAAATCATATATGGATAGGTAGACGTGAGTAAACTTATAAAATAGAAAACTTACAAATTTAGTGAGACTAATAATGTAATTAAGGCATAATTCCCTTATATACTAAATTTCTTATCATGAGTAATTTCTATTATTTTGTTACTTATTTGGGCGATGATTTTATTTTTAAGTTTTTAGTAGATATCAATTTTGTTTTTTTTTGCAGGTTATCGTCGGAATTTATGTTAAATGCTGATGTAGACCAATAACATCGTGTTTCTAAAATCATATGTAGACATCTTAAGAACACTATAGCTCGAACTTTTATATAGTATAGATTAGTTTAATTTAAAGATGATGACATGGACCAATAGAATTAGGTTTCTAAAATAGTTTAAGAAACTTATAGGTTCAACTTTTATATAGTATAAATATTTTTTTTCTTTTTTTTTCTTAAAGAGTTTTCACATTGAACATTTTTTAGCTTTTTTGGAATGATAAAGCAAAGAAAAAACGAAAAAAAAAACTGCAATAGCTTTTGTAACTTGAACCTGCATGCTCTATCAATATCTTATGCAACTTGAACCTTTGTTACAATATATAGTAGAACCTCTACAAATTAATACTTGATAAATTAGTAATCTCTATATATTAATAAATTTCTCTGGTCCCAAGTTGGGCCAGTGTAATAATTAACACAATTCGATAAATTAATAAGATAATGTTTTTTTTTGAAAATCCTATGTAAGTTTATGTTCCAATCATAACCATAAATTTGTAATATGATTCTACTGTTGTTTATTTATTCATAAATTTGTAATTTTGTTGGAGTTTATTTTAAATGTTTTCTGAAAATATCAAAAATATCTGATATTATATTCTCAAATTGCATCAAAAAATTATAAAAAAACTTTATATGCAATGATTATTTCCTAATGTGTAAATATATCTAAAACTATCAAAGTATTGTCTTCATTTTTCTACTTTCAATAAAACTTTTTTCTGAAATTCGGAAAAATGCTCTATAAATTAATAATTATTAATTTATCGATAAATTAATACCCTTTATAAATTAATACAATTTTCTGTTCTCAACATTATTAATTTATAGAGGTTTTACTGTGTATGTATCAAACTATAAGATTTAGCTAATAATTCATTGTTTGCCATATTAGGAAATTTGTTGAAGTTTCATGTATTGTTTTAAACTTTGTAAACTTATATTTGAAATTGAATTAAAATTTTTTTTTATTCAAATAAAACAGAAGTAAGAAGAATAAAGAAATAAATAAACTTGGAACTTTGTGACCTTTGAGGAGGGGATGATTGAATTCTGGTTGAGCTTCTCTTTCTATGCAGTCGATGATATCCCCATAAGAACTATGTTATATTTTTAAAACATATTAAAATAATTAAATTATAATATAATTAAAATTTGTGTATGTCTTTTATATATTTAAAAACTTATATTGATGGTTAACACATATGTGCTTGAGGCTCCAATGGCTAGGCAGAGGGTGAGTACCAAAACCAATACAAGAGTAGGAGTCGGGAGGAATTTTCAATTATCGACTCGTATTTCTTGGTCTTTGATAAATCATGTCTGTTTCTTCTTGTAACGATTCCATTATCTCGGAACGTCGATGGATGAAGAACTTCAATAGGTGAAACAAAGTTTGATGGACAAATACTTATGATTGAAAACAAAAGATATATGGTCAAAAAACCTAACATATGATTGTATATTTATCAAATTAGCGCCGTTGCTTGCGATTGCCATTAGAGTTAGGATTCGAATTGAGACTAGAGTGTTTCATTTTCTATTGTTGCTACTCATGTCCCTTTTATCTTGTGATCTTGATCTTTTAGGTGTACAACTATGAGTGAGGGAGACATTCAAGGAATAAGTGAACGAGAGGAGGCAACCATCAAGCTAGTGACGTTAAAAGATTATCACAAGACTTCAGTTTTTTTGTGCTGTGCAATCAAATTCGATATCTCCAAAGAATTTGACACACTTCAGTGGCCTTTCATTGTGGCTGTTCTGGAGGCTATGGGGTTACCGGACCAATTTATTCATTGGGTTTATCGTTGTGTCTCTACTGCATCTTTTTCAGTCTCAATTAATGGAGATCTTGAAGGGTTCTTCACTAGTTCTTGTGGCATAAGGCAAGGTTGTTCTCTCTCTCTCCTTACGTTTATGTTATCTTGAACAATGTCCTCTCTAAACTCCTTAATCAGGATGTAGCTCAAGATTAGTTTGGTTTTCATCAATTCTGTCAAGGTATCAACCTCACGCATTTGAGTTTTTAAGACGACATACTTGTTTTTACATATGGTACTCCTGCCTCACTTAATGGTATTCTCCGCATCATGGATGACTTTGCTAAGATGTCGGGTCTTCACAAAAATGTTGCAAAATCCTCAATCTATGCTGCGGTGTAGGTCTTTCGGCTCTTACTTCAGCTGCGCTTACTAAGGGGAATAGTGTTGGATCATTATCGATAAGGTATCTTGGGCTGCCATTGACAACCAAATCCATGTCTGCACTAGACTATGAGCCACTTCTAGATAAGATTCGGAAATGTCTACTCTCATAGACCAATAAGAGTTTATCGTATGCTGGACGTCTTCAATTGCTTAACTCGATAATTTCTAGTATCTTGAACTTCTGGTGCTCAGTTTTTAGGCTCCCTGGGCGATGCTTGGATGCTATCGAACGAATGTGTGCAGCCTTTCTTTGGTTTGGTTTGCCTAACAACTCACACAAAGCAAAGGTCTCTTGGGCGGATGTGTGCTTTCCGAAGCAAGAAGGGGGTCAGGGGTTGAGAAGGCTTCGGGAGACCTAACGTGTTTTTGCTTTGAGTTTAATCTGGCGGTTGTTTTCTCTCTCGGGTTCTCTTTGGGTTGCATGGACGAGGCACTACCTCTTGCGGTATGGCTCATTCTGGGATGTAAAAAAATGGAACAAAAGGTTCATGGGTATTGCAAAAGTTGCTTAAGTTACGCGGTCTAGCATCACGGTTTTTAACAGTGGATATTCATGATGGCTGTAACACTTTTTCTTGTTTGACAATTGGCTCAATATGGGTAGACTAATTAATGTGGCAGGTGAGGCTGGTACTAACGTACTTGGCGTTCGCCGTAATGCTAAAGTAGCTGAAGTTGCATCGGGAACAGAATGGCTTCTTCAGGGGCGTTGTTGTCCCCAACTCCAATCTCTAGTCACATCAGTACGGGCTGCTCCTCCTCCTTGTCTGAATGCAAGGAGAGACAATATTCTATGGAAACACTCAAAGGAAAATTCTCGGCCGTGTTTCTCTTCTAACGGCACATGGGAACAACTCCGGGAGAAGTGCGAAAAAGTCCCATGGAGCCAAGTGGTCTGGCTTTCTCAGGCAGTACCGCAGTATTCCTTTATCTGTGGCTTGCTCTGAGAAACAGGTTATAAACGGATGATCGTATGAAAGAATGGGTACTGATCCAGAGTTGTGTTGTTTTGCGGTGAGCATGACGAAACAAGAGACCATCTGTTCTTTGCCTGCCCCCTATACCTACACTACGTGGTTGGCTATAGGTGGATGTCTTTTATAGTCATCTGCCACTCCGTATTGGCCGGATACATTGTCTTGCCTATCCTCCACATGCTATAATGTCATGGATTACATTTTACTCCGTCTGTGCTTTCCAGCCACAATATATCACCTTTGGCGGGAAAGAAATTCAAGAAGACACAAGGGATGGATGGATTCTTCCCGGTTGGTTTGTACTATTGACAAGGCAATACGGAACCGCATCTCCTCCTTAGCGTACAAGCATCCACACAGGTTGGAAGGACTTCTTCGTCGTTGGTTCGAGTCTAGATCATGATTTTTTTGTTTCCTTCATTTTTATGCATAATATTCTTTTGGTACCACTTGTAAATAACTGTTTTTGTGGAGTAATAAATTTGAAATTTTAACAAAAAAAAAAAAATTTCAAATCCAAAATTTTACATTTTTCTAAAATTTGCGGGTTTAAATCGGCCGGGTCCAGTTTTACAAATTATCCTATCGGATTTACTTTATCGATTTTTCGACAGCAAGGTTCGTGGCATTTTCATCGAATGTTATCTGAAGTTTCGGGTCCGATCGCTAGATTTTCTCCAGAAACAGAAACAGAGATAGTCACATCTTTCTCTTAAGGTCAGTTTCTCTTTAAAACTATATTGTTCAAAACTTGGTTTAATCATGCAATCAATGTTATTTTGTAAAGATCTAACAGTGTTGTAAAATTTTCCTATTGTTGATGTCATAAACATGAATTTCTGAAGGATTTCTTCTTATCTACGGCCAGATTCATGTACGTTTCATGAAGAAGTTTTTATCTTGATTTATTCTCTTAATTAGTTCAATAGCTAAATTGTGCCAATTGGTTTAAATGTTTTTTCATGTAAAAGCTGAAGTTGACCATTTCTTTCTTTTTCGCATATATTTCAATTAGGATATATATCATATTTTAAAAGCTGAAGTTGACCATTGCATGTTTTGTCTTGTTCTTAGGCTTGGGGTAATGTTGTTCGTGTCTTAGGCAATGTTCTAAAATAAGGCATGTATGGCCGTATATACGGCGTATATATCTTGTACAGTAGAAAACCGTATTGTATTTATGCTGTACAGTTAATTTGTGCGCTGAACATAATACGGCCGTATATACACCGTTTATAAACGGTACTGTATATACAGTTCCCTTTTTTTTTTGTAAAATCCTTTAACAAAACTATGTAGTTTTGTTTTGCTATTAAGAATAAGTTAACCCTCAAAAGTAATAAGGAGATGACCTACTTATTCATCGTTCCGAAAACTTCTATTCTCATAAATGTTTCGTCTCCTAGTCTTTAATACTCTTGGTTTCCATTCACAATCTTCTTCTGTTATTCCACTTTAGGTATCCTTTAATACTCTTGGGTATTGATGCACTAATGTTTTGTTTTATGATTTAAACTCTGTTTTTATTGTTTTTATTTTTGTTTGGTTGTTTGTATCGTTTGTGATTGATTTTTTGAAATGAATTTGTATAATTTTCAAACATGGTCATGTTCTCTTTGTAGATAGTTTTGAACTTTTCATATAAATAACATAAACTTTTGACCCATATCATATGAGTCATATGTGTATATAACTATATACATAACTATAAGACTCTCAGGCTATCTGTGGGTAATCTGAAACCTTTACAGTTTTTCTGGACAAATTAATTTAGGATCAGGGTAGGGTAAGGTAAAATTAGTCATGACAATCTCTAAATACAACATAAGTGTCTCTAATATAATTTTACTTTTGATTTTAATTTGGAATTTGATATTCCTTTTTTATTTTTCCCCATCTTTTTGGACACTTTTCTAATTCCTAAAGCTTATTTAAACAATAAAATATGCCCATGTCTTTATCTTTATTTACCAATATTTGCCACTGCCGCCAGAAAACAAAATTTTTTTGCTACTTAAGGGGTTTTGTTTTTTGTTTTGAATGCTTTAGGCAATGGTTAAATCAAAAACAGAAGTTGGTTTCTCGTCAAACGATGGAGATGGAGCTGTTGATGATTGTGATGATGAAGATAACATAGGTAATTTATACTTCTCTTGTATTCTGTTATTTTTATTATAATGGAAGTATATGAGGTATAAAAATTTGGGATGTTTTTTGATGCAGAGCTTCACAAAAATAAGAAACTGAAGACGAGTAGTTCAGAAGCAAAAGCAGCTTCTTTTTCTTCAGCAGATAACTCATGTTTTATGGCTCTTGTCAATGCTTCGGATCTACGTACAGATACACTGGTACTTACTTTACTCTTGCATTGACCACAATATCATTCTAATAGTCTAGTTTAGTTTGGGAGAAACATTGGTTCAGTTCGGTAAAACGTCTTTAGGTATAGGTAGTTGTGTATATTAGCTTCAAGTTAGATTTGTTAGAATTTGATTTTCGAACAAAATTAGAGAACGGAGAAACAAAGTTTTAAAGAACTCAATAAATGAAAGATGGATTTTTTATTAATCTGAACTTATGTTTTTCATACAAAAACAACAACTTAAATAGGTTTCAAACATCACCAACTGAAGAGTTGTGTCTCTTCCATCTTGTGCTCTTGACCGAGTAACTACCTTAATTTACTACACAAACAAATTTAACATACATTAATTATGTCTCACAACTCATTTATCTACTAACATTATCCCTTAATTGAGTTTCGGTCTCACACCAAACTTGCTTCTTAGTTCTTCTGAATTAGTTGATCACACTCAACCTTCTTGCCTTCCTTCATCACTCTTCTTCCTTTATTAGTCAGGATAAGAACATCTTCTTTGTGGGCTGTCATTACGCCTTCTCCGTTTCCAACTTTGATTGGAACATTAGTGCTTTCAATAATCCTTCTGAAGTTTTTAACTTCCTTCGTCATGTGGTTTGTGCATCCACTATCCACCAACAAGACAGCTTCATCTTTCTTTTTTGCTGACTCTTCACTTGTGCTAAAAATCATGTGAACTTCATCATCTTCATCTTCATCTTCAAGACCCATATGCGCTTGTTCATATTTCTTCGAACGACAATCTTTTGCAAAATGCCCAACATTTCCGCGGCGGTAGCATTCCTTTTTATCCTTTGAGGTGTTGCTGTGAACTTTATTTGGTTTCCTCCAGCAATCCAATTCTGTGTGGTTTGCTTTCTTACAAAATCTACACCATTTTTTTCTTTGTTGCCACGCCAATTACTCCTCATGTTTCCTGGTCGTACAACAGCTTTTCCTTCTCGTGATACAACATGAAACGCTGATTCAATCCTGCTTTCTTTACGAGATGACACACGCTTCTCATGTGCCTTCAGAGTTCCTATCAACTTTGTTACTGACAATGAAGTCAAATCTTTAGTTTGCTCCACTACTTCGAAATGCTGTCAAATCGTGATGGGAGAGATATGAGAATTTTATGGACAATTTGGTAGTCTTTCTTCTCTTCTCCATGCACCCTTAATTGATTTTCCAAATCACTTAACTTTCTGTGAAAACTTTGATGTTGTCTCCTTCATCCATCTTCAAGTTTCCATACTCCCATCTCAACGATTGAAATTTTATCAATCGTACTTGTGGAGTCCCTTGAAATTCATATCTCAATGCATCCCAAGCTTCCTTTGAAGTTGTTGCTGGTGCTATACGGGAGATAATCTGATCCGATGGCTGTTTGCAGAATTTGCAGAGACATCATATCTTGTATCGTCTCTTCTTCCCATTGATTTTCAATGCAACACTTTGGGAGTCTCCTCTCTTTGTGACAGTCGATTCGGAACTCCATCTTCCACCACCGTCCACATTTTTCTGGTTTTAAAGATTGTTGTCATCTTAATGCGCCATAAATCATATTTGTCCCCATCGAATATAGGAATCACTGGTAGCATTGTTCCCTCCATCGTCTCTGTTTTTTTTTTTTGCTTGATCTTTTGCGGAAATTTTGCTCTTCTTTTTACTTGAATTGACCCTCGAATCAATAGGGCTCTGATACTATGTTAGAATTTGATTTTCCAACAAAATTAGAGAACGGAGAAACAGAGTTTTTAAGAACTCAATAAACAAAAGATGGATTTTTTATTAAGCTGAACTTATGTATTTCATACAAAAACAACAACTTAAATAGGTTTCAAACATCACCAACTGAAGAGTTGTGTCTCTTTCGTCTTGTGACTCTTGACCGAGTAACTACCTTAATTTAATACACAAACAAATTTAACATACATTAATTATGTCTCATACCAAACTCAATTATCTACTAATAGGATTTGGTTCATCTTTGTTAACTTTGTTGTGGCAAAGAACCTTGCTGATGTAAAATGGAATTTAGTTTCACTTCTGTTTGGTTTCATTTGGACTGGTTTGCTTCTGTTTGATTTCATGCATATAGAATCATGTATCTAAAGAAAATTTGTGTTCATGTTTGCTTTATTTTTGTTAAGTTGGTTAGTCATGAAACTAAACAAAAAGACATATATATATTCCATTTTTGTTAAGTTGGTTAGACATATATATATATATATATATGTGTGTGTGTGTGTAAATGCTGAATTGTCCAAGTGATATACAAAAGTGGCTCCTAAGTATGTATATTAATCTTGTTCTTGCAGGATCTTCCACCACATTTCACAAGCTCAGTTAATGGACTTACAAGAAAATGCTTTGGGATTGTCTTAACAGATGGGGGAGAGAGATCATGGGCATTGAATTTGAGTTTTAACGAATCATCTGATACTTTCTACATAAGCCAAGGTTGGAGAAACTTCTGTGATGATAACGGAAAGAAAGAAGGAAGCTTTGTTATGTTTAAGCTACTGAGAAACGGCAAAATTCCTGTGCTCAGTTTCTATTCTACAGAGTTGATCGATGATACAAGGCAAATTGAATGTTCAGAAGCTAGAAAGAGAGAATCTCTTTCCACAGAACTTAGTAGAGAGGAAGTGAACATAGCATGGAAGTTCAGTGAAGGCGAGTGCAGCGCATTGCAGTCATTGATGGAGTTAAAGAAAAATAAGAATATTCTAAAACCAAGATGTTCAAAATATTCATCATATTTGCCATGTCATAAGCGATTCATAACATTTACGCTTCCACCAGATTATTTCAGAATTCACAAATTGGTAAGTTTGTTTAAAACAACTCTTGATTCTTCTTCACTTATTTGGTTTTGACGCCTTATGCTCAAATATCTACAGACTCTTCCATCACTATTCGTCAAGGATAATGGCATCAACAAGCCTGGGGAGATATATTTATTGGATAAAAATGGTACAAAGTGGTTGGCAAGTCTTATGCTGGACAAGAAAGGAACAATGTCTTTGGGAAAGGGTTGGAAAGAATTTGTGAAAGCAAACGTCTTAAAGAAAAAATTCACACTCAAGTTGATATGGGAAGATATAACTCCGATGCTTAGTTTGTGTGGTGAAGAATCTAATGGAGATGAGGATACCAAACAGAACATTCCAATGGAGAGAGAAAAGAATGATCTGAACAGAAGAGATTCAATTACATCGAGCCAAAAACAATTTGTGACATTAACAATTACACCTACCAATGTCAAAAACTGTTTACTGGTAAGTTTACTAAACAATTCTTGTTTAAGGGATTGTTAGTTTACTGTACTTTAATAGGTTTTGAAAAAGTTGTTTTGCTTATCACAGAGACTTCCAAAGGTATTCACCATGGAGAATGGCATCCACAAGCCGGGGATGATTGCTCTATTGGGAAAAGATGGTAGAAAGCACGAGACAAGATTGTTATTGGACAAACGTAGAGGAACCATGGGTTTGGAAAACGACTGGAAAGATTTTGTTAAAGAAAATGGGTTAAATACGGGTGACTCCTTCAAGTTGGAGTTGGTATGGGAAAATGCAAGTCCTGTGTTCATCTTGTGCCCTGCAGAATTTTGACCTCCTTTATTATAAAATCTACCAATCGAAGTTCCATTCTTCTTCACCTTTAGCCATTCTTCTTCATAGACTTTGTAGTTTTCTCATGGTTTTTGTCTATTGGAGTGAATTAAGGCTAGTTTTGTAGTTTGGTTTGTTTTCGGAAATTTGAGACCTTGCTTGTATTGTATGAAATATTGAACAGATTAGTGTGATGCAGACTTCTGAGTTTCAGAATCCAATATTATTAGAAAACCAATTTAGATTAACCCCAAAATTTTGAACTCAGTTATATGTTTAAGTCTCTTGTATGCAATCAAGTTTCACTGTCAGAATGAAAATCCCATATTTGCACAAAAATGTTCAAAAAGTTGCAATCAAGTTATCTTTGCTAAAAGATTGAAAATTGAAACCACCTAAAGCAAAGTGTCATATTATTTTTGCACACAAATCATGCCAACTCAAAACATACAACGTGGCCCTTAAACTATCTTTTGAAATTCAAAAAATTCATTTTCAAAAACAAACAATGTGGAGAACAACCAAGTGGATGATGGTCTAGTGGTCTTGACACTTGTGATGAGTCCTCAAGGTCACTGGTTTAACTCCACTAGGGAAGAGTGATTTACGCTTTAAACGTCGTATTATCAACGGCTGGTCCCAAACATCGGTTAAAGATCTCGAACTCTTACGATTTATTAAAAAGAAACAATTGGACACCTCCTTATTTTAAATTCGAGATCTCCATTTCAAACACACTTTGTAGTTGAACTTTCTCTTCTATTTAAGAAGAGTCTCCATCACTTTTACTGGTGAATTCAAATGATCCCAGCTCAGTAACACACTGCTCGATGCTAAATCAGCAGAATCTATTTCTTCCCTTTTGAGCTTATATTCTCTTTCCTTCCGTCACCACTCCATATTTATCTCTTCCCTGCCAATAAAAAGGAGTTTTTCTAAGATATGCAAAAAAAAATGATTTCTTCTTCTTCTCTTCATTCTTATTCTATTTTATCTTTCTTATTTTCCAATTTCTTGTTTATTATGTATATTCTACTTGTGGTCTTTTGTAATTATGATTTCGTAAATCCATGTGCTAGTTGGTGGTCCACGCCTTGCGTGGGGATAAATATTTTTAATCTATTAATTAATTATAATGATAAACTAAATATTTTTAATCTATTAATTAATTATAATGATAAACATTTTAATGTATTTAAAACATTACAAAAACAATAAAACATACATTTTATCTTAAAACTTGAAACTAATCACAATTACGTATGGCCAATTAGAAGTATTTTAATAGAATCAGATAGTCTATAAGCATCCACCGAAATATTCTCTCAATCAAAACTCTAAAAATCATATATTCTTTTATTCTTCTGGTTTTTCTTTTTATTTTTCTTCCTCTTCTTCTCCTTTTTTTATTCTTCCTCGTATATTTTCTCATTATCAATCATTTTTGTTGTCTTCATATCAATTTTAAAAATTATGTATTTTTATAATTTGTTACTTTATTAATCATAGACATACTTGGTATGATCAGGAGATGGACCTCCACGGCCACGTCCTCCTCGCGTCGCGCCTCTTCCTCCTCCTCTGTTTTGTGCTTGTTCCTCCCACCAGTCGGGAAATCCAACGAGTTGCCACCATTTTTCTTTCTTATGACGATCCACAGTGCGTTCTTTGAGTAAAGCGAGAACGATGTTGGGCAGACTGAGCACTTGTTAACATCTCGTTTTGCAAAAAAGCAAACATCATTATGTTGTTGTTCACTGTCTCTAGACGATCTTAGACGTTGTTCTTCTCGAATAATCTTTGAATATATTTCGCCAATGTCTGGAGTTGAATCGGCTGAAATAATACCAGTACAAACACTTCCAAAACAAGATTCTTCTAAACCCATAAAAACTGATGAATCTTTTCTTCTTCACGCTCCTTCTTAAATTCGGAAGGAGCACCAGACAAAGTAGCTGGAATTGGCTTATATGAATCCAATTCTTCCCACATGGAAGACAAACGACCAAACTAGTCAATGACAGCTTGACCATCTTGCCGCAGCTCGTTTTGACTTGACTTGATGAATACGAGCTTTGTTTCCCAGTTCCTACAGAGAAACGCTTCTTGGGATTTTCCCATAACTTATGAGAATCTTGTATAAATGTCACCGTAGAGCGAACACGTGGCTCGATCGATGTACGTATCCAACAAACGATCATGAAGTTAACCGAAAACCAAAGCTCGAGGTTTGGATCGTCATGTAATGGTTTTGTAATGGTTCCGTTCCATCGATTAAACCTTTCTTTCGTTTAGCACGAAGAGCATTAGTCATCTCGCCGGACCATTTGTTGTAGTTCTCTCCAGATAGCACCACTGATATTATCATTGCACTGGGATTGTCGCCGAGGACGATACTACCTTTCATCGAATCGTGTGGTGGCAGCAGAATGAAAAACAAAGTCGATCTCTTGCATCATATCTTGTAAGAGATTAGAGTCATTCACTCCCATATTGTTCAGTGATATGTCACCCAGAACAGGAACAACTTTTGCTATTAAGGCGTTTAAACTTTCATCACCAACATTCATTCTCAATACCTTAAACAAATCTTTCTCGAAAATCTGTTATATAAAGTTATCAAAATTACAACGTTAAAATTCGTATGAATTGTCCAACAACAAATTTTGGTCTTACATATTGGCATGTGTATATAAATATACCTCACTACGTAACCGTTGTTCCGCGGACTTCTTGTCGGATGCTCTTACAAGGACGTAAAGCCTCTTTATGTTTGGCTGCAATCTCAGAATCCGCTCCACTAGAACTATGTTTAGATATCATAACTATTCATGAACAATAGTGACAAACTAATCTTTAACAAAAAATACAAATAATGATCACATTAATGGTTAATTAGTTACATGAGTGAATTAAAAAGTAGACACTCAAATATATATTTACTCTGATATATCGTGGTATATGAGGAAACTATGAAGAATATTGAACAGAGAATTACCTTTACCAAGAAAACCGGAAACACCAGTGACGAGAATTGTCTTGTTCTCAAGAAACTGAACACAATTTGTTTCCATAGTTAAATCTCAAAAACCTAAATTAATGAAGAACAAAGGAAAAGTGAAGTGTTTGTTTGTTAAGAATGTTCAATCCCTGCACTATAATATATGTATTTATAAAAGGTGTGGGTAGTAGGGGTGGGCAAAATAACCGTAACAAAAAAAAAATAAACTGAACCGAACCGTAAATTTGTAATTCAGTTTGGTTTTGGTTTTTATTAAAAACCCGTTCGGTTACCATTATAAAAGTTATTTCAGTTCGGTTTAAAACCGTAAAACCGTGGTTTAACCAAATTTACTTTTTATATATGCTTATATAGATACTTGTATTATCTAATTTTATTTATAAAAAAAATATCCTAAAACGGTTGCACAAAAAAGATTAATAAAAAAAAGATACAAATTCTAGATATATAAGCACCTTATATATAATTTAAGGTTTTGGATCATTTATTTATTTTTTTACTATAATTTATCAAGTGATTTTCGCAAACCGCATCACTAAGTTTGACTTCCATTCTCTTTAAAATTTTCAATATAATCAATTTTGAGTTTTGAATTTTTACAATTACAAATTCAATGTTTTGATTTGAGTTTTAAAATATTATTTTTTATAAAATCATGAAATCATCTACAAAAATCGAAACCGAAACCAAACCAAACTGAACAGAATTAGTTTTGGTTAAAACCATTAAAAATGTAAACCGAAGAAAACTAAACTGAACCAAATTGTATTTTAATCGGTTTCTAAATGGTTTTATTTTTTCTAAAACCGTAAAACTGAAAAACCAAAAAAACTGAACTGTAAACCTGAATGCCCACCCCTAGTGGGTAGGATGCTGGAGTTTTCAGAAACAGATGGTTGTGTTTCAATAGTTACTGAATGATTAGAAATTGATGTGTTTGCTAGATATTTATGTTTGGCTGACAGCGAATGTATGTGTGATTACATATATACTATCTTTGTTTCACAATGTTACATTTTTAAAGTTATGTATACATATTAAGAATTCTTTTACAATTCTTGATATACATTTGTTGTATTAATTGTAATTATTGTGGGTAAAAGTAGAAGATGTTATATAAATTTTGCATAGAAAATATAATACTTATATCTTTGTGATATGTGCAACAATTTTTTTTTCTTTCCAAAACATAGATTATTAAGGAACAAAAGGAGTATTTAGCAAAATAGCTTATAGATACAATGAAAAGTTTCGAAACAAAACAAAATTATATTATTATAACAATAAAGAGTTTAAATTCCAATTCTAACAAACTAATTAAAAACATTTTAATAAAGAGGTTAATTTGGAGCATTTTTTGCGTTTAATAAATCTTTTTTATAATTTTAACATTCTATAGTTGAATTAATGTATAAGTTATAGAACAATTCTTGAGTTTACCACTAGAGTTGAACCCTTATATTCATCCCCTCATATTATATCTAATCAAAATGCCCCATAATATCATATTTAGAAAATAAATAAAAATTTTAAGAAAAAAAATTAAACATTAAAAACAAATTTAGAAACAAATAAAATCATTATTTTAGAAAAATTGTTATGAGTTACAGATATATTAGGAAATCTGATTGAAAAGTCACTTTGAAAACATAAAAAGACATTCTTTCTCAAACAAAATAAAAACTATATAACAACTCTCTTTCATAAACACAGAGGAAGAGAAAGTACTGATGTAGTAAAAAATGAAGACGGAGGAGAGAAAAGTCAAACTCAATAATATAAGAAAATATATGCGATCCCACAATTCAGTGTTACCAATTGCTATCTCTGTCACGTGTTGTGCATCGACGTTAAACCGGTGTAAGGCTACGAGACTTCTTTAAAGACTCTAGATCATGTGAGAGTTTTGAGATCTCCTCATCTTTCTTAGTCACTGCAGCAGCAAATTGAAACCCTAAATCTGATCAAAATCACCTAAATCAACAGTAGCACAGCTCAATTCTTTCTCCTTCAAACTCTGATTTTTTTTTTCTTCACCGACAGACTTCTTCGACAATGGAGAAGACAAAAAAAAAAAAGTCAGCAAAGAACGGCGTTAACAAAAACGTGATTAATTATTTTTTAACTTTTAATTTATTTTTTAAATATATATTAGGTGTCATTTTGATTGGATACAACATTAGGAGGTGAATAGAAGGGTTCATCCCTAAGGGTGAATCCAATAATTGTTCTAAAAGTTGAAGAAAGCGTTCACATAGTATTTTTAAAACTCGATATTATTGGTCCATGTCATCTTCTATATTAAATTAAGAAAATTTATTAATTTTAAGTAGTGTTGCTAATAGAAAATATTTTAGAAAACCTAATCTGATTGGTCAATGTTATCATCTAAATGAAATTAGAAAAATTTCTTAATTTTAATTTTTAAGTGTGTTGTTAATAGAAAGTATTTTAGAAAATAAGAAAACTATGTCATGAATTTTAGACAACTAATAGTATTGTCTCACATTATCATATGCTTAGATTAGGAGAATTCTTTAATTATAGGATTTAATTTGAAAATAATACAGAAAATAAGAAAATCATTTTATAGATTACAAACTACCAACCAGTGTAGTGTTGTTAATGTAGGAATAAGAAAATAAGAAACCTACAATGTAGTGTTGTTAATAGGAAAGAATATTTGTTGAATATTGAAAAATTATAGATTCTAACATGAGTCAAATTAGAAAACTACAATTGAATTTGGCGGTTTTGTAGCAAATAGATAACAAGAATAAGGAAATATTCTCAAAACGCCAATATAGGACATATTAGGCGATTGCAACCAGCGACTGCAAAACGATAGTTTGTTTGATATTTGCAGTGATCCGCAACCAATCGTAGCGACTGGTCGCAGTGATATTTTCATAAACCTTCAGCGACAAGTTGCGCGACTGCAAAACAAATAATAGTAACAACGAACGACCGAATATATTAACTTAATATTATATTAGATTTTTTTATTAATTCATTAATGGTTTCAATGATAAATAATCATTTTTGTGGAGTCTGAATGTTCCAAAGAAAATAGAGAGGATCATGAGAGCTCATTAAGAGCTTGAGGAAAAATGAAAGAATATGATGTACAAAGTCATGAGACCATACGTTATAAAATATTGATTTTAAGATACTATTTTCAATAAGAAATAATCTTGAATATAAATATTTTTGTTATGGTTTTAAAAAAAAAGTAACTTAATATTATACTATGAAAATTTCTTAATTTTAAGGTGATAGTATTAGTTATAAATAATCATCTTTTGCGGTATTTGAATTTATTAGTTTTAGATAACATATTTAACACTTTAAATTTAATTACAAATCAAGCTACTTAGTTTTAGAACTTTTAATATTGCAATCAGAGACTCAATAGATTGATGTAAAAAAGGCCAAGAGAGCTTTTGTAGCAGATAGGGTTTAGGGTTAACGTCTAAGCAGATGGACGACTAAGCAGCCAAGACATTCTCACGCTTGAGTTCTTCAACTGCAAGAAGACCTCTCTGTACTCTTTCTTCAGAAACAAATCCAACGCACACATGTAAAGATCACTGCCTTGCTCAACCTCTTCCATGGAGTCCAAACACTCAATGCACTCTCCAATCGTAAACTCATACTGCTTAACCGATGCACTCACTGGACTCTCATTCACCCTCTCTGTATTGACACGGTGACATGTCGGAATTGCAATTTCAACATCTTGTAACCGAGATACTGCAAAACCAACACCGTTAAACCTCCTGCGCTGCTGTGTAGGCTCTTCATCGTCATAATCATCGCCAAATTCAGTTCCTATGAAAGGCTCGTTTGTGTAGAGTGTTGATAATGGAGTTGGGTCATGTAGCTGTGGTGATTGGGAATGATGTTTTTCGCGAGCTCTCTTGCGATAAGGACGGAAATAGGCTTTTCCAGGTTCTATAACTCCTGCGAAGATGGTTGCTAGTTTATCCGCATGAAGAACATGTTTCCTTCTGAATTGATTAAATCAAAAACAACATCAAAAACAAGCTACATAATCTACCAATTGATTAAAGAGAAAAGGAAGAAGAGTTTTTTTTACCTGTAAGTAGATCTTCCATCCCTTACGGGTACAGTCTCAGTGGTTCTTCAGCTGAGCTCTTGTGTAGGTTCGTCCAGAGTTCTTATTGTTTATATATATATAATGATTTAAAATATAATAAATAATATAAAGTAAAATGAAATTATAAAAAAATATTATATTAAATAAAATAAAATTATGAAAATAGAATACAATAATATAAAAATATTAAAAATTAAATTAAAAACCTATATAAAATAAAATAAATAAATAAAATAAAATAAAAATAACAATATATAAAATAAAATGAAGAAAATACTATAAATTTAAAACTTATAATAAATAAAATTAACAAATAAAATTTAAGTTAAGTAAACGAAATTTAAATAAATTACATTAACTTTATTAACTTAATATTAAATTAGAAAATTTTATTAATCTAAGTTAGTGGCCTCTATTATAAATAATCATCTAGATGTTTTTGATAAATTAAGTGATAATTATCAATGCAACTAACAAAATAAAGGTAAAAATATAATTATATTCAATTTATATGATTTATGTCATTTGGTTTAAATATTCTATCTAAATTTGCAAGAAACAAAAGTAGAATTTTGAATATAAAGTTTTTAAAATTTAATGCTAAATTGAATACACTTTCCATGAAAGGAAAGATATTTACTCAATGTTACCTCGACACAGGATGAAGCTATTTGTGAAGAACTTGCGACGCAGAGGCGTGTCTATAGTGTTAGAGAAAATACATTTGTCTTAGGCCTCAAAAATATTAAACAAATTTTGGAGCCCAATATATATATATATATATGATATATTGATAAAATATGTATATAGTATGATTTTCTTGAATTTAAACTTTTATTTCATATATTGAAAAGTAATGTTAATTATTTCAAATACTTTATAAATTTTATTTTAAATTTTAGTAGTTTTATAGATTAAAATAATATTAGTTAAAAATAATTTACAAAAATAGTATAAAAAGCTTAAGAAAATAATCCAAAATTTATCTTCATAAATGAAAATATATTTATTATCTCTAATTTATTACAAAATATGTTAAATTTTAGTTACAACATATAAGTTACCACACAAAAAAAAATATAAAATACAATTTTTTTGTTCGCTTTAAATCTTTAAAACTCTAGGCACGGCTCTACTTACTTTTTTCACTGCAACAACTTCATCATCAATAGCAACCAACCACTGCCTAAGAAATTATGTACTATTAAAATATCAATTCCTGCCAAATTTGTTGTTTCATAATTAAAAGCAAAATGTACTTCAAGAAGACCATTTTCCTAAATGAAATTTACTTTTATTATAAAACTTAAATTTAATATGTATCGGAATCGGATTGAACACCCCTACAACTAGGACTGGGACAGATTGAGAGCATTTGGGTATCTAAATGTATTTTTTAAACATTTGGGTATCTGTCCAATATTAAAATATCCATATATTATTGGATCTGAATCTGTAAACATATAAAAATAATAATGAAAATAGTCATAACTTTAAATTTTATAAATAAAAATAAAATCTGAATTTTTTGTAAAAATGATATTTAAAATTAATTTATATTGTATTATATATATGTAAATCAAATAATAATTTTAAAGAATATTTTAAAAAGCTATGATCTTTTTATATTTTACGAATCATGATATCGGATCTATATCTGTATCTGGATATACAAATTTTTGATATCGGATATATAAATTTATAATACCACCACTATGGCCCTACATAGAGGTGGACAAAATATCCACACTCGAAACCCAAACCCGGATCCGACCTAAAAAGCCCGAACCAACCACAATTCAAAATTTTAAAATACTCAAACGGGTCCTAAACTTAAAAACTCGAACATCTAAATTCGAACCCATAATCGAATGGTTACCCGAAATATAATTATGGGCTCTGATACCATTGAGGAAACAGAAGTAGAGATAATAATTTTTTAAAAATTAGTTGTTAAATTTTTAAAAAAATTTAACTAAACAATAATAAGGCTGTTAAACCAGCCATATAAATTAAAAGCATAAGTAATAATTAAAATAACAAAATACTTTATAAAAATAAAAATAAAAACTTACAAAGAGATCATAACAATGTTTGATATTACGAGAGGAGAGAAGTGGGAGAGAAGAGATGTCGGAGGTAGTGAGAGAGTGAATGAAACAGATGAGAGAAATAGAGAATGAGAACTTGGAGATTACAAACAAGAAATAATTGGTGGAATGGGTCATTTTTCAAAAGTTATTAGTAATATAGACCAAATACTATTTATAATTAGAAGAAAGAGGCTGACCCACACTCACACTAATACTTCTTCCACACTAACAACATTCTCTCTCCTCTGGTAAAATGACTTCTAAGGATATTTTAAGAGAAAGACTTACGTAGAGACTCTCTCATAAAGAGATTGGGTGAGTAGACAGTTCTGTATACCATGTTTTACATATGGGTGTACACCATGATAATTATGACGGTGTACGAGACGGTAGGTATGATGGTGTACGAGGTGATAATTACGACGATGTACGAGGTGATACTTACGACGGTGTACGAGACAATATTTATAATGGTGTACAAGACGGTAACTATTATGGTGTACGAAACAGTGTTTTAAAAGAGTGTACGTGACATTAATTATGATGGTGTAAGAGATAGTAAATATAATAGTGAATCAAACGGTTTACAAAATAAGAAGTGAACAGTGATATTGATGGTAGATAGAAATAGTAGTGGATGGAGATGAGACTATGATTGTGTGTCAAATGGTGTACAAAGTAAATGTTAATTGGTGTACAATTGAGATAATGTACACTAGATAGTGGTTATAACAATTTACGTGAAGATATTTTTGTGCTCTAATAAAATTGATCTTATTAGATTCGCAAAAAGATTTCAAACAATAAAATTTTGTTTTAAAGTTTTATGATAAATTATTTGGTTATAGTCACAAAAATGAAAAAATTGATGAAAGAGAAAAAAAAATTGAAAGAAATAAAAGGAGAGAGAAAAAAAATCAGAAAAAATAAAAGAAAAAGGGAAAAGAATGAAGGAGTGGCAACATTTGTAATTAAGAGAAGTAATAGAGGATAGATATGTAAGAGACAATCTAGTGAATAGTAATGTACTCCCTCTTTAGCTAATTATAAATAGTGTATGTCCTATTTCTACAACAAGTAATTTTGAAAAAATGACTCAATTAGAAAATTAACTCTACAAACAAACATATACTCTTTTATATAGGAGTTTCACAAAGCTACTAAACATATAATAATGATAAAACATAAACTAGTGGTACTATATATACAAATATTAATTATATTTAGACTTAATATAACCCAATTATCTAAAATTACAATTATAAATTCTAATCAAAATATATAAAATAACTAAAATATCCAAAAGTTCCTAGTTATATTTGTGAAAATTTAACCAAAGTTTATTCAAATTTAACATTTTTTTATTTCCTCAATATTTTCGGATACTTGAATCCGACCTGAACCCGAATGGATACGAACTGAACTTGACCCGAAACTATGAAATATCTGAACGAGTCCTATATCCCTAAACCCGAATATCCAAAAATCCAAAATTTTTGATCCGAACCCGAATGGGTACCCGAATGTCCACCATGATTATAATCACACATACATTCGGTGTCATACAAGACCTCCAACGAATCCATTCCCTAAACGGCTTAACCGATGAATTTAAAGTTTAAACCAATAGCCGTAAGTATACATACTGCTGCGTTTCAACTTACTGAGAAATCTACAGGCCCAAATTTAGCCCATCCTCTATTTTCCTCAGGCCCAATCTTTCTATTGGATTGATTGGAACATCTGGAATTACAAGCTTCGACGATTCTGATCGGAAACGAAGACGGAGCGAGACAGAGACACAATCGGAGCTTTGTCAGAACAATTACAAGCGTCTCTATATTAGGTTTAAATTTTCGATTTGGATTTTGACATTCCGATCTTTTTTGAAACTTTTCTAATTCCTCTTCAAAGGATTATTTAAACACAACAAACCCTTTATTTACCAATTTTTGCCACTGCCGTCAACATTCCTCTTTTTTTTTCTCTGCTCAAAACAAAAAACATAATTTTTTTTTGCTACTTAGTTTTTTTTTCTTTTTTTTTCTTTTTCTTGAAGTGCTTTAGACAATGGCGAAATCAAGACTTCACCCACAATTCTTCCAAACACTTGTACCTAGCTTCAACACACACTTGGTACAAAAACTATCTCTTCTTCTCTCTTTCTCTTCAACAAAGCTTAATTCAGAGATTTTCATCTGTTTTTTTTTTCATCTTTGTAGACGATTCCTGAAGACTTCTTCTTAAAGTATATTGAAGGAAGAATCATCACAGAGCTAAAATCAGACTCATCGGACAAAACATGGAAAGTGAATATGTCTGATCATAGACTCACTAGCGGCTGGGAAGAGTTTGCTGTGGCTAATGATTTTCAAATCGGTGATGTTGTTGTTGTTAGATATGAAGGAGATATGGTGATTCATGTTTCTAATTTAGGACCAAATTACTCCGACATTCAACACATATCGTCTCCATGCAATAACAATGATGGTATAAACTATAAAGTCTGGTTCTGAATTTCTGATTTTTCTGTGTTTGGAGATTCATATTTCATCAATTTGAGTGGTTTTTTTTATTTGATCAATTAGGTAAAAGTTTGTTGAAGAAGCGTTTGCATTCAAGAACACAAGTTGATTTTTCATCAAACGATGGAGATGGAGATGTTGATGATGAGGGTAAATTAGGTAATATTTACTTCTCTTGTGTTCTGTTATTTCTATTATAATGAAAGTATATGAGGTTTTAAATTATTGGGATGTTTTTTTTGATACAGATCTTCACAAAAATAAGAAAGTGAAGAAGATTATTTCAGAAGCACTAGAAGTTTCTTCTTCTTCTTCTTCATCAGATAACTCATGCTTTGTGGCTCTTGTCACGGCTACGGATCTACGCACAGATACACTGGTACTTTAGTTTACTCTTGCATTGAACAAGACCTAATACTAATAGTGTAGTCGTTCACTAAATGAAGTATTGGCATTTAGGTGTAGGCTAGTTTGGTTTGTGAGAAACATTGTTGAAGCAAAATCAAAAGTTAACTTAAAGTTTGTTTTGGTTCAGTTTGGTAAAACATCTTAGGTAGTTGTATGTATTAGCTTCTAGTTGGATTTGGTTCATCTTTGTTTACCTATGTGTGGCAGGAACCGGAATTTCGTTTCGCTTCTGTTTGGTTTCATTTTGATTGGTTCAATTTGTCCTAATTGCCTACTACCCCTACTTTTATGCATATAGAATCATGTATCTAAAGAAAATGCTTGTTCAGGTTTGGTATATTTTTGTTAAGTTGGTTAGTCATGAAACTAAACAAAGTGTCATATGAGGAAATACTGAATTGTCCAAGTGATATACAAAGTGGCTCGTAAGTATATTATTCTGATTCTTGTGTTAATCTGATGTTTGCAGGATCTTCCACAACATTTCACAAGCTCAAATGGACTTACAAGAAAATGCTTTGGGATTGTTTTAACAGATGGGGGAGAGAGATCATGGGCATTGGATCTGAGGTCTAACGAATCATCTGATACTTTTTACATAAGCCAAGGTTGGAGAAACTTCTGTGATGAAAACGGACAAAAAGAAGGAGACTTCTTTATGTTTAAACTAGTGAGAAGCGGGGAAATTATGGTGCTCAGTTTCTGCCCTACAGATTTGATCAATGATAGAAGGCAAATGGACTGTTCAGAAGCTATCAAGAGAGAATCTCTTCCCACAGAAATTTACAGCGATGAAGAGTACATAGCAGGGGAGAGCAATGAAGACGATTGCAGCGCATTGGAGTCAATGGTGGAGTCAAAAAAAAAGAAGAATAGTCTGAAACAAAGATCTTCACCATATTCATCATATTCGCCATGTTATAAACGATATGTAACATTTACACTTCCACCTGATTATGTCAGAATTGCAAGATTGGTAAGTTTGTTTAAAACAACTCTTGATTCTTCTTCACTTGTTTGGTTTTGACGACTTATGTTCAAATATCTACAGACTCTTCCATCACTATTCGTCAAGGATAATGGCATCAACAAGCCTGGGGAGATATATCTATTGGATAAAAATGGTACAAAGTGGTTGGCAAGTCTTCTGCTGGACAAGAAAGGAACAATGACTTTGGGAAAGGGTTGGAAAGAATTTGTTAAAGCAAACGTCTTAAAGACAAGCTTCATGCTCAAGTTGATATGGGAAGACACAACTCCTATGCTTAGTTTGTGTGGTGCAGAATCTACCAGTGACAGAGAGCAAGAAGAGTTTTCGAAAGCTATGGAGAAACCGTCTCTTTTCATGGATCCTAACAACAGAGGCAAGATCAACAAAGCTGAGGATAACAAAGAGAACATGTCAATGGAGAGAGAGAAGAATCATATGAAAGGAAGGGATTCAATTCCATGGAGCCAAAAACAATATGTGACATTAACAATTACACCATCCAGTGTCTCTAAAAATAGACTGGTAAGTTTATCAAACAACTCTTGTTTCAGGGTTTAGTTTATTGTACTTTTTAATGATTTTGACACTTTTGTTTGTTTATCGCTGAAATCTTCCACAGAGACTTCCAAAGAAATTCACAAGGGAAAATGACATCAATCCTGGGATGACTACTCTGTTGGGAAAAGACGGTAGAAAGCAGCAAATGAATTTGCTATTGGACAAATACAAAGGAGTCATGAAATTGGGGAACGGCTGGAAAGATTTTGTTAAAGAAAATGGCTTAAAGACAGGTGATTCTTTCACGTTGGAGTTGATATGGGAAGACGCAAGTCCTGTGTTCATCTTATGCCCTGTAGATTCAATTCCAGCAAGCCAAAAACAATTTGTGACATTAACAATTACACCTAACAGTGTCAGAAACTGTTTTCTGGTAAGTTTACCAAACAACTTTTGACTCAAGTGTTGTGTTTAATTTGGTTTTGACAAAAGTTTTTTGCTTATCAATTGAAATTTTCGACAGCGTCTTTCAAAGATGTTCACGATGGAGAATGGCATCAACAAGCCGGGGATGATTACTCTATTGGGCAAAGACGGTAGAAAGCACCAGACGAAATTGCTTTTGGACAAATGCACAGGAACCATGGGTTTGGGAAACGGCTGGAAAGATTTTGTTAAAGAAAATGGGTTGAAGACGGGCGATTCCTTCACGCTCATGTTGATTTGGGAAGACGAAAATCCTGTGCTGAGCTTGTGCCCTGCAGAATGTAGCGTTAACAGAGGAACAAGAGAAGGGTGTTCAGAAACAAATCAGAAAAACTCTATTCCCATAGAACCTAGCAAAGACAAGAACATCAAAGAAGATAACAGCAAAGAGGAGAGCAAGTTAATGGAGAGGGAGAAGAATCATCTAAGAGGAACAGACTTTGTTCCATCAAGCCAAAAACAATTTGTGACTTTAAGAACACAAGTAGATTTTTCATCAAACGATGGAGATGGAGATGGAGATGTTTATGATGAGGATAACTTAGGTAACTTTTACTTCTCTTGTATTTTGTAATTTTATTAAAATTGAAAGTATCAAAGGTTTTAAAATGTTGGGATGTTTTTTGATACAGAGCTTCACAAAAATAAGAAATTGAAGAAGAGTAGTTCAGAAGCAGAAGCAGTTTCTTCTTCTTCTTTTTCTTCATCAGATAACTCATATTTTGTGTCTCTTGTCACGGCTACGAATCTACGTACAGATACACTGGTATTTACTTTACTCTTGGATTGATCACAGTTTCATACTAATAGAATTTGCATATTGTGGTTTAATAACTCGCTAAATGAATGGTTGGTTGGCATTTAGGTGTAGTCTAGTCTATTTTTGTTTTGGTTCAGTTTGATAAAGTCTTAGGTAGTAAACGTTTGTATTAGCTTCAAGTTGGATTTCGTTCATCTTTGTTTACTTATGTGTGGCAGAAACCTTGCAGAAGTAAAATGGAATTTCGTTTGGCTTCTGTTTGGTTGCAGAAGTAAAATGGAAGTAAACCTAATTTTCTACTACACCCTACTTTCATGCATATAGAATCATGTAACTAAAGCAAATGTTTGTTCAGGTTTGCAATATTATTGTAAATTTGGTTAGTCATGAAACTAAAGAGAGAGTCATGAGGAAATTTTGAATTGTCCAAGTGATATACAAAGCGGCTCCCAAGTCTATTATTCTGACTCTTGTGTTAATCTGGTGTTTGCAGTATCTTCCACAACATTTTACAAGCTCAAATGGTCTTACAAGAAAATGCCGCATGATTGTTTTAACAGATGGAGGAGAGAAATCATGGGCATTGGATTTAAGGTTTAACGAATCATCCGATACTTTTTACGTAAGCCAAGGTTGGAGAAACTTCTGTGATGAAAACGGACAAAAAGAAGGAGACTTCTTTATGTTTAAACTAGTGAGAAACGGTGAAATTCCGGTGCTCAGTTTCTGTCCTACAGATTTGATCTATTATAGAAGGGAAATGGAATGTTCAGAAGCTGGCAAGAGAGAATCTCGTCCCACAGAACTTAGTAGCAAGGAAGTGAACATAGCAGGGAAGAGCAGTGAAAACGATTGCAGCGCATTGGAGTCAATGATGGAGTCAGAAAAAAAGAAGAATAGTCTGAAACAAAGATCTTCACCATATTCATCATATTCGCCATGTTATAAGCGATATGTAACATTTACACTTCCACCGGATTATGTCAGAATTGCAAGATTGGTAAGTTTGTTTAAAACAACTCTTGATTCTTCTTCACTTGTTTGGTTTTGACGCCTTATGTTCAAATATCTACAGACTCTTCCATCACTATTCGTCAAAGATAATGGCATCAACAAGCCTGGGGAGATATATCTATTGGATAAAAATGGTACAAAGTGGTTGGCAAGTCTTCTACTGGACAAGAAAGGAACAATGGCTTTGGGAAAGGGTTGGAAAGAATTTGTTAAAGCAAACGTCTTAAAGACAATCTTCACAGTCAAGTTGATATGGGAAGACACAACTCCTGTTTTTAGTTTATGCGGTGCAGAATCTGCTAGTGACAGAGAGCAAGAAGAGTTTCCAAAAGATATCAAGACTGAGCTAGAAGAGTTTTCAAAAGATATCAAGAAACAGTCTCTTTTCGTAGATCTTAGCAACATAGAAAAGATAAAAAAGAGGAAGATAACAAAGAGAACATGTCAATGGAGAGAGAGAAGAATCATCTGAAAGGAAGAGATCCAATTCCATCAAGCCAAAAAAAAATTGTGGCATTAACAATTATACCATCCAGTGTCTATAAAAATAGACTGGTAAGTTTATAGTGTGTCAGAGAATTAGTTTTTCTCTCTTTTACTCTTGTTGGTTTTATCACATAACTAGAAGGTATTATTCTTATTCTCCGTTCAAATCTTTTCCAGGTTCTTGCAAAGCAATTTGTGAGAGATAATAGCATGGAAAAGCCTGGAATGATATATCTGTTGGATACAAATGGTAAAAAGTGGCTGACAAAGCTTCAACGGGACAAGAAAGGAACAATGAGTTTAGGAAAAGAATGGGAAGAATTTGCTGAAGCAAACGACTTTAAGTTAGGCGAATCCTTTATGATGGAGTTGGTATGGGAAGACAAAACTCCTATGCTCAGTTTGTTCGGAACAAAAACTAGCAGTTCGAAAGCTAACGAGAAAGCGCCAGTTTCCTCAGAACCTGAAAGTAGAGATTTAACCTCAGTGATCCAAAACTGATTTGTGACATTAGCACTCACACTTGAAGATGTCAAAGCTTGTAAACTGGTAAGTTCTTGCTTTAGAGTTGAGCTTAGTTTTTGTCTTGAAGTTATAATTGGTAATGAGAGATGTCTTTGTTTCAAATGTTTTGCAGATTTTTCCAAGTCAATTCATGAAAGCTAATGGTATCAATAAACTTGGGAAGATGACTATTTTGGGTGAAAACAAAGTGGAATGGTCGGCATATGTGTTGTCAAGAGATGGAACTGTAGTTTTGGGAAGTGGTTGGGAAGGTTTTTGTGAGGCTAATGGTGTGAAGTTAGGAGAGTCTTTTACTTTAGAGTTCATTTGTGAACAAGATACAACTCCTGTTCTTAAGTTCTGTTCTCTGCAGACTAAAATGCAAAAGTGTTCATTAGGAATAGAAAAATTGTAAAGTAGGCCTTAAGCATATAAACCGAACTTAAGTTTTGACTTCGGTTTAGCAGTGAATAGAGCTAACTTTGGTATTCGGTTTCGTTTGGAATTACAAACCCGAATTTTATTATAAATTTAATCGAAATTACAGGCCGAATTTTACTGAAGCAATTAAAAATGTATCAAATTTAATAGAAATGTTTAAAAAAATTGAATTCTTATTTTTGAGTAAACCGAACAGATTTGGTTTTTTTGGTTCCAATACGACACAAATAGTTTACCTTGAACCAAACCAAAATTTGTCTTATTCAAACATAACCAAACCAAACTTTACTTTTGGTTTAATTTGATTTTACCGAACATAAAAACCGGACTTCCATATACACAGAACCAAACCAGAGTGCTTAAACCGATTGCCCAGCTCTGATTCTAATAAGTACATTTATTAAAGATCATCGATTTGACTTAAACCTGTAATATATAATATATAATATATAATATATTCATATTAAAGATCATCGATTTGACTTAAACCTACAAAAAGTCATCAATGGTTTTAAAGCAGAGTTCCAAGAAACTGTACTGTACTTACCACTGTAGACTTTAAAGCTTGGTGAAATGTTTTCGTGATTTTTGACTCTTTTCTTCATGAAATTGCAGTGTTAGAAGCTAAGAGATTTAGGGATTTTGAGAATGGCCAATGAACATTTCTTCCAGCCTCTTCTTCCCGGCTTCCACAGCCAGTTGGTACTTCCTTTCTCCGTTGTTCTCTATCTGTGTCTGTCTCTTTGAGAAGCTAATTGAGAAACTGTTTGGTCTTTGCATGTTGATTCAGACAATTCCTGTAGCTTTCTTCTTGAAGAATATACAAGGAAGATATGATGAACAGAAGAAAACAGAGCTAAGATCAGATGCGTCCAAGAAAATCTGGGAAGTGAAGATAGATGGCAGGAGACTCACTGATGGTTGGAAAGAGTTTGCTCTTTCACATAATCTTCAAATGGGCGATATTGTCGTTTTCAGACAAGAGAGTGACATGTCTTTCCACGTCACACCGTTGGGACCCAGTTATTGTGAGATTCAATATGGATCTTGTTCAGACAAGGAAAGCAACTCCGGTGAGTTATCAGTTATGTTCTATTTCTTTCTCTAGCTATGACTCTATGAATTGACATTCAGAAAATGTGTTCATATAATTAGAAAGTGAAGAAGTGAAGAAAGTGAAGAAGAATCCGAAAAGAGAAGAAGAGTCTTCTTCACTAGATCCTTGTTGTTTAGTGGCTAATGTCTCGCCTGCGAGTCTACATTATGACTTACTGGTATTATACTTCTAATATGAACTCATATATAAACTCTTTTACTAGGGTCTGATTTTTTTTTTTTTTGGTATTGTAATGAATTTTCAGTATCTTCCAAAGCGTTTTGTGAGGGCAAATGGTATAGACATTGGATCTGGAGAGATTGTTCTGATGAATGAAAAGGGTAGAAGATCATGGACGTTAAGTTTGAGAGAAAAGCAATCATGTGGAACTACGTACATCAGAGGAGGGTGGAGAAGTTTCTGTGGTGCAAATGGACTTGAAGCTGGAGATATTGTCACTTTCAGACTGAGCCAAAGAGGAGGAACTCTTGTTCTACGTTCTTTGTCCTCCAAAGAGCCAGAAGAAGAAGCTAATGAAGTAGTGTCTCTTTCCACAGAATCCGAATGCGATGAAGAGAACATTGGTGAGTTGTGTTCTGCCTCTCTCTAGTCTAACTATGCCTATGACACATGACATTGAAGAGCTAATCAGTTTCACTATTCCTTTCTTTTTCAGGGAAGATTCAAATGAAGGAGAATCCAAGAAGAGAAATAGTGTCTTCTTCACTAGATCCCTTTTGTTTTGTGGCTAATGTCTCGCCTGCGACACTCCGATATGACAGACTGGTACCTATTCCTAATTTGAACCAAAACCTCTCATTCTAGGATCTGAATTTATATCAAAATCAACTTGTATTGTAATGAATTTTCAGAATCTTCCAAAGAGTTTTGTGAGGGAAAATGGTCTAGACACTAGATGTGGAGAGATTGTTCTGATGAATGAAAAGGGTAGATCATGGACATTAGAGTTGAAAGGAAAGGACTCAGATCAAGTTACGTATATCCGTGGAGGGTGGAGAAGTTTTTGTGGTGATAATGGACTTAAAGCTGGAGGTATTGTCACTTTCAAACTGAATCAAAGAGGAGGAACTCTGGCTCTACGTTTTTTGTCCTCCAAAGAGCCAGAAGAAGAAGAAGCTAATGAAGTAGTGTCTCTTTCCACAGAACCGGAAAGCGAAGAAGAGATCAACATTGGTGAGTTTGTGTTGTGTCTATCTAACGTTGTGTTGTTTCTCAAGAAATGTACTCATAATGGAATATGGATCTTGATTTATTCTTTTCTTTTCAGGGAAGATTCAAAGGAAGAAGAATCCAAGAAGAGAAACAGAGTCTTCTTTACTAGATACCTCTTGTTTTGTTGCTAATGTCGCGGCTTCCACACTACGTTATGATACACTGGTATTTTACTCCTCATTTGAACCAAAAAAATCTTTTACACTATGATCTTGTAATTAGACCAAATTCATGATGTGTTATAATGAATTTCCAGTATCTTCCAACGAAATTTGTGAGGGCAAGTGGTGTAGACACAAGATGTGGAGAGATTGTTTTGATGAATGAAAAGGGCAGATCATGGACGTTAAAAATGAAACAAAAGCCATCATGTGGAAGTGGAACTACTTATATCAGACGAGGGTGGCGAAGTTTCTGTCGTGGCAATGGACTTAAAGCTGGAAGTTTCTGCACTTTCAAACTGATAAGAAAAGGAAGAACTCAAGTTCTACGTTTGTCCCGCAATGAGCCAGAAGAAGAGTGTTCAGAATCTGATGAAGTAGAGTCTCTTTCAACAGAACCGGAAAGTGATGGAGAGAGCAGCCAAGAAGAGAGGAAGATATCACAAGAATGCTCTATAAGCAAGGGAAAGAAGGGTAGATTGATTTGGAAACCTTCATTTTCATCATCTCAAGACCGATTTGTAACATTAACTCTTACACCTTACAACATCAACCGTTCTGCATTGGTTAGTTTCATCACACTCCAAACCCATTTGCTTTATACAGTCTATTCAAGTCTAAATCTTTTGTGTGAATCTTTTTGTTGCAGCGTCTTCCGTTACCCTTCACGAGGAAGAATGGCATCAACGAGGAAACTAAAATGACTATGTTGGATAAACACGGTGTGAAGTGGCCTGTGAATCTGCGTTCTGAGAATGATAAAAGAATTAGACTGGGAGGATCTTGGAAAGACTTCTTGAAAGCTAACTGTGTGAAGACAAACGAATCATTCAGGTTGGAGCTGATTTGGGAAAAAGACTCAAGTTGTGTCCTTAAGTTCTGCTCCAAGGTGAAGCTATAAACCAAATGATGAAACTAAGTGTTTCAATCCTTTTTGGTAAGATTTAACAATGATCGGCTTAAACTCTTTAAGGTCCAATTGTACGATTTTAGTATGTTATTTTAAGTATGCTGTAGGATCCGAGTGAGACCATTGGCCTTAAAGTGTGGAATTTGTGAATGTTAGATTAACTTTAGTTGGTTCACCAAAAAAACAAAAAGATTAACTTTAGTTGAGGATACTCTGATTTCAAGAAATCTCAACATCTCACAAAAGCCACCAAAGTAAGCAACAGACAAAGAAACACATTACTAATCTCGATGACAACATCTCATTGAGATGGTGTTCTTGTCGTTCCTATTAGGATAATAGGAAATAATCTTGATGACAAATTCTTATTTGTAACAAATATTCCCTTTATATGATAATTTATTTTTCACTTGATTAAACTTTACCAAACTTTCATATATTTTTACATATATTTATAGGCTTTTTAATATATTTTATAATTTGTTGACTATTACCCCCATGATATTCACCCAACTTCTTTCTTAATAGGGATAATTATTGTAACGAATAAAACTAAAGATATGAATGTTGGTTTGGATAATCTATTTTGAAATGGACATACAAAAAAGGAAGAAATAAAGATTAAAAATAGAAAAAGAGTCAGAGCCTCACACATTTTTATATATATGAAAATAAATAAAATTTTGAGAAGTGTCAAAAGAGTAGGTGTTGGTTATTGTGAGGCACACTAATTAATTAAAACACTAGATAGATTTTATTGAAATTTTAAAATAGTAGTAAATTATGTGAGAGACATATTTAAATTTAATCTTTCTTAAAAGGAGAAAGTAAACAAAATGTAATCAAGAAAATAAAACTTTTTATTATAACTTTTTCACTTATGACAAATTTATTGTCTTTATTTATTTGTCAACTAGAAACCATTATCTATTCTACCTTTCTTTCTTCCATCTTTCCACAATTTCTCCCATATATTTTAAGACTTGTGAAAACTTGCTGTCTTTTCCTTGTTGTTTCTCCTCATATTCCACGTATTTACGAATAGTTTGTAAGGTTTCTATTTTCATATAAAAAATTTAAGGTTTCTCTACAAAGTTTTATTTTCTCATTTTTTTGGTTGTTGGTATACATAATTTGGTTTCTTACATATGTTAAATTCATTTAGGAAGACATGTGAATTGTCTAACTATCAATTGAAATTTATTTTATAATGGAAAAAAACAATCTATAAAATAGTAGTTGGCCTGTAATAACTGTGAATTGACTTTTAAAAATAGGAAAAAAATGGAAACTAATAAAAGAAAGGAAATAAAATAATTATCAAAAGGGTAATTAATTGAGCTAAAGGCCCCTCATGTGACTTGTAAATATAAGAAACATCTTAATAGGCCCATTCTTTAACTCAAAAACACAGAGCCAAGAAACACAGAGGAGATTCTCTTGGCATCTCCGAATCGAATCTGACAAAAACAAGAAGAAGAAGATCGATGTTCAAGAAGACAAGGAGATTCGATTTGGAATTAGATGCATGAAGTTGGATTAACGTTGGATCTGAATTTCTTCACGCAGCTTATATTAACGCTCGTCTTCCTCTCAATTGGTCTTCTCTACTTTGTCAAAAGAACAGCGGCCAAGTACTTCGAGGTCGGTGGCTCCGGTGGTTTCGATAGAGACCACCGCAGAGATTTCATGGTTTCCGATACGGCTGAATGTGCTGTCTGTGGGAAGGTTTCTACCAAAAAGTGTTCTCGTTGCAAATCTGTTCGATACTGGTATGTTAAAGATTCTCAATTTCTTCTTTTTAGGGTTTTTGGATTTGATTTAGATGTAGTAGCTGGAGATAGATAAAGAACAGTTTTTTTATTTGAAAGTTAGGATTTTTAGGATTTTAGTTGCATCTGTTTTCTTAAAGCCTCTGTTCTTTGCTATTAGCTCTGGAATTGGATTCGATCTAGATGTAGCTGGAGATAGAAATTGGAACACTTTTTCTTTTGAAAGTTTTGATTTTTAGGATTTTAGTTGCATCTGTTCTGTAATTTGTTGCCTTTTCGCCTCTGTTCTTAGCTATTAGTTCTGCGGATCGTCAAAAGTCAGACTGGAACGATCTCTCCTTATTAGGGATTTTGGATTTGATTTAGATGTAGCTGGAGATAGATATTGGAACAATTTTTGCTTTTGAAAGTTTTGATTTTTAGGATGTTTAGTGCATCTGTTTTCATAAATTCGTTTTCTTTTGTTGCCTCTGTTCTTTGATACTAGCTCTGCGGAGTGCCAAAGGTCAGATTGGAACTCAGGACATAAGCTTAAATGCAAGGTGTTTCGGGTTACTGAGTCGTCATCGGTGGGAAGAAATGATCTTGATTTAAAAGCTTCTCTGTTAGGGAATAGGTCTGGTGCTAAGATCGCATTGGTTCCTCAGCTGAGCCAAAACAAGGCTAGATTCAAGCCAGGAGATGTAATGGTCTTCTTTTAGTCATCTGATGTTGACACTCTCTTGATAGTTTTCGTCGTGCAAGTCTGATTATGTTTGTATTCTTCTGCAGGTTCTTTTCCCATATGAAAATTTTGTTCGGTATTTTAACTGGGACAGACCAAGTTTGACTCCTTGTGGTCTCAACAATTGTGGAAACAGGTTTTTGTTCATCTCGCTTCTAGTTTAGCTTTAATGCACCTATTGAATCCTCTTTTTAATCTGATTTTCTTTTACTTTTATTGTCAATCCTCTTTCAGTTGTTTCGCTAATGTGGTTCTACAATGCCTTTCCTGGACATGCCCTCTTGTTGCATACCTTCTGGAGAGAGGCCACAAGAGAGAATGTAAGTTTTTATTTAATGCTTCACAACTCTTCAATTGGATTTTCTGTATGCACTTTAACTTTTTTTCTATATTTTGTTTGACAGGTAGGCGCAATGATTGGTGCTTCTTCTGTGAATTTGAAACTCATCTTGAAAGAGCAAACCATAGCCGGTTTCCTTTTTCACCAATGAACATTATTTCGCGGTTGCCTAACATTGGTGGAAACCTTGGGTATGGGAGACAGGAGGATGCTCATGAGTTGATGAGGTCAGCAATTGTTCCTTGTTGGTGTAAGCCTAGAGGTGGAGTTTCTGTCATTCTGTCGGCTAATGCTTTAAAAAAATTCATGTTATATAGGTTTGCAATTGACATGATGCAATCTGTTTGCCTCGAGGAATTTGGTGGAGAGAAAGTTGTGCCTTCTCGTGCCCAAGAAACAACACTTATTCACTACATATTTGGCGGTCTTCTTCAGTCACAGGTGATGTTTCCTAATCCCAGTAACAATGATGTACCATTAGATTAAATACAACAAAGGCGGAAAGTGTGTGTGTCAATAATATACTAATGTTAGTCTTAGGATTTAACCGTAGAGTCACTAGGTGATAAGTATGAAACAGGTTAGCCTAGGGACTGGATTAAATCTTTCTTATCAATTTACTGTTAAGAGGCTAGTAATGTGACAGAACAGAAGACTGATTTTCATATCCTAAGACAATGGTGACTCACAAGTGAAATTGCGGTTTCATAAGTCTGGTCTGCGTCACTGCGTGTAATCATGATCTCAATTACCATTTTTTTTCCTTTTTGAGTTTTATGGCATTCACCCTTGCACACTTTTCGTCCCAGCTGGTTGGCTTTATTGAAGATGTTTGTAACTCACTTCAGTAGTTTTAGTTATCCAACATATCGTTATTTTGTAATGTTTTCATCCTGATTATCGTCCCCTCTCTCTTTGGAACGTTTCCTCACGCTTTGCTGCGTTTATTTATTTATTTTGCAGGTCCAGTGTACTGCTTGCAGTAATGTTTCTGACCAATACGAAAATATGATGGATTTAACTGTTGAGATCCACGGTGATGCGGTATCATTGGAGGAATGTCTTGATCAGTTCACAGCTAAAGAGTGGCTTCAGGGAGATAACTTATACAAATGTGATAGGTATTTGTATTCGTTCTGAAGCTTTAATCATTCCTAAACAGAGACATGGTTGATATGCTCATCCTGTGAATGGAATGTGTTTCTCAAATTTTATTCTCTCTTTTTCAGATGTAATGACTATGTGAAGGCATGTAAGCGGCTCTCAATTCGATGTGCTCCAAATATTCTTACAATTGCCTTAAAAAGATTCCAGGTTTTAGCTCCATTCCACCCTCCCTTTGGCTTTTAGTCAGTCTCTTCGCTTTTGCTTATTCTTCTGACATCGATAGTCTAATATAAATCTGAAATTATGTGCAGGGTGGGAGATTTGGTAAACTGAACAAAAGAATTAGTTTTCCTGAGACGTTTGATCTTGGCCCTTACATGAGCAGTGGAGGAGAAGGATCAAATGTATACAAACTCTACGCTGTGATTGTCCATTTAGATATGTTGAATGCCTCATTTTTTGGCCATTACATTTGCTACGTTAAGGACTTCCGCAGAAACTGGTATAGAATAGACGATTCCGAGGTAAGAATCATCTTATATTAACTCTAGTTGTTTTGTTTTGCTATTACGAATGTTGGCATAAACTAGGATGCGATAATGAGAAAACTAGAATTTTCAGAGATCATCTAATCCCGTCTGAAAATACTCGTAGGTGGAAAGCGTTGAACTAGAAGATGTCCTTTCTCAACGAGCATACATGCTTCTTTACAGCAGGTAGATCCAAACACTTTTTGTTTGTTTGTTGTTGACAAGAAGAATATCTATGCTTTTACTGAGTTTGTGAATTTTCTAGAACTGTATTAAGAGAAATAGCTTTAACAGATTACAATATCTGATATTGGTGCAGGGTTCAGCCCAGACCATCAAGTCTTAGATCCGAAGAAGGTCAAGATGAGAAGAAAATAGAATCATTGAACACAGAATCTAGCCAAAATGGCCCTGTTGAGAGTTCCGAGGTGGCAGCAAATGACATCAGTGAAGGTCAAGATGAGAAGAAAACAGAATCATTGAACACAGAATCTAACCAAAATGGCTCTGCTGAGAGTTCGGAGGTGGCAGCAAATGACACCAGTGTGTCCTCACTGTGTAACGGCATCATCTCACATTTAGAAGACACTAAATGCAAAAAAGAATCATCATCATTGTCATCAGCCGTAATTGTCTCTGAAAATGGAAAGGAAGTTGCGGAAAGGGTTGATACAGAAGATTCTGAGTCAAACCCTTCTATTGACATTGAACATGATTCCGTAGCAGATCATCATCAAGAAGAAGAAGCAAATGGGAAAGAAGATTCAACTGTTGAAAATCTGGCTGTTGAATCTTCTCGTTCGGACATTACTACTACATCTCCATCTGCTGCTACAGAGTCCAAACCTCCAGAGAGGGAAGATTCAGACACTGAGATGATTGATGCTCAATGAATCCAAAAGGATGGTGGAATCACAAACATTTTTCATGGCTCTTTGAAAACCAACAAGGGAGCTCCTAACTTAACAATAATGCTGGCAACATTGCTTTAGACGCTGCGACTTGTGGTGCCTGAAGGATACATAGAAATTGGGTTATCCTGGAGTTTCTATATTTAGAAGAAATCTAGGGTTCTTACTGGTGAACTATAAAAGCTTGGATTGGTACTTAGTCATTATGAGATAGAAACTTCAGGATCCAGTAAGTTATTCTTTTGATGTTCGTCTGTTGAATTAGATTTTACTATTGAACCCAAAACTCTTATAGCATGAAAGATTAATGGAGGAACACATTTGACAACTTTGTGGTTGATTCAATTAATTTTGGTTTGGAAATTACAGAAATCAAACCAAATGTGATTTTTTTCTTTTCCAATTTGTTTTCTGTCTTGGTATATTTATAGCAGAAGTAATTTTCTTGAACACCGAATCAGATTCTAGCTTGGTTTAAAATAAGTTTCTCAACTTTTAGGGGGGGGTGTATTGAAACTAGGATTTTAGAAGATTTTGGTTTTTTATTAAAATCACCTGTTATTGAACCTGTGATTTTTAATTCACTTCCCAAATCCTATGTTATTGAACATGAAATTTATATAAAATAATTCAAAATCATTTCCGATCCACTGTTATTCAATCAAGAATTTAGAAAAGTTATGTCAAATCCACTGGTATTCAAAGGATAACAAAATTTTAAAGAAAGAATCTCAAAAGAGATTTTAGGAGATTTCATAGACACTTTTAGTTGAAAATATAGGTAAATAAACTCACACCTCTAGAGGTGGAATTTAGCAGATCATAGTCCTTATCTTCCTCACTTTTCTGGCTCGAAGTTGCGCTATTCTTCACAAACATGTCAACAGAAAGTGATATACATTCTCATGTTAATGGCTCACAAGGATATAAAGATCAGAATGTGATGAATTAGCGGGTATTGTTGATTAAACTAACACTTGTCGGATGCATATTGTTCCAAAAGCAAATGGGATTAGGATAAGTGATGAGAAGAAAGATGTCACATAGTAATTGCAACAGAGGAACATGAAGAAGATTGTTAAGAAAAGCTAATTGAGTTTGTTACTTCACATTGTACAATCGTTTCTTAAGTAATCATTAACCATTATCCTGTAAAATCACATATTTTCTTTGCTGTAAGATTCAAAAGAAGAGCAAAAATAGCTCAATATCTGTTTCTTAGTTCTCTCTTTGGCTTGCAATGGATACTAAACTTAAACGCCTCAATCAGGAAAAACAGATTCTTGGTTCTATATATTTCATCAGTTTTTTTTAAAACAAAATTGTTTTCTTTTCTCAATTAAAAAGTGAGATTTAATATTTATTATTCAAGATTTAATACAGTTTTTCGTGGTACTGGTCCGTTTAAATTTTCTTTGTTGTTGTAGGGGATGATTAAACTGGACTGATATAATATTGGTAATTTGAACCAGTTTATAAGAAGTGGACGACAGAAGACAAACCACTTCAGCTTTAGAAATTAAAGACAACATAAAAGTTGTCTTTGTTTTATTATATTTTTGTGTTTCTTTTTACGGTGTTCGTTTGTTACTTTATTAACACAGCTTCAACGTTAATGAATAAGAAGATACAAAATCAGTGCATTTTTTATAAGATCGATTAACAAAATTAACTAGAATTTTCTTTAAAAAAAATTGTTTTGGTGGTGCAGTAATTCTTAGGCAGAAAGATATTGTAGGTTTTTTTTTTCCTTTTGTCTAGTTGTTATTTATTACAAAGTGTTGCAGGTCGAGGTGACCAGATTCTCTATGGTTATACAATGGCGTATGTTGGTGGCTTATCAATTGCTTGCAGAGGATGAAGGAGCTACTATGATTGATACCACGGATGATGAGGAAGATTGAGAAACTTCTTATTCTTTTACATGGTAGGTTATCTATATATATATTTTTTAATCTACATTTTTCTCTCTCTTACCTATATAATTTGTAGATTCCATTAAATATGGTCAAAAGTATGAGTTATGGATTGAAATTAAAGATTTGAAACATAACCATAATTAGGTTATTGAAAAATTGGTTACCATTAATTTAAAAAAATAAAGAAAAAAATCTTTAACAAAAAACATAGTGTTCATCAAAACTAAAACTGTTTGCGCAGATTATAAATTCATTTTCTAGATTTTTCTCACCTGCTTATATTTTCAGGTGAATTTTGGAGGAAAAAATCTTAATTCATATTCAAATTTGGATCGTAAAAGAAACTTAATTCATATTCATGTCTTACTCAAATTTATACTTACTGCGATGATAGTAAAAGTAGTCATCGGTGTTGCACAGAAAGAAACCAAATTGAAAACTAGTTTTCGTCTCATCGGTTTCTTTCTGAAAACATAGTATTAGTACAAATTTTCTAACTGATGCAAAATCCTAAAAATGGCAGCGCTTAGCAACCTTAGGCCTACAACTTTGCAAAACGGTTTCTTAACTTTGATGGTTAACAGACATGGTTTAAGATTGTATATGATCTCGTCGTCCACAAAACTTATGAAACCAAATTGAAAACTAGTTTTCATCTCATCGGTTTACCTTTATCATGCTCATGATAAACTAAATCATTGATAATTTATCACCATGACAAAAGGGTTTTAGTACACCATATTCGCGATGAACAATTGTATTCCTAAAACACGAAACTACAACAAACAGTTTTACATACAACATGTTGGTATCTCTAGTAAGTTTTCATCTCCAGAAAATAGATGCTTTAGGAATCAAACTCTATACTCAACGCATAAGCAATAAATCTCTGGTCAGCCACCTAACGGGGAGACTCCTACTATTAATTCATTATCAATTTGTCACTTTTTTAATTTAAGAAATTAATTGTTATACTTAAACTTCGAAAAAATGCTCATTTAATTCCTCAAATATTTGAAATTAGTAAACTTATTCCTCAACTATTGAATTTGCACAATAAATAATAAATCTCAAAGTTTAGTTTGACTTTACAAAATTAGACTTTAATAATGTCAACATTAAGCAGTAATAAAAATGTGTTAATCATCGTTAAGTCTAATTTTCATACTTCAATATATCATCTTCTTCATCTGCTTTTTTTCCAATTTTTTCTCCAAACTGAAAACCTTAAATATTCCTTAAGCGATTTCTGGTACAGAGGATAGGCAAATTCCGACAGCAATATCATGAAATTTGTCATGAAAACGTCAATCTTCGTTTTGATCATGCTGTATTATTTGTTTTTTGTTCAAAATCAAGAACATGGTGCTTGCTGTTTGTTGTTATAAGAGATTACTTAGTATAAGATAATGTATTTGATTCTGAAAGACATGGTACTTGATTATGTTGCAGTTATGAGAAAGTAAGCTTTTGTTAACGTTAATGAAACAGATTTTTTACACGTTCCAGATCAGATCAAAAGGCTTCATCCATCGTTAATGCAATAGGATGAGATAATAATGTATATGGAGAAATAAGAGAAGAGGCACTACGTGATTACTTAGAGTACATGTTCCCACTCTCATCTCATCGACTCTACATGTCATGGTTTTCAGCTGGCGTCTTGAGGTTTATTGTTTGATTTAGGAAAATAGAATTTATGAGGTAGATTTGAGGTTCATGGTTTTGATTTGGAGAAGAATCATTTAAGAGATTTAAGGTTTTTAGTTTGGAGAAAAAATTAACTTCTGGAAATTAAACTTAATAATCTCTGGTTATTGTTTAACGTTAACATTATTAAAGTCTAATTTTGCAAAGTCAAGTCAAACTTGGGGATTTATTATGCACACTCAATAGTTGGGAAAGAAATTTGCTAATTTCAAATACTTCAGGAAATAAATGAGCATTTCCCCCTTAAACTTCTCCAATTTTTCAAATACAGTAAAACCTCTATAAATTAATAATGTTGAGACTGAAGTATTTTATTAATTTATAGAGGGTATTAATTTATCACTAAATTATTAATTATTAATTTGTAGAGATATTTTTCTAAATTTTCAAAAATATATATTTAAAGTAAGAAGTTGAAGACAATACTTCGATATTCTTAGTCGCATAATATTTTTTTTTTCTTTTGGCCGTTTTCATAAAACTTTATTAAGAAGTACAAAAACAGGGTATCAAAATTCAAAAAAATATAGCATAACCGCTCAAAACAACATCAAAATGGACATTAAGACATTAAGAAGCAATTATCGCATATAAAATTTTTCATAATTTTTGATGCAATTTGAAAAGATATTACTAACTGTTTTTGATACAATAAGAACAAATTATAGATAAACTTCAACAAAAATATAAATTTACGAATAAATAAATAACACTAGAATCCTACTTTACTAAAATATCTTATTTATATGTTATATAATTCTATGATTATTAATTTATGATATTGATGTGATCATATATTTATATTAAAAAAATTATCTTATTAATTTATCAAATTGTGTAAATTATTATATTGACCCAACTCGGGACCAACAAAATTTATTAATTTATAGAGGTTATTAATTTATCTAGTATCAATTTATAGAGTTTATATTGTAAAATCGTTAATTTACTCAATAAAATTAGACAAATGTAATTAACTTATTAATTAATATTAATTTATCTTGCTACTAATTGATATTATTTTCAATTACGTCATAATTTATTTCCTATATATTGAGTTACCAAAATTTTTACGGCTGCGAGCGGTTTCAGTTAGTTAAATTTTAAAAGCTTCTTCCAGCTATTTTTTACGGCTGCGAACGGTTTCAGTTAGTTAAAATATATATTTTTATATTTTAATCTATAATACTTATAAAAGTTTATAAAAATCAGAAAATATTATTTTCTTTTATCAAATATTACTATATTAAATTCTTAAATGCTTTATATATGTATTTTCTAAACTAAAGTATATTTGTAAGTATAAAAATATTTTTTTATATACAAAAGTGTTTCAAACCTCTTAAAATAAAAAAATTTAATTAGTTATTCTAATTATTTATAACTTCATTTTTAAAATTTTATTATATTAAAGCAAATTTTGTTTTATTATATTAAAGCAAATTTTGTTTTATTATAAGAAATTTTATATTGTAAATATATTAGATAATATTAAACCGCGACCATTGTCAAGCAATCATATATTTTCATCAAACGCACATGTTTCTAAGTATTAAACTAGCCGTACAAATCATTTAATAACGTTTATAACTGCAACCATCCACTTCCTCCAACTCCCGCACCGCAGCCGTAACCGCTGTGTTTAAACCAGTCATGTCCTAATATGGTACTAAATGATATGATATGATATTTTAGATAATCTTGCAACACCAAGTTTAATCCGGTATTTACTAAGGCTTTGAATAGTACTAACAAAATAATTGTGGCAAATCATGCATAACAAGCGGAATAAGTCGAGAACGAATGGAAAAAATGTTACGACTATTATATTATACTTCTAGACAAAACCTAGAAAAAAATCGATGGAAGTTATTTTCTGAGAAACTGTTGTTTTTAGAAGAGAGTAAAAAACAGAGTAAATATCATAAATTCATAATCTTTGTATTGTGGTTTAGAAATTATTTTCTCTTGTGTTTTACTTACACAAAGAGACGAGAGCAATAAATCAGAAAATAGAATCTGAAACTTATAGATTTAAACAAAAAACATATCACGGTGGATAAAAAGAACATAAAAAATAAAACCATTCTCATGTAGAAAAATGTAATATTTAGTAATACTATTTTAAATTCTTTTCTATGAGTTATCAAAAATTTTAGATTTACGCGGCCATATTATTTAATGGCAAAAATGTACTATTTAATGGTTTTGGAAAAATATCCTCAACAAATAAATGATACTTAGATTGGAGATATTTAAAAATAATCTTGCAACACCTTTTAATAGTACTAAGTACTAACAAATTAAACGTGGCAAATCATACATAAAAAGCAAAATAAATCAAGAAGAGTATAAATGTGTCTTGGTGCAGTGGCTTAGTCTGTGTTTTGTTTATCAAAAAAAAAAAAATCAAGAACGAATGGGACAAATGTTGAATGATAACTCAAAATGGTACGATAATATCAAATGTTGAATGATAACTCAAAATGGTACGATAATATCAACTTTAACTATTTTTTTTCACTATGGATCACAAAAACATTTTTTTCCGATTAGAACTATCTTTTTTTTCGATTCACTATTAGAACTATATCTCTCTTTGTTTTGTTTTCTTCGAATTTGTTTGTTTTATCTGCACACCTTCAAATCCATGTGATTTGAGGCCTTTGCCATATGATGAACAGTTTGGGTTTTTCAATTAGAGAATTTGTAAACAGTGATCTAAAGGAATTGGACACGTATCAGCTCCAACCATAACAATTTGACTTATCTTTAAATCATTAAAAACCTAAAACGAGATTTGTCTCCACTCTTACCAAATCTTATTGAAGTAAACGTACCTTTTTAATTTAAGTACCTTTTTAGATTACTAGCCCATTTTATTCACCTCCTCATTACAGTTTGAACTTCTCTCTCTTTTTTTCCAGCTTTTCTTCAAAAGAAAATATTATTTGATTTTTAAAAAATGCTTGTCTTTGAGGATTAATGAAATGTTAACGCTTGTTGAAGCCATCATTGAAGTAGCTGAAGAGGAAACATTCACATGAAAGTGTAAGGGATCTTAGATACTTTTCTTCTGTTTTCTCTCTCTTTTTCTCCCATTGCCAAGTATCAATCTTTATCTCTCCTCTCTCTCTTGCTAAAACCACTCATTGTCTTTACTCTTTCGCAGGTCGCTATTAATGATGACCCCTTTGAGCTGTTGTTACTTCTTTGTCTGTTTTTCAAAAATGGGTTTCTAGATATCCGAGTTCTTGGATCTGGGTTGTTCAAATTTCTTACAAAGTCTTGTTCTTTACCTCTTAGTCTGAAGATTAACTCACTCTAAGTTACTCCATTTTCGTTTTCCGATATGGGTTTTGCTTAATCTACAACTTTGAGATTTGGGTCTTTACTCTAACCAAGAGATTCAACTACTTCTTCTTTGAGATTTGGAAAAAAAAATGGCTCCAAGGTTTGATTTTTCAGATTTGTGGGGGAAAGAAACGAGGAGAGGTACACCAGTAGTGGTGAAAATGGAGAATCCTAATTACTCAATTGTCGAAGTAGAGGAACCAGACGGTGCATTTCAACCAATGGAGAAGAGTAGAGGTAAGAACGCTAAGCAAGTGACTTGGGTTTTGCTTCTTAAAGCTCACAAAGCTGTTGGATGTCTCACTTGGTTAGCTACACTGTTCTGGTCTCTCCTTGGGTCAGTCAAGAGACGGCTTAGTTTCACTCACCCTCTTGGTTCTGAGAGACTTGGTAGAGACAGATGGCTTTTTACAGCCATTAAGCTCTTCTTAGTTGCTTCATTGGTGATTCTTGGGTTTGAGTTAGTTGCGTATTTCAGAGGATGGCATTACTTCAAGAACCCTAATGTACACATCCCTACAAGCAAACTTGAGATCCAGAGCTTGTTTCATTTGCTCTATGTTGGTTGGTTGAGTTTAAGAGCTGATTATATTGCTCCTCCTATTAAAGCTCTCTCCAAGTTTTGTATTGTGCTGTTCCTTGTACAGTCTGTAGATCGTTTGATTCTTTGCTTAGGCTGTTTTTGGATCAAGTATAAGAAGATTAAGCCGAGAATTGATGATGAGCCTTTTCGAAATGATGACGTTGAAGGGTCAGGATCTGAGTATCCAATGGTTCTTGTTCAGATACCAATGTGCAATGAGAGAGAGGTATGGAGAACAAAGTATCAATCTTTCACTTATTTTATTATTAACCTTTTTACATAGTTTTGTGTTCATTATTGAATTAGATCAATGAAGTTACATAAATGTCTATTCTCGGTCAGGTATATGAGCAATCTATATCTGCTGTGTGTCAGCTGGACTGGCCAAAAGATCGAATGCTAATTCAGATTCTAGATGATTCGGATGATGAAAGCATTCAGCAGTTAATTAGAGCTGAGGTTACTAAGTGGAGCCAAAAGGGTGTCAACATAATTTACCGGCATCGCTTAGTTAGAACTGGTTACAAAGCCGGTAACCTCAAATCTGCAATGAGCTGTGATTATGTTGAAGCTTATGAGTTTGTTGCAATTTTCGATGCGGATTTCCAACCAAATTCGGATTTCCTTAAATTAACAGTTCCACATTTCAAGGTCTGTAGATAGGTGAATTAGTAAATCTGTTTGGTTGTGTCATGAGAGTATGAGACAACTATTTTTGGTGAAGCTTTTAACTTGTAAATGCCAATGTTATTTCAGGAGCAGCCTGAGCTAGGCTTGGTACAGGCTAGGTGGGCATTTGTAAACAAAGACGAGAACTTGTTGACCCGTCTCCAAAACATCAATCTGTGTTTTCATTTTGAGGTTGAGCAGCAGGTTAATGGTGTGTTCTTGAATTTCTTTGGTTTCAATGGAACTGCTGGAATATGGAGAATTAAAGCCCTTGAAGAATCTGGAGGTTGGCTTGAAAGGACAACCGTCGAAGATATGGATATAGCTGTTCGGGCTCATCTCCACGGATGGAAATTCATATATCTTAATGATGTCAAGGTACTATTATATCACGTGTTCTTGTCACAGTTTCATGAAGAGCCTTAATGTAAATTTGACTGAAGTGAAAACAACCTCTTAGGTTCTTTGTGAAGTTCCTGAGTCATATGAAGCATACAAGAAGCAGCAACATCGATGGCACTCGGGACCTATGCAGCTATTTCGCCTGTGTCTTCGAGCAATCTTGACCTCTAAGGTAATATAAGAGCTATGGTTTTGTAATGTAATCTGATCATCTCCATGATTTAATGGTTCTTTTTGTCTTCCTGTAGATTGCAATGTGGAAGAAAGCAAATCTAATACTTCTGTTCTTCCTTCTAAGGAAACTCATACTTCCTTTCTACTCCTTCACATTGTTCTGCGTAATCCTTCCAATCACCATGTTCGTTCCAGAAGCCGAGCTTCCTGTTTGGGTTATCTGCTATGTACCGATATTCATGTCACTACTCAACATTCTTCCTGCTCCAAAGTCTTTCCCTTTCATTGTTCCATACCTCTTGTTTGAGAACACAATGTCAGTCACCAAGTTCAACGCGATGGTATCTGGATTATTCCAACTCGGTAGCTCTTACGAATGGATTGTAACAAAGAAAGCAGGAAGATCATCAGAGTCTGATCTTTTGGGTCTCACGGATAAAGAATCCAAGAAGATGACAAGAGGAGTTTCAGATAGTGAGCTCTTGGAGATAAGCCAAGTTGAGGAACAAAAGAAACAATCGGTGTCCGCGAAGAAGAAAACTAATAAGATATTCCACAAAGAGCTCGCTCTGGCTTTTCTTTTGCTCACCGCAGCAGTTAGGAGTCTCTTAGCCTCACAAGGAGTGCATTTCTACTTCCTGTTGTTCCAAGGTCTCACCTTTCTTCTCGTAGGTCTCGATCTCATAGGCGAGCAAATGAGTTAAGAAACTGAAGAAGAAGAAGAAGAAGAAGAAGAAGAAGAAGCTTCAGAGATCCAGATAATGATTATTCAAGATTGAGTTAACTCTGTGAGTTTCCTTCTTCTATTTCCTTTTGTTGGAGCTATAGTTTGTAGGCATTTATTAATTTTTAATTTGGTTGGTTCTCTCCATTGTGATTAATCCTTAATAGGTTAGAGTTTAAGCCACATTTATAAATTATGACTATAATATATAGACAGAGTATCTACAAAAGTCAGGAACATGTTGCTTAATTTTTGATAAAAAAAGACTTTGGTCTTTAAAGCTCTTCCTCTGGTTTTTTTCCTTGATTTAAATTCATGGCAAATAATACATTATTACATACTTAGATCTGTAAATTAATAACTAAAGAAAACCAGATTCTGATCTGACAAAACTAGAACAAGAAAGAATAAAAAAACCATTTCTGTCTCTGTCAAAACGTGAAGAGAAAGTGTCGGTAGGAACGTAAAGCATTTTTCAGAGCCAGAGATGTCTGAATCTCAATAATGGCATCAATACAATCATGTGAAAATTAATGGGACCAAACGATATTATTCAGATTAACTAACAAAAACTCTAAATAAATAAAAAATAGTCAGATGTATTATTCTGTGTTTATACAAACTGTTGTAACATTTTCTGAATTACTTCAAGCAGGATTTTTTAAGAAACTGATTTTTCTAGCTTAAAAAGATTCACATAAAAGTTATATCAAAACGGTTAATCAACATCCACTGAGAAATCCGGTTCATGTGGTTTAGGCAGCATTGGTACCTCAACATCCTTCAACTTAAGAGGTGTCCTCCTTGTGTTTTTCGCAAACCTCGAAGCAAGAATCGTCGCAGCGAAATGTGGTTTCACATGAGAAGTATGATGACGAGCTCCAGCGCTCGGTGTCTGACTCATTTCCTCGGTTGCAGCAACTGCCATAGCCTCTTCTTCTTCTTCATACGAAGAGAATGACTCAGCCAAGCTAAGACTTTTAGCCAACATTCTTCTCTTATACCGTCTCCAAGCGACTTGGACGAAACAAGCAGCCCAAGTTCTCCAATGATGAGAGTAATAACGGAATGTGTGTTGTAGCTTCTTACTATGTAAACGTCTGAATTGGTTAGCCACAAATTTGAGATCTTGTGCTTGTAAAGCAAAGGCTTCAACTTCTTCTAAGGCTCGCACCGTTCTTGTTGAGGATGGTAAGTTTACAGTTGATTTTGGAAGCAATGCCCATGCAAGAAGCTCTTCTCCGCAGAAATCTCCTGGTCTAAGTGTGATTGAGTTGAAGAAACCGGTTCTGCCTCCATTAGTCGTCGAGCTATCGAGTTTTCCACGGATGATGAAGAGCATTTCAGTCACTGGATCACCTTCACGTACAATGTAGTTCCCTTGTGTGCTTAGAGATGATACTAAACGTTCACATATCGCATCTAGTAATTGATCATCCATTTGCGCAAATAGCGGTACCTGAAAAATCATCTCAAGAACTATGAGTTACACTGCGTAAAAACCAAACCGAATGAACTGAAAATGTTTAGTTGAGTGGTGGATAGACTTACACGACGAACAAGGTCGAGACAGAGATGGCGTTGGATATCTCTACGAAGATCTGCGGGTAATGAATGAAGAATGGTTTCTTCATCAACACCTCGAGTCGCCAGCCATTTATACTGCACGAAACGCTTCACTCGTTCTCTCAAATCTTGTGGTAGTTGCCGATGTTTCATCCATTCTTCTGTGTCTCTTCTCTTCAGTCTCCACTCCTCTAGCCTCACAGTGATTGATTGCAAATACGTCTAATAATACATTAACCAAACATCAACAAAATAAAACCATTCCATTCAATACAAGAAACAACAAAGGAGATTCACATTAATCTTACCTGCATGTTTCCAATTAAAAGAGCAAACAAAACCAAACCAAAGATCGCCACGAGGATAGCAAACATTGTCTCAAGAACAGAGGTACTTGTGCTCAGATTCTGTCCGTAAGAACTTTAACAAGAAAACTTTGTTAGAAAAACCAGTAAAGCAATGAAGAAAAGTAATGAATGAATGAATGAATATATACCTTAGATTCTGCAGTCCAAACCATAAGCAATACAAATACTTCTCCAAGAACGGCGAAGAGACTACGTTTTTGGTGAGAGCATCCGCGAAAATCCCGAATGTGAATTGGATATCGTTGGAAGGATCACAATTGCTGAAGACAACGGTTACATTTTGCCAGCTATCTCGATCCGGACGGTGCAACGTACTACTACAATCAAAGAAGTCTGTAACACATTGCAATGGTGCTAATTCTTTATGACATTCTGATTTCCAACACGTCGCTTGGCGTTCTATAGACAATAGATACCACGCTGAACCTAGAATCTACACAACACAAAATACGAAAAACATAAGAAGACCATAACATAGCATGACATAACATAAATCGAGCCTCAGCCCTCGAGCTAATTCTAGTCTCATCAACAAGCAAAATAGATAAAAGAACAATAGATATCATGCCGCACTTAGAATCTACAAAACAAAAACACGAAAACGTAACATAAATTGCGTCACGAGAGCTAATATCTAGTCCCATAAACAAGAAAGATATAAAGGAAGTGAAGACATGATGAGTCTACTTGAAGAAGCTCATCGGCTACTATATAACTAGCCTATGACTAACATGATTACCACACCACACTTAGAATCTACAAAACAAAAATGTGAAAACCTAACATAATCGAGCTTCGAGCGAATTCTAGATCCATAAACAAGCACAGATAACACAATGGGCCTAGCTAAAAATAACAACTAGCCTATGACTTTAATGTAGTAGATTCTAGCTTTTGTGAGTCTCTCATTAGTCAACTCTCTTGGTCTCTAGTTTCATAACTAACTCACATGGCTAGCGAGCATATACTGGAGGAGATTGTAAGCAGCACCAGCCCAAGCAGTGGTTGTAACAACTCCGGTTGCTTTAATAATCTCAGCGCTTAGAGGGAAAATGAGATAAAGCCGAGGAATGTACTGAACAAGAACGATAAGCACAAGAGCATTTGTAGTATGATCTGAATGAGAGCTTCTGATTGATGGCAAGATAAACCAACTCACAATCTGAAACAAAGGAAACACCAAATTCAAACTCACAAGTCCAAGAAGAGATGAATAATCATCAAGAATTTGAGTATTAGTACCTGAGGAAGAGGCAAACAAGCGATAAGATCAACGATGAAATCTGATCTTAAGTATCTTCTAGCAATCATTTTAGGATCTTTAACAAGTTCACCACGACCAAACACTCTAGAAGTACGAGAAACATAACCTGTTCTAAACTTAATCACAATGTGTAAAACATAGAACATATCTGCTAATGTTCTGAAGAAAGTAATAACGATTCCAAGCTTCAAATCTGTAGTCATACAAGAAGATCGTCCAGTACGTTTGACTGAAGATAAGAAAAAGAACAAAGGATCGACGTAAAGTGCAACAAGACACCAAAAGAGAAAGACTCTGTTCCATTGTAGTACTGCATCACCACCAGGATCTAGAATCTTATCTCTTTCGATCTCGAAATTCTCTGGAAACACTTTGAATCTTCCGAATCTTGGAATCTTGAGACGAGTTTTAGTCTTTTTTGGGAGGCCTAGTTCTGGTTTTATAAATGTAGTTGTTGTTGTTGATTTGAACAATGGTACACGCTTCTCTGTTACTTCTAAAGTTTGTTTCTCGTCTCCATAGAATCTGTTACATCCATTAACAGATTTTGGGGTATTAATAACAGAAACTTCAATTTTTTTGGGGGACCCATTTGTTTTTTTCATTTCAAAATCATTATAATTTTACTAATGCAATGTAATAAAGTAGCAAAATGAGAAAAAAAACATAACTTTATTGGGATTACTATAAAAGAAAGAAAAAAAGATCAAAACTTTATTGGGATTGCAAATGCAAAATGCCAACTTTTTTGCACCTTTGAGAACCCAAATGAATGAAAATCTAAAAAGATGAAAATTCTAGAACCTGACAGTGTTGTCTCTTTTGAAATCCATGTTTGTAAGCAAGAACACAAGCTAGCTTCTTCTTGTTCTTGTTGAGGCAATGAGAAATGAATCAGAGGATGAGATATTAAGATGACTTCTTCATGTTCATAGAGAGAAAGAGAGAGAGATGGGCTGTAACAGATTTGTTGAGTTTGACTTTACGTGAAAGAACAAAAGATGAAGAAAGAGAGAAAGAGAGAAAAATAAACAAAACAGCTCATGGGCTAAGAGAGGTAGAACGAGTGAAAGACTACTACTAGTAATAAGACTCTAGTTGTTCTGACTTTATATTTAATGGTTTCTTGGAAATCGTAAGAGAAGTGAGAACGTGGGTTCCATTAATTAACATCAAAAATTTTAAATTTTTTTAAGGAAATGATAACCAACAATTCCGGACATGACGACTCCTTATCTCATTTGTTGTGTACAAGATCTAAAACTTCTATAAATTAATATTTAATAAATTAATAATTTTTATAAATTAATAATTTTTTTCAGTCCGAATTGGACAGATATAATAATTAAAATAATTTATTAAAATAATAATTTTTAAAAAATTTTTATTTAAAGATATAGTTCCATCAATATCATAAATTAATAATCATATAAACTTATAAAATATAATTAATATAATTTAGTGAAATTTGACTCTAATGTTATTTGTTTATTCATAAATTTGATTTTTATTGTTAAAACTCATCTATAATATTTTATTAATGCATCCTAAATTGCTTATATTATCTTTTAAAATTGCACCAAAAAATTATGAATGATTTTAGATGTGATGATTCTTTCTTGACATGTAATGACGTCTAAAAGTATCACAATATTTTCTTCTACTTCCTACTTTAAATAGATTTTTATTAAAATTAGGTAAATCTCTCTATAAATTAATAATTATTAATTTATCGATAAATTAATAACCTTTATAAATTAACAAAAGACTCTGATTCAGACATTATTAATTTATAGAGGTTTTACTTTATTTTACATTTTTAATATATGACCGTGAGACTATATATAAAAACAAAACAATTGATAGAAAACACTATGTTTAATTCCAACATATGTAAAAGTGAAAAATAGAATTTTCTAAAATGTCAATAGAAATAAATAAAAAATTGTAAAAGAAAGAACGACAAATATATAATAGTTCCGTTCCATTTTATAAGTTGGTTCACTTTATTTAGTTTCTAAACGTTTATGCAAAATTTAGTTTTATTTGATTTTATAAAAATATTTTATGTTTTGAAAATAAAATTTGGGGGATTTAATCTGGTCTATATCGAGAAAATAAGTATTCTACAAGGATCTTCTACTGCCTTAACTTTCAGAAAATATATACATTTGTCTTTTTAAAAATATTTTTAAATTTCATACTTTCTGTCAATTATGATGATACGTAAAACATAGGAAGCAGAGTTCGGTTGTACATACGAAGTGACCAAACTCATAAAGTTGGGTAGCTGTAAGTATCTTAGAAGCATTTTATGCATGGACACAACGTTAAACCTAAAACAAAGACTGTTCGTGAAAATCTACTTCTTTTACAAGGGTTTAAGCCAAATCATCAAGGGATGGCAGCAATCAAACACCTTTGGCAAAGCCAGATTGATTTGTAACAAACCCAGGTTATTATTGCAAAAGGCGATAATGCGTTTATCTGCAGACAATACATGTCTAGAACCTAGACCCTTGAAAACTATTATAATGCTGAAATGTGAGTTGAAAAAACTAATGTAAACTTCCACAGCAGAGGTAAAGTTTCTTCAAAGCCTGAAAGGTAACAAGTACCTGCCACAGCAATGATTGCAGCTCGTTGGCCATTCTAAGTTCAAGAAACAAAAAGACCACAAGACGACAACATCAGAGCTGATGAAGTTTGCAAACATAAGATCAGCTAGATGAGAGGCAGAAGCAGAAGCAGTAGTAGGGGTAAACTATTATGACAATCCCATAGCAGGCCAATCAAATTAACCAAGAAGCCAGAAGCAGATAAGCAATGAAGCCAGAAGAAGCAGATAAGTAATGAAGCCAGAAGCAGGCCGATCAAATTAACCAAGAAGCCAGAAGCAGGCCGATCAAATTAACCAAGAAGCCAGAAGCAGATAAGTAATGAAGCAGTAGAAACCCGAAGAAACCTCGACACAATAAAACAAAAAGGAAAAACAAAGAAACACATAGGTTTTTAGCAGAATCTCTGTTCATGTCTTTTAAGAACTTCAGTAGATATTTAAAAGTACTTTACCTAATGGCAGATACAACTACGGCTTCATATCCAAACGCATAAAGAAGCATCCCAGCAATTCATAAGTAGCAAGCATATCCAATCAACCCCACAGCTAAAACATTTTCTCATAGTGAAATTCACAGATACTAATTTCTCTTAAGTTGTCCTCTTGACATCACAAGCAAGCAGTCGTTTCCTGATCCCATAACTTGCTATCTAGACAGGCAACACTCAGCTCCGGCTTCTGCGCACATCTTTCAGACCATTTCTGCATAACAAATAAAAAAACATATCAGCCACATGGACTTAGTATTTAACACAACACCTAACAAAAAGGTCTATGAAGAATCAATATTCATGTGAAGATAATGCTAATATCCTTTGCTACAAATAATAGTTACTTTGCCATCAATTTAGTTTCAATGTCTTATACGGATTGATATAGCATAAGACTCTTGAGTTAAGGACTTGAGTAAAAGGGAGCTTACCCATTAGCATATGGCACCTCCTCCCGTCCTCTGTAAGGTGGTGGTGACCTACTGTAGTTGCGACCACGAGGAGAAGGACTGCGACGCCTTGGAGGGGGAGGAGATCTTGCACGAGGGCTGTAACTCCTGAAAACAAAAGACAAGTTAGTTAACTTTTGGTTACAAATCGCTAATTATAGAGAAGGTGGACAATAACCTCCGTCCTCCATAAGTTGGACTCTTTCTGTATCTTGGAGGACTGCGACTACGGCTGCGGCTACGACGCCTCCCAGAGCCACCACGAGAGCGGCATTCACGAGCAAAGTGACCAGACTCACCACACTCATAGCACTTCAAATCAGAACCACCACGGCCACGACCGCCATCACCTCCTCCACGACCACCACCACCTCCTCCACGGCCACCTCCACCACCTCGGTTATGAGACTGCTCTACCCTCCACCCATTCTTGCCTACCATAACATTATAGAGCATATATATATATCAAAATATTCAAGCCTCATAGGTATGCACCTTAATCATTCGATAGATCAAAGAATGAATACCATCTAAATCACGGATGGCGTCTCTGGCATCTCTTGAGTCTTCAAAATCAAGAAAAGCGTAACCAGGTGGTCTTCTAGCAACCCAAACACTATACACACAAAAGCAACAATGAGGGTATTTGCAAAATTCAAACTTTACATTCAAAACACTAATGGAATCAACTTGTTACCTTCTGATCACTCCATAGACACGAAACTCATCCTCAAGTTCACGCTCAGTAACTCGCGGATCCAAATTACCAACGTACACACGCGACATTGGATTCAATTACCTGTCAAAATTCAACTAAGCATAAGTCAATTCCTTTCTCTAAAATAGATTACCAAAAACTAAAAACGAAGATACTTGAATTCAATTCGAAAACTTTGAATACAAAAAAAATCAAATCTTTCGATCCAACTCAGATTTTACAACAAAATAAGAAAACTTTATGATTCAAACGATCAGAGAGACATCAAATCGTGAGAAAACACGAAATAAAGTAAAGGAAATCGGGATCACCTGAAGACACTACGAAGCGGCTTCTCTCTCGTCGTGAAAATTAGGGTTATCGATTTGAGACTGAACGATGGAAATATCTCTGAAAAGAAAATTTGGTGTGGGTCAACTTTAAAGTCCTTCAGATCAGTTACTTTGGGCTCACTATGGGCCTCTTGTAATTTTGTAAAGGTAAGCCCCAGAAAGCTTTTTCTCACAATACCCAGGGGGTGATTCCGTGATTGATAAATGGAGTTTTAAAAATTAGTTAGAATTTTTAGATTACGCTAAACTAGGCTAAGTAGTATGGAAACAAAAATGGATGTGTGTTGGAAGTTATACATGTTCGAACTGAAACAGCATTTTCAGATAAATGCTTTTTTAGAACCAATGTTGTATCACTTGTTTGCATTTATGATCCTTGATTACTAGGGATGTTGTTATGGGTAATTTACCCTACCATACATTTACCCTAAAAAAACCCTTTAAAAAAGTTTTGGTTCAAAAAAACTCTGAAAAAACCATGTACTATTTGGGTAACACAAACAAAATCCTATAGGTTTCAGGGTTACCCGTGGATATCTGTTGATACCTAACTATATTTCATATATTTTTTTTTATTTTATGTTTAATTTACCATTATATAATTTTTTTCTTTAAACATTATTCATACTAACATTATTTAAAATATGAACTCAATAAATTTCAATATAAATTTGTAATTAAAATATTCGATGATAAAAATTAAATTAAACCAAATAAATTATGAACTATGCATTTCCAATATAAATTCGAAATTGAAATACATGCTAATGTAATTAATTAAACAAATTTTAAATCCAAAAACAAAATATAAAAATACACCCAAATCCTCATCTTCCTCTGTTTTCGAGTGTTGTCTCTTGCCAATTGCCATGACACTTCTTGTGACCACCTAAAGCATGAACCGACCTGAACTTCTTTGAACAGATGCTACACGTGTGTTTCTTCTCTTGCGTCACTGAGCATCTCACAGATTCTTGTCTCCATCGTCAAAGTGATCTTCAATATCACCTAAAATTTGACGATATAAACTACAAGACATAAACTTGTTTGATACTTAACTATAAGACATAAACTTGTTTGATATTTTACCTTCAAATTCCATAAAACCCCTTAACCAATTACGAGTGCAAAGCAGTGCTTGAACATTCTTTGAAAGGAGGCGGTTTCTGAAAGGACATAACACCCGGCCTCCAATGCTAAATGTTGACTCTGATGCCACTGTGGTGACCGGAATGCTCATCAAATCACATGCTAAAAAAGCTAAGTCACCGTAGCGTTGGCCCTCGTTCTTCCAATAGTCTAAAACATCTATGTCTTTAAAAGACCTCCAATCCAGTCTTGGTTCATCCAAATAACTTTCCAAATTTGACTTTGCATTATCTAAGCCACGTTGGATCCTTTTCACAAGCTCATAAAGATCATGTATATATAGAGTCTATTAGATAAATTTCTAAATTCGACTTTGCATTATAGGTACTAAATTAGATAAAAATGATATGAACTTATAACATAAGAATAGAAGAAAATACTTACAAAATTAGATCATCTTCTAATAGTGATTCATTAAGGAGCTCATGTGGAGTGGCGGGTGATGTTGATATGTTGGAAGAAGAAGTCCAAGACTTGGTTTTATATTCATTATAAAGCAGCTTCAAATCCTTCTCATCAATTTTAATCTTTTTCTGTGAAGTACTAGGATCCATTGTGTCATAAGGGGATTTAAGCATTTGTCGCTTCAACCTTGGATCCAAAACAGCTGCCATAGCTAAAACAAGACTGTACTCATCCCAATCTTTGCAAACTTCGATTGCATTTTCTTAGCCATCTCTTCCACTCCATTATCACCACAACTTAAATACTGCCTCAATAAAAGCTCAATTTTCCACACTTGTAGAAAATACGCATTAGTCGTGAGGTATTTAACACCTGAGAAGCAAGTAGTGACGGTACTAAAAGGCTTAAAAAACCACAAATCTGTTCTCCTCTATTCCACTCTTCCCCTGAAGATAAGGCTTTATAATTGCTGTCACATTCTTTTAGACTAGCAAATGTCTTATGGAACTTCAATGCTCTAGCAAGCATATCATAAGTGGAGTTCCACCATGTGGGAACGTCTAGAGACAATCCAGCTCCACCCTTAATCCCTACACTATCAACACATAATGCAAACGATTTAATCCTAGAATCAGACGCTTTCAAGAACTTGACACTTTCTAGAATATTTTCCAAAATACTAGTTGCTAGCTCTAATCCTTCTTTCACTATGAGATTCAAAATGTGGGCACAACATCTAATGTGAAAAACTTCCCATCACACAACAACCCACTACCACTAATCATCAAAAGACGACGCTTCAAGATCTTCTGCATACTATTGTTTGTTGTAGCATTGTCCAAAGTCAAACAAAAAAAAATTTCTCTAAACCCCATTCCTTCAAACAACCAAGACCTTTGTTAGCTAATTCTTCACCAGTGTGTGGAGGTTTCAGATCACAAAAAGCTAGAATCTTGTTATTTAACCTCCAACTATCATCCACATAATGCACCGTTAAACACATATAGCCTTTCATAGTGGTACTGTCCACATATCTGATGTTAAAGAAACTCGGCCTATGAATTCTGAAAATATATGTTTCAGTTTTTCCTTTTCAACCTCAAATCTCTTAAACACATCATCTCCAGCTGTTTGTCTACATATATGTTGACAATTCGGATTCAAGAACCTATCTCCAGCCTTAACTTTCTCATATTCAACAAACCGAAAAGACATCATGAAAAATGACAATCTCACTCATCATCTCACGGTCTACTTTGGGATCATACTACGTTTCTACCCTATTCCTTAAAGCTAGAGGCCTCTTTCGGCAACATTCTAAATAGTGTTTCATAGCCGATGTTCCTTAACTAGTTTCTGTTACGAGCTTCTTACTACAATGCATGCAACGACTCCTTCTTTTACCATCTTGCTCTACTCCTAATGGAGTAAATTCTTTCCAAACATATGATGTTTGGCGTTTGTTAGGATTAAGTACCGTTTGAGTCGATTGAGTTGCACTTTGTGTATCTGTTTCAGCTTCCTCATTTGTTACTTCCATGTTCTTATGCTCAGCACTAAGTCTTGCAAGTAAGTCAAGTGATTGATCATCCATTCTACAAAAAAATAAAGAATCATAAACATAATGTCAATTAACAATTCAATACATCTAATCCATAGGCTACTTAAATACAGCCTCCAAAACAGATTAAGGTAGAATTAAGCATCGAGTTTATGTGGATCCTTAAACAAACAACATATTTAAATAACATCCTCACTTACAGCTCATAGTGTAAAAAAATGGACTTTTCTACTCTAAAGATCTCAAGAAAACAATTGAGTGACCAAATTCTCACATTGCTTCATTACAAAAAAAGCCAAAAAAAGGTACATTTACTAAACCAAGGAATCAATTAAAGTTGCATAACTGGAAAAACTTGAGACTCTCGCAATGAAGTTCCAACTAAATCCATCAAACTCAGTAACCAAATAGAAGGATGGATCTACCTGTTGAAGAAGGTTCCTTTGCATATAAAAACCCAACGAGCACAGCAGAGAGAAGAGACAGAGGATTTGTCGACGAGTTTTAGAGCAAAGGGAGAAGAAGCAGAAGGGTCGGAAACAGAGTCGTTGAGGTCAAAATTCGTCGCCGGTGAAAGAGAAGACGAGGATGTTGGTGTCTCAATTTCGAATTAGGGTTCAAAAGTGTTTCAATTTGAAAATCAACCAAAACGACACCGTTTTAAACTTAAAAAAAAAACTAAAGGTACCCTGAACCCGATAGGGTATTTTTTTAAACTGGACCTGCCCAATTTAAATCCGGAAGATTTTTAGGGACCAAAAACTGAACTGACTTTATTTCTTTTTGTGAGATCCACATGATCTTAATGAAGATCATGTGTATCTCACAAATATGAAAGGAAATAAGGTCATGGGGATCACAATTTTAAATCAGGGGGTCATTTTGGCATTTGATCCGATTTTTAGAGAAAAAGGTAGGGTTATGGGTTTGAAATATTGAAAGGGTTTAGGGTACCCATTGGGTTTTTACCTACTCTTAACATCCCTATTGATTACCTAGAATTAAAAGGACTTAAAGACAGAATTGTATAAAAGTGTATTGAAATGTTAATTTTATTATACCATATTGTGTAAAATTTTACATTAATCTAGCATAATAGAATAAATGATTGTCAAACACTTATTTTAGAAGAAGATTGTCCGGATTTACTTCTCTTCTACCACCGGTGTCCTCTTCTCCCCTCTGCCCTTGTCTTTTTCCGAGCCTCACTGTCGCTTGGTTACGTCATGCCTCCCTCCGGTCTTGGCCGAGAGGGAAAGACCGACATAAGCTTTTTGTAGCCGCAATTCCCCTTTGCCTCCTCCACCGTGATTCATAGTTTTTGTCACCGATTCTTGCATTGTTTTCAACCTACTCTCTGCTTTTTTTCCATGACAGTTATCGTTACCATCTCTGAAGATCATCCGCCGGAGCCACCAGAGTGCTTTGTCTTCCTCCTTTTTTTCTGTGATTGGTCCCGCTTATTGGTTGTGCATTCAGATCAGGTAGCTCATGTTAATCGCTCTCCACCGCTGGCTTTGACATCTCTTTGCCAGTGAGTCTACCTCTCAGCTCTGCAAGATCACTTTTGACCTTGGGATCACTGTTCTCCTCTGGTTCTTTGTGCGTTGTATGGCGTGTTGACTGTGAAGCTCGTCCCTCTCCAACCAACATCAAGACAACCTCCCCTCCGCCTCTCCCGCTCCCTCAGGTATGCTATTGCGTCTAGCCTCTCAATTTTCCTTCGTTGAAATGGTATCCAAACTTGGTTGAGCATGTGGCCATGTGTGATTAGGGTTCGGATCTGTGTTTTTGGAGTTTGGGCCTAGGTTTTGTGTTTATGATGGATTTTGTTACTGTTGGATTCAAGTTCATGCCCTCTAAGAGCTCTTTTACCGCCTTGGTGCGATTCTTGCTATATTATGCAGATCTTGTTATGTCTTAACAAGTGCTTTAAAGCGTGTCGTCTACTCTGTTGTGGCAGATTGGACAGAGGTCAAACATTGCATCCAATGCTAATACCTTACCAAGTTGTAATGGTCGGGTTTCAGGTTTCAGTGTGAGTGATTCGTTTCTCCACACTATTGCCTTCACCCTACCTCTTCTGCCAGTTCAGGCTCTATTCTCGAGGGTTACAAGCTTTATTAAGGATGTTGCTTCGAGGTCTTTTTAATGTTCGTATGGGACCTCTAGTAATTTGTATCATGCCATTGGGCGCACTATTACTGCATTATGCAGACCATTTACTGCAGTATGCAAGTTTTTCTTTGGAGTTTTCTAAGCATTGTCTCTTATGTTGTGGATACGAGAAGTTTCCATGCATGTTACTGCCAGTTGTCCCGTCAAACCAGTCTTGTTGGACTGTCATTTTCGGTTATCTCTTTTTCAGAGCGTTTTCTCCTCCTAATTACACCACTTGAGTTAAGTGGTTTCGATATAGGGAGCATTTTGTTGAAATGTGTTCTACTTGGAGCAGAAGCGTGGATGGTCTTCTTTTCACTTAGTGTTTGATGGAGCTGATAACTCGAACCTCAACTATGATGGAGGCTTTATCCCCTCCGTTTGGTGAAGGCAATCAAGTCTACCAAGGTGAAAATCTCGTCTTTATCGGGTGTATTAGTGCGCTTGGTACAGTGGCTGAGCCCCTAAGGTCGCCTTTATTCTTAAGACTCTATTTGATTACTTATTTGCGTTTAGCATTTCCAGTTTGTCCAACTTCTTTGATGGTTGATGTAGTTGTTATGTCGGCTCTTTATGTTTTGATGTATTCTCCCTAGTTGAACTTAAACTTTGTTATTGATATGAAAAATTAAGTTTGACCTAAAAAAAAAACAATGGCATTCCCGTGATTTTGTAACTCTTTCATGTTTATGTACCTAAATCACCATATTGTTTTGGGGTTTCTACCATATTTTAAAAAACTTTACCATTTAAACCAACCATAGTTCTAGTTTAGAAAGGTTTGTTTGGTGCGTTCTCCTTTTAAATTTCGCTTTCAAATTAGTTCACTTAACTTGATGTGAAAACAAAAACCTGACGTGATAATGTGTTATTTCCAGATAATAGTTCAGGATAGGCCAATAATATCCAATCACTCCGGAAAACAATGATATTGTTTTGTAGTTAATTTATTTTAGTGCGCACTTTTCTTGAACCAAAACTCTCCATTCAGTCAAAGGATTAGATTATTTTTGGTGTATTATTGAAATGTCGTCGAGAATCCACTTGAAGTTTGATGCATGACGACAACAATTATTCCTTTTTCTCTTTTTCTAATCCAGATAGAGACAAGCTCAACCAACGATTTTAAAAACGGCACTCAATTAATTTTTTCTCCAAAAGATAAAATTTATAAATTTTTGCGATCGAGAGTTTTTAGATTTGTTATTTTTTTTTTCTGGTAGCACATGTTAAGACATAAAATCCCTACTTCTATCACAAAACAATGACTAAATAATGTAATATCTCTGTTTTTTTTTCTGGTCAATTATTACGTGATATCTCATTATCTATTATTAGTGTAGATATCTTTTTTGTCGTCTACTGTAGACATCTTTTATACCATTATTTTTAACTAGTAAATAAAAGGTACCAAATTTTATCTAAAATAAAGTAAAATAATAATAATAATAATAATAAGGTAACTAAACTAAAAAGTAAAATCGTTATATTATTTAGTTTAGTGTTGTTGTTTCTCGCTTCGGAGATGAATTGAAGCATTCACCTAAATCCAAAATTTTAAAATATGAGCAATTGGAAGGGTTTAATATGTCTCATCTCCGCAAGATTAATAAGGTATTTGTGCTTCATTCTCTCAGTTTCTAATTCAGTTTTTGTTAATTTAGACCTTCGGATTTCCTAGTTATATTGTTGGAGGTTTCTAGTTTTACTTTTCAATTTGGTTGTCGTTTTGTGATTTTTTTCCCTTGTTTGGACCTCAGACTCTTTTGTTTGAGCTGTAAAGTCCGGAGATTTCTCTGTTTTTTTCCGGCCTTTGTATTCCACTTTGAAAGTTCTAATCAATTTCACTTTCAGATGAAAAAAAAAACTAAATCAAAAACTTTCAAAGGTTGATTTTTTAACATACTGTTTTAATTAAATTGAATAGTTTAACGATTTTTACTAATATGTCTTCTAATGATATTCATATTTGAACACGGTATTATGCAATTTAGAGGTTGAATATAGATAACATGTCTATAAAAAATAATTAAAACTTATTATAACCGAAACGTCAAAACTAAAATCGTATAATCCTAAATTGTGCACACACAAAATTAATTCTAAAACTTATAAGCTATATAGATTTTGGAGCGTACGAGACTACGAGTGGTTCCTACTTCCTACAAATGAGAAATATATTCTTTTATGAACGTCCATTAATGAAAATGTAAGATTTTTGTTAATAAACTATAACCAGTGGATAAGGGATTTGTCTTTTCCTACAAAAACGAATGGTGAGCACTAAGAAAAGAGCGAAGTGACTCTATATTCATTCCACACATTCCCCCAGAATACTATTGGTCAAGAACTTCAAAACCACAACTTCAAGATCGTTATGTCATCCTTTTATTGCTGCTATCATACCTCAATTTTACTTTTGAATTTTTAAAAGATCTTGAAATTGAAATGTCGAATACACATCCATTGTCACTTCTTTTTCTAGTCAGAAAAACGAGTCGTTTTATTAAATAACAATAGCTGTTAGATTTCAGTTTGGAGCAGATTCACACATAAGTTGTGATTTATGGGTAGATTGTTAGAAGTTAGAAGGTAGACTTTTTAATTGAAAAATTCTTTTGCAAAATGATTAATAACAATTCTTTTACAGTATTTAGAAAACCAACTTGATTTGCTAGATAAGTAACACATCTAAATTTTGCTTGAAACTATATATATACCTACCAAAATCTTAGAGATTAACGGAATTTTTAATTAGTGTAATCGACAATAGAAATTTTTAGAATCAGGGATATGGTACTGCTTGACACTAAACCATTATATATAACTATGATTGGTATTTAGTAATTACTTAGTAGTTGTTGAATTAGCTAGTGATTGTTTATTAGCTGTGGTTAACTAGTGATAGTTTATTAGCTGAATAAAGGTGGAATATCAAAATCCATGGACCGTGGCTCCTTCATCCATTCCCACTATAGGCCATGCCGAAATAATCTGTTGTAATCATAATATTGCCTTATGAATATTTGGTTAGATAGCCAAAATTAGGTTTATTTGGTAAATAGCCAATATTTAGATGTTTGTTTGCAATATGATGTAGGAGTGGGCAAAATAACTGTAACCAAAAAACCAAACCGAACCGAACCGTAACTTTGTAATTCGGTTCGGTTTCAGTTTTGCTTAAATATCTGGTTGATTACCATTATCAAAGTTATTTCGGTTTTGCTTCGGTTCAGTTTAAAACTGTAAAACCATAATTTTTTAAAAAAATTATAAATTAACTATTTATATATGCGTAAATATATACTTGAGTTACCTATTTTTAGAAAATTTAACAAAAATATTTTAAAACGGTTACACAAAAAAAAAATACAAAACTCTAGATATATAAGCATCTTATATATAATTTAAGGTTTGGGATCATTCATTTATTTTTACTAGAGTTTCATCAAATTGTTTTTGCAAATCGTATCACTAAATTTGACTTCCATTCTCTTTATGTTTTCTAATAGAATCGATTTTTAGTTTTAACTTTTCAATTGTTTGATTTTAAGTTTTGACCTTTTACAAATACAAATACAACTACAAATTTAATGTTTTGATTTAATGTTTTTAATTATAATTTTTTATAAAATCATGAAATCATCTATAAAAACCAAAATCGAAACCAAACCAAACCGAGCCACATTAATTACGGTTAAAACCGTTAAAACTATAAACCAAAGAAAACCGAACCATATCAAACTGTATTTCAAACCGTAAAACCAAAAAACTGAAAAACCTTAAAACCGTAAAACCAAAAAACCGAACCAGAACTAAACCATAAACTGAAATGCCCACCCCTGATTATGACGCCGTAACAAAAATTATAAATTGTTTAACAAAAAAAAATTATAAATTAATAGGATATTAATTTTGTGCATAATTCTTTCAAATATCCTTATATTGTTGCTTGTTTGTTTGACAAAAAAACAAAACCTAATATTGTTTAACTTATTAAAAAAGTGATGCCCAAAATTACAGTTCATTTTACTTATGGTTTTTCCACCGTCTTATCTTCTATCTTATAAAGCACAAGTCACTTGCCCAATAAAAATCTGACATATGAAAAAATTTATTTAAAAAAAATATTTTGTTCCAAGAATAAAAAAACTTCTTCCGCGATTCTCACTCTCAGTTTTTCAGTACTTTTTTTTATTGATTTTGTGTTTTTTTAATCTGATTTTATTTTTTTCATCATTCATTTTTTTATCTCACCACTATCCTACAAATTTTCAGTTTTAACATGTTTTTCTTTTATATATATACTGAAATCAAATCATTATTATTTTCAATTTTAACCTTTTTCTTTTTTTATTCAAATCAGAATATATCATTACTCTCATTTCTCATTGAACATCAATTATTCGTGAAGACAAGTACGAGAACGAAAGTAATTCTATTTTTAAATCCATCATGAACGCCACATATACTTTTAAGGTTGATCAATGTGTTTTTTTCTTATGTTCTCCTTCGAACTCTTCAATGTTAAATTTTAATTTATGTTTAAATCTTTAATCTAATTAAACCATTGACTTTTTTTATTACTTTTTTGTCACATAAAATACATTAACCAGTAATTATATTAACATAAAATAAAAATATTTATCAAATTAGTTTTTCCGTACATAGTATATAGTCCATTTGTCAAACACAAAGCTGCTTTTATAATTTCACATTAGCTTTTAAAGAGCAATAACAACAACCATACACTTTCTCTGACATTAAACTCTCCTTACTTTCTTCGTTTTCTCTGACAAGATTCCTTGTTCACTTTGCCATGGAATATTCCGACGACAAAGGCAGATTCGACGTGATTGTTGTCGGAGCTGGAGTCATGGGAAGCTCCGCCGCGTATCAGCTAGCCAAAAGAGGCCAAAAGACTCTCCTCTTAGAGCAATTTGATTTCCTCCACCTCCGTGGCTCTTCTCACGGCGAGTCACGCACCATACGCGCCACGTACCCGGAGGATTACTATTACGCCATGGTTTCTGAGTCAACTCGGTTATGGGCTGAGGCTCAGTCTGAGATCGGATACAAAGTTCATTTCCCAACTCAACAATTCGACATGGGTCCTGCAGATGAACAGAGTCTCCTCTCCGTTGTAGCTACGTGTAGTAAACACGGCTTAGCTCACCGGGTTATGGACTCTTCTGCCGTATCCGAGTATTTCTCCGGGAGAATTAATATCCCGGAGAATTGGATTGGAGTCTCGACGGATCTTGGTGGGGTTATAAAACCCACCAAGGCCGTCTCCATGTTCCAGACACTTGCGTTTCGACACGGCGCCGTTTTGAGAGATAATACCAAAGTGGCGAATATAAAGAGAGACAGTGAAAATGGGGAAGGGGTAATAGTAGGCACGGTGAAAGGAGATAAGTTTTACGGTAAAAAATGCATTGTAACCGCGGGTGCATGGATAAGTAAGCTGGTGAAAACGGTGTCCGGGATTGATTTTCCGGTGGAGCCGCTGGAGACTACGGTGTGTTATTGGAGAATCAAAGAAGGCCACGAGGAGAAATTTGCGATCGACGGAGAGTTTCCGACTTTTGCGTCTTACGGAGCTCCGTATGTTTATGGAACTCCGTCGTTAGAGTATCCAGGACTGATCAAAGTGGCGGTTCACGGTGGTTACCGATGCGATCCGGATAAGAGGCCGTGGGGACCAGGAGTGAACCTAGAAGAGCTTAAAGAGTGGATAAAGGAGAGATTTGGAGGGATGGTTGATTCGGAAGGACCCGTGGCGACACAGCTTTGTATGTATTCGATGTCGCCTGACGAGGATTTTGTGATTGATTTTCTTGGAGGGGAGTTAGGGAAAGATGTGGTGGTGGGCGGTGGTTTTTCTGGTCATGGGTTTAAGATGGCACCGGCGGTGGGGAGGATACTGGCGGAGATGGCGACGGAGGGAGAGGTTAGAGGAGGAGAAGTTGAGATGAAACAGTTTAGTCTCCGGCGGTTTGAAGAAAATCCTAAAGGGAATGCAAAGGAGTTTCCTGACCAAGTGATACTTGGTGTCCCATTGAAACATTAATATTTGGTTACAAATTGTCAACTGTTGAAATAAAAAAAAAAAAAATCTTTCATTATATGGTTTTAAGTCCTTTTTCAACAATAAGATTCATAATGTGTCTAGTTGGTTAAAAAACAAAACAACTAACCAAATCGAACCATCAGTTTGAGCCACTTCAGCTTTGGGCTATAAATATTGCAATAACACATAGTGTTGGGTCAGAAGAGAGCCTAAAAGAAAGAAACAAGGTCTTTGATTGGACCAGATGTGTAGTTACAACTAGTGCTGGGACCAAAAGACCACACTAACCAATCTACTTATATTGTGTGGTTTGAATACTATGGTGATTTTAAACTTGTGTTGAGGTATGCACCATAGGTTCTTGAACCAACTTCCATTGAAGTTTCACTATCTTCTCAGTCTTCTGCTTCTTTAATGACCAATAACACCTTTACAGTTTGGTTCATATACCTCCAAGAAGATCCATCATTCGCTTTCTATGAAGCAAAAACTCTAAAAGAACTGCAACAAAACAAGAAAATATACAATAAAACTCTATAAATTAGGAGTTATGAAGAAGTAAGAGATTATAATCTATTTTTTGTTGTTGTTGTTGTTGTTAGTCAATTTTTTCTCTATCCTTACTTCACATAGTCCAATTCTAAAGTAACCTCTACTGAAAATTTTAACTATACCCCAACATTTTGGACTTTAAACCTTCTCTGAACTGGAAAAAGGATAGCTGAGATTGAATGGCGGTGTCTAGTTCTTCTATGGCCTTTCTTATTATTTTATCGACCTTACACTTGCTTTTTATACCATTTAGCTTGCTTGGCCTTCAAAAAGGTAAAATGATAGCCCTACTAAATTCTTAGCTTTCTTCTCTAACATCGGCAACTAAAACAAACTTCATTATTTGCGTAAAACTGATGAACAATTCGATCATTGAATTTCCATATTGAAACAAATCATAAACTAAAAGTATTAAGAGACATAAGTCTCATATTGTAATAAGTAAATTATTGTATAGTTGGATAATTTACATAAGTGTCATTAGATTAAATCTCTTGTATATAAGGCAAAGTCTTAACATATTGTGGAATAAGAAAACCTTTATATGACACTAGGTTTCTTGACATGGTATCAGATCCTAACCTATTACTTTAGGTGGCTATCGATTATGGACAAAATTTTGCCTTGATCGGATCAAATCAATACTCTGTCGATTTGGTTTTTGTTTCTATAATTCTCCTCTTTGACCTTAGCTATATCGAATTCTTTATCGGTATAACTCTCTCGAATCATGGCTATTGAAGAAACTCTTTGCTCGGTGGAAAACTCGTCAGTGGTATTTCGTGTGCGACCGGAATCAACTCGTCGAAGGATTGATCCATATTATCTTTCTTCGAGTGATAATCCTGGTTCGATTATCTCACAACCAGATTTACGAGGCCAAAATTACAATGAGTGGGCCATGAACTTACGACTTGCTCTTTGAGCACGAAAGAAATTTGGTTTCGCGGATGATGCTATTTCGAAACCAGCGGATGACTCAGAAGATCTTGAAGATTGTTGGGCAAATAATGTGATGGTACTCTCTTGGATTAAACTTACGGTGGCTCTGGATCTAAGAAGCTCACTATCGCATCATGAAGTTGCTCATGACTTGTGGACACACATACAAAAGCATTTTTCGGTGAAGAATGGACAGAGAGTCCAACGACTTAAGGCTGAATTAGCGACTTGTCAGCAAAAGGGATCAGCCGTTAAGGCATACTATGGGAAATTGACGAAACTATGGTCTAGCTTAGCTAATTTCCATCGCGCCAAAACCGCAGAGGAGATAGCTAAAGAAAGAGAAGAGGATAAGCTACATCAATTTTTGATGGGGCTCGATGAAAGCATGTTTGGTGCGGTGAAGTCATCATTGCTTTCAAGAGATCCATTACCGTCACTCGGGCATATCAAGTGGTTACTCAGGACGAAGAATCCAAACGTGCGAGTAGGATGTTCGAAGAACGCAATGAAGGACTTCCAAATCGAAAGGTCCAACTCTATGGCACAAGTTCACGATCAGCAACTGATAGACGTGTGGCATAGACATTTGGGTCACCCAGCCTCTAAAACGATAGAGATGATGAAGTTTTCAGAATCTAGTAGTAGCAGTAGTAGTTTTGATTCCAAGTCTTGCGACGTTTGTATTCATTCTAAGAAAGCACGCAACTCATTCCCTTTGAGCATTAATAAAAGTTCTGCAAGTTTTGAATTAGTTCATTGTGTAATATGGGGTCCTTACCGGACGACATAATATTTTGGATCAAAATATTTGTTGAAAATTGTTGATGACTACTCTAGAGCCGTGTGGATATATTTGTTGCCAAATAAGACACAACCCGCTACTACCCTACGGAATTTCATTGCTTTGGTGGAACGGCAATTTGATACAAAGTTGAAAACAATACGAATTGATAATGGCTCTGAGTTTCTTAGCCTTGGTGATTTTTTCGAGACAAAAGAATTTTACACGAGACTTCGTGTGTTTGTACTCTACAACAGAACGGACGAGTTGAGCGGAAACATCGACATATCTTTAATTTCACGAAAGCTCTGAGATTTTATGCTCATTTACCCGTGGAGTTTTGGAGTTATTGTACCTTAACGATGGGATATCTAATCAACCGCACACCTACGGCGGTTCTACTTGGGAAAACACCGTTTGAAATGCTTTATGATCGCCCATCTCCAATGAATCATTTGTGTGTATTCGGATGTTTATGCTATGTTCATAATCAACGACATGGAGGAGATAAATTTGCTACTAGGAGTAACAAATATGTTTTCCTAGGATACCTATATGGTAAGAAAGGTTGGAAGGTTTACGACTTGGAGAGCGGTGTTGTGTCTACTTCACGTGACGTGGTATTTCTTGAACAAGATTTTTCGTTTGCTTCATCTACATCGGTTTCTACCTCACAGGCATCTTCTCCATTGGTTCTTGGGTCACGGATAGAAGAAGATGATGAGTTTATTGCACAAGGTCCATTAACACCCTTGTCGAACACTGATACTCCAGTCTTGTCGACCACTGAGACGGTGTCTCCAACATCATCTCCGCCTACAGTGACATTGGAACCTTCACCTCTTGCTATCATTTTGGATATTGCACCGGTCTCGGCTCAGAGCTCTTCTACAGCTCCGGATATTATGCTTACTGCCTCGTCTCGCAAAGTTGATCCCATCGACCGAACTCATCACCAAGTGCATCTAGTCTTTCTTTGCTGACTAGCTTGTCCTCTGCGACTGATGTACCAGAGTCTAAGATGGATGAACAGTTATTGGGGAAACGATACCGAAAAAAAATTCCTTCAACCAAGCTGAAAGTTTACGTGACAAATACGACATTTTTCGGGTCTGATAATGACTTTGTAGACTCTTCGTGGTATCCGATTGACTGTTATGTCGACAGTTCTAATTTTTTTGAACATCATCGGGCTTTTATTGATGCTGTTACTACGTGGGTTATTCCACGGACATACTCAGAGGGATTTGAAGATGAGCAATGGCGTGGGGCTGTGAGAGGTGAGATTGATGCACTCGAAGAAAATGGGACTTGGACGGTTGAATCATTACCTCCGGGTAAGAAAGCTCTTGGTTGTAAGTGGGTTCACAATAAATTATAGGTATGATGAGTCTATCGAGAGGTATAAAGCTCGGCTTGTTGTTCTTGGCAACAATCAGACGGAGGGTCTTGATTATGAAGACACATTTACACCCATGTGTAAAATGGTGACTGTTTTTTCTTTTTTGGAGGTTTCCACTTCTCGTGATTGGGAGGTTCATAAAATGGACATCCATAACACTTTGCTTCATGGGGATTTGGATGAAGAGGTATTATTCGATTCCCACCGGGGTTTAGAACTGCGGATGAGTCACAAGTTTTTTGGTTACATAAATCTTTGTATGGTCTTCGACAAGCTCCGAGATGTTGGTTTGCAAAGCTCACAGTGGCTCTCCAAGATTATGGGTTCGAACAATCTCTCAATGATTACTCCTTGTTTACCCTTACAGATCTGATTGGGGTTCTCCGTCTACATGTACTGGTGTAGGTTGATGATCTTATTATCTCTGGTAGTTCTTTGGCACTGATTAATGAATTCAAGGCGTATTTGAGTTTGTGTTTCCACATGAAGGATTTGGGGATTCTTAAATATTTTTTGGGTATCGAGGTGGCTCAGAATCCGACTAGTATACATTTTTGTCAAAGGAAGTACATTCTTGATATCATCTCCGAGACCAATCTGCTTGGATTCAAGCCGGTGTCTCATCCGATCGAGCAAAATCATAACTTGCCACTCTCGAAAAGTATGTTTCTTAAGGATCCTTCTCAATATCGTCGGTTAGTTGGTCAGTTGATTTACCTTGATGTCACTCGTCCGGACATTTCATATTTTATTCATCTCTTATCCCAGTTCATGCATTCTCCAAGACATGATCATTGGGAAGCGGCATTAATAGTTGTTCGGTATTTGAAGAACAGCCCTGGCCAAGGTATTTTTCTTAAAGCCAATACTGATTTGAAGTTAGTTGCTTGGTGTGATTCCGACTACGCTACTTGTCCTATGACTCGCTGTTTGGGTTATTCAGCTAGGGGGCTCTCCCATTTCATGGAAGACTCAGAAACAAGAGGTTGTTTCTCACTCATCATGTGAAGCCGAATATCGGGCTACGGGTGATATGGTTAGTGAGATTGTATGGCTTTTTGAGTTACTTACTATGGTTTGTGTTGATTGTTCTAGTCCGGTTCCCCTTCATTGTGATAATCAATCCGCTATTTACCTTAGTAAGAATCCGGTATTCCATGAGAAGATAAAAAACATTGCTAAAGAATGTCATTTTATACGGGATGAGATTGTCCAGGGTGTTATTTCTCCACAACATGTCATCACAACTAATCAGCTTGCGGACATACTGACAAAGGCGCTAGGATGATGAGAGTTTGATGAGTTTAGGCTCAAGTTGGGTATTTGTGACCTCCATACTCCAACTTAAAGGGGGGGGGGGGTATTAAGAGACATAAGTCTCATATTGTAATAAGTAAATTACTATTGTGTAGTTGGGTAATTTAAATAAGTGTCATTAGGTTAAATCTCTTGTATATAAGCCAAAGTCTTAACATATTGTGGAATAAGAAATTTGCATTACTTAGGAAAAGACATGAAGCGAGAACATGCAAAATACATGATAAGGTTGCGCTTCCGAATTTAACTGAAGAGGAAAGGAAGCACAATGTTGGTAATCAAAAGGATGAGAAGGCTGTAAATGGAAAGGATCGAACAAGAATATTTCTAAGCTCAAGATAAATTTCTGATAAGGTTATAACATGTTTGAGTGAGCTTTTGCTTAGGACGAAGAGAATATTTGGGCAAAAGATGATAAAGTTGGGAAAATGTATTCGCATCGCACTTGTTAATTCGTATTTAATTAGTGACGATTTATTCTATTAACGCAAAGTTTTCAAGAGTGTTATATGATAACTAAATAATTTAAATTGATGTCATGGGGAACTAAGAAACTTACCACTAGAAAAAAATAATTGGCATATTTCAAAAGATCTGGGCTCTTTACTCTTTACGTGATTCTTAAACGAAAGTGTTCATCATATCAACTCTGAAGGTAATCGATAATTTTTCTCTCTCTCAAGTATATATTGATGAAAGAGTGAATGATGTGTTGGCTACGTTTTTGCTTTGTTTTTAGCGATTAGCACCAGTTTTAAACGTTTGAGTTGATAGCTACTGCTGCTGCCTTAATAATAGGAGGTAGGGGTGGGCACGGATCGGATATCCGGTATTTTCATGTTTTCCGGATCTGTAATTTTGTTATCCGGATCTGAAAATTCCGGATATCTGAATTTTGGGTATCCGTGAAAAAATTGGATATCCATCGGATATCCAGATCCATTCTTTGATTCATTTTTTAAATTATAACTATCATATTAAAAAAATAAAGAGATAAAATGGTAAAATGATACAAAAAAAATTAAAACCAAAATTAATGATTAAAAGATGTCAATTTTGCATTTTACCTAGAATTTTAGAGATCGTCAATGAAAAAATGTTTGTGAAATTGAACATTGAAAAGTTTTTAAAAAGATTTTTGCCAAATAAATGGATTTATGTATGTAATAGCGTTAGATAAACATGTTTCATATATGTCTGCTGGGATGGCGACTCGATGCTGGTTTCACCTAGCTATTGGGATACTTAAATGTAACGTTCACACGTCGTGAAGGAACCCCAAGGACATGTGTGGAGAGGAGCATGGATTGTTAGAAATCATCTCGGTGATGCTCTGTTTCACAGTCGAGATGCTTTTCTACCGGTCACGAGTCGCATGGTCATTGAGCTCTGCTGTGTCATTTGGGTGCTTCGAAGTCTACGTGACCTGCATATTTATGAGTGTGGGATATCGTAAGATTTTCCGTTAGCTATTGAGGCCGTGAACCATAGGAGGAAATGACCTTTGTTTCGAAATTATCTGGATCAGATTCATCATCTTCAAGGGGAAGAACAAAGTTTCAATTTTTTTGCATCGGCGTACCAAGCTAATTTGATCGCTCAGGACGTAGCAAGAAGTGTAACTCGAGATGGAGGGTTCGTTGTATTTATCTATTGGTGGACCACTTTGGTTTCAATCCATAATTCTTGTAGAAAGTCGAGAGGCACATTTACTTTGATTTCTTTTGGTTTTGACTTTGGTATATGCTATGTTTTGTTACATGCTCTGTTGTTGTAACTATGAACCCAGTTTTTTGAGTATTGCAATAAAAGAGATGACAAAAAAACTTATTTTAGGTTTTTTAAATCACCAATAAACCTTATTATAATTGTATTTGTTTAAGACTAAAATACATATTATTTAACACATTGCCCCCGAATCCGGATATCCGCCCCCAAATATTTATTATCCAGATCCGGATCCGGACACCCCGGATATCCAAATTTTCGGATCAGATAACAGATCCGACATAATAAGGAAGTGAGTGGATATGTCTTTGCTCTTCAGGTGCTGGCCTAACCAAAGAGATGTTGCCTTGTCTAGACCAAAAAAATCAGATAACAACTAGTAAAAGCAATTTTAAACAATCTTTGATTTTCAGTTGAGAAAATGATATATTTTGGGTTAATTTTCTATATTTTAAAATAAAATCGTAATACAATGCATAATTTTATCTTTTTCAAAGCTTATAATGTGTCAAGACTTGAGACTACTGTACAAATTTTTCTTTAGATTATACGATTTCAACAAAATATACAAAAATGTCGAGAGGAGAGAGGAAAAATATTTATATTTTAAATATGTTTATTTTTTTTTTTTTTGAACATCTTTTATTAGAAGATTAAAAATTGTTTACATAATCGTTAAACAAATAACTCCTTAACATTGGTGGAGGATAAAAATAAATACTAGTTGTAACACCTTGATTTTGTGATACTTTGGCCAATTTATCCGCTACTTGGTTGCATTGTTGTGGCACCATTGTAAACATGATATTGGTAAATCGATCCTCCCAACTGTGGATATCATTCCTAAGGGGTTCTAGGAATGCATTCTTGATGCGTGAGTGCAGAAGATCAACTAATACTTTGCAGTCTCCTTCCATGATGAATTTCCGATATCCTCTGCACCATAGAGATTGTAATGCATGTAGTAGTGCTATACCTTCTGCTTCAAGAGGATTAGAGCCTTGTTTCTATTTTGAGGATGCAGAGAGCTTGTAAGTTCCATGTTCATCGCGTATAACCCATCCAACTCCAATGTAGGAAGAGTTGTAATGGTACCTTGCATCGACATTACACTTATAGAAGCCTGGATGTGGTGGTACCCAACGGGATGGTAGGTTTAGTGATGTGGATGACTGACTCGATGTAAAATTGTGTAGATTGGCTTCTAGCCATTCTGAGACATTGTCCATTGCGCGTGAGTAGACGGTGAGTGGCTCATAGTTTAGTCTGTTAAAAATGAGGTCGTTCTGAGATTTCCATATTTGCCACAAAATCCAGAAAATACAATGACTAAGTGCAGATGAAGTGGTTGAATCGTAAAAGTTGAGGAGACCTTCTATGTTTTGCTCCAGCGTGTTCGATGGAGGTGGTATTGCTGATCCGGGTAAGTTAGAGACCGCCAAATTGCTGTAGCATATTCACATTGGAAGAGAAGATGGTTTGTGGTTTCAATATGTTGGCAGCAACGTTTGCAAGTGGCATCAATTGGTATTCTAATATGAGCATACATAGTATTAATTGTATCAACCATGGACAGACCCCTTAAATTATATATTTCAACTTTGCAAGATAAATTTTGTATGACAATTTACCTAAAATGGTAGAAGTACATTAGTGATATCCATAAACCTGAGTTTATGATGGAGTAGCGGAAGCTATGAACAAAAATTGATGATAATGGATGCAATAGAATGATAACTAGAGTACTCCTCTCAGTGTTAAGCAACGCAAAGCCCTTATGAAAAACTTGAGTTTCTTCTTTTTGGGTTTTCTTTTATTAATCAAAAAATGAATGAATAACACAAAGGCTTGATTCCTTTATATATAGCCGAACATAATCATAAGGCTAATAGGAATTAAAAATAGAAAATACCAACATAAAACCAACTGAAAATAGAAAATCAAATAAGCAAAGGAAAAGAACCAAACATGTCGAACATGGAAAACACCAACACCGAAGACAACGTGTTCGACCTAACGGATAAGGATGCTCTGCATCAGTTCTGCATCAGTTCAATTCTTGCATTTGCCCATTTTTACTCATTTTTCTTTCTTTTCAATAAGTAATTACAATTCTAAACATTTGATTTGACTCCTGTAAAAAGCGTTTTTACGTTCGTCACTGGTATCAACTGGTGTTGGGAGAACTGTTGGTGGAGGAGGCTGGGATGAGGTTGGACGAGGTTGTGGTTCTGTGGTGGTTGTAGGTTGAGACGGTGGTGGATTTGTAGGCTGTGTTTGTTGTTCTGGGGACATAGGTTGGTTTGAAGACAAGGGTGGTCGTGGCTGAACTGTAGGTTGCAGTTCATTTTTTGGTAGAGCAGTGGGCTCATTCGAAGAGTGGGGTGGCTGGGTCAGGGGTTGTGACCCATTTTGAAATGTGAGCAGTGGGCTCATTGTGAGGAAGAGAAGAAGAAGAAGAAGATGGTGTAAGGTTAGGTGGCAATACCTAAGATTGTTGTAATGTTGGTGGGAATGGTGGTGTTGTCGAATGTTCCGTTTGGTGAAGAACTGAGGACAGGGGCACGTGCGGCAGTGAACTTTGAACTGGAAGTTGTAAGCTCAGTGACTTGTGGCATTGACGTGGAAGGTAAGGATATAGCCTCTGATTGTTTTGGTTCAGCCGGTGATGTGAGAGAAAACGGAAACGATTCCTCATCAAATTATACATGTCTAGAAACATAGAGACGACCAGTGGGAACATGAAGACAGTGATACGCAATTTGCATCAATGAGTATCGAACAAACACACAATGAAGAGAGCGATCATCAAGCTTATGTCGAGTATAGGGACGTAGGGACGCAGCCAAGGGTAACAAGTACACCCAAAAATACGAAGCTTCTCATAATTAGGAGCTGTGCCAAATAACTTTTGAAACGGTGATTCAAGTGAGAGTACTAGTGTAGGTAGTCGGTTGATCAAGTAGACTGCCGTTTAGAAGGCATACGGCCATAGTTCTTTTGGCATTGAAGCTTGGGAGAGTAGTGTGAGACTACTATCCACTATATGGCGGTGTTTGCGTTCCGATATCCCGTTGTGCTCTGGTGTGTGTGGTGGGGACATTAAATGAGTCATAAGAAACCAACGTAAGGCAACAAATTCTCCACCATTATCCGTAAACAAGGTTCCAATGCGAGTCTGAAAACAGTTCTCCACTAGAGCTTTAAACGCCACAAATATTTCTTTGACTTCAGATTTTTGTTTAAGTGGGTACATCCAAGTGTATCAGGTATAATGATCCACAAGAACAAGAAAATATTTTTAGTTTTTAGTAGAAAGAATGGGTGAAGACTAGACATCACTAAAAATATATTCAAGTGGTTTAGTGGAGACAAATGAAGTTTGGGAAATGGTAAATTGTGACTCTTATTAATGGAACAATCTGGATAAGACAAAGGTTTTTGAACTGAATGCGAAAGTGGAAGAGAAAATTTGGAGACAACAGTGTTTAAGATAGAAAAAGATGGGTGGCCTAATCTTGCATGCCAAGAATAAATAGAGGTCTTTGGACTCGATGAAGCAAACAGGAGTTTGGCGTGGGGTTCAGACACCAGCCATTCATACAACTTGTTCTTAGTTCTGCCTTGGAGTAACGGGGGCCCCATCCTGAAATCCTTCACTTGTAAACATGCAGGAAAGAATTCAACGGAGACTTGATTAGCATTGCATAACCGATATACAGAAATCAGATTCTGATGAATATCGGGAACATATAAAACATTCTTTAATGCCAAGTCACGACTAAGAGAAGGAAGAGAAGTGGAACCCGTATGCGTAATATCAAGGCTGGTGCCATCATCAATCATGACATATTCACCTCCATTGTAAGGTTGGTGAAGCGAGAGATTATATCAGAAGTGATGTGGTGAGTCGCACCACTATCAAGAAGCCAACTGTTGGCATTGTATGGTGAGCTCATCACCATGTTAGCCCGAGGTTGCCATGGTGTAAATGGACTAGTGCAGAGTTGATTTGGTGCTTGGTTAAGCGACTGAAGCTGGGGACATCACCTAGCGCTGTGTCCCACTGTCCGGAACATTACACAATTAAAACTTGCCAAGATAAGGTTGAGGAGATATTTTTTGTTCAATGAGATATTTAAGTTTATACATTTCAGCATATTTATTGTTAAATGAGATATTTTTTTATAAATATTGATAAATACTTGCCATAATTTTTACTAGAGCTGCATCGTTATCTCAACTCAAGACTGGAATGTCTTTATCTGTTCAAAAAACTTTTGAAAAAGGTCAGTAAAGCAACGAGACAGAAGGTGTTAGCTCGAAGAAAACAAATAAATGTAACTTAAATTGACTAAACAGTGTCATGTAGTCTTTAACCAGAAGAAACCAAACTTAAAAAATGAGTATGTGAAATTGAGTTAAAGTTGTGTTCGTAATGCTTAAAAAACCTTATTGAAATTTAATTCCAAAATCCGTTTGTTACAGTGCAGCTTTGACTTTCAAAGGCAATACCTCAACATATGGGAACGACAAAAGCACCAAAAGAAACAGAGAGACAATTCCATCAGCAAAGCGTATGAGATTTTGAATGGCACACAAATAAAACTTTGCAACCACTCTTTAAGACTTCATGTACCCATCTTAAGTGGAGAATTGAGTGAAGTTCTGTTGAACCGCTGAGCAAAGCCTCGGATGACAAGCACTATAACATCACGGAGATGGCGCGAATGCACTACCATGTCTACTTCATTCTCACTATCCACAACAATCCTTAGCCATCTCGCACACCTGGAATATGGGGCCAAAAGTTGCAGGTCATTACGAAATGTCTCTACCTGTTTGATGCAAAATGATATAACATATAAGACAATTTGAAGATTTAAGAGTCCAGTGGTTGTGGTCACAGAAACCACTTACATGGAAAGGAGGAGCATAGCTTCCACGAACTTCAGTAGTTGCGAAAGACGTCTTTGAACCTGGTTTCACAACCTTTATTCTCTTTCTGTTCATTTCTAGCATTCGTCTCTCGAGATTTCCCTCTCCCACAATCTACATCATTAGAAGTTTCACCCTTTAGAAAAATCTTAATTTGATGAACAACTAATCAATTGTAACACCAGAAGTTTTTTTGAAGTAAATACCTTTTTTTTGGATAAGGGTCCTTGTCACACAGCACCTGATTCCAAAAGAACAAAAGAGGGGGAAAATGACTGAGGAACGAAACTTTTTTGCATATTTTGCAATTAAAAAAAGAAAAAAAATTATATGAATGTTGGTTGAATTTGTTAGTTTGTGTAGTTAACAGAAAATATAGTTTGTGTGGTTTCAAGCCCATCGATAAACTCTTGTGGTTTATGATTGTTATCTTTTTCTATTTTTGCTTTTCCGTTTTGAAGTTATGGTTCAAAAATGTTGTAACAAAAATCTTTGATTTCGACGGGGCCAAAGTTTTATTCCAAATTGTAGTAAACCTTATGCTTTCCGGCCAAAGATTTGTTTTTCTTTAAATGTGTAAAGGGTCTATGGCAAGACACTCTCCTCTTTTTACTCAAATTTTATTAATTTTATATTTAAAGACACCCTATCATTTTAACCGATTAGGATGCTCTTATAGCATTTCCAACGGAGTGTCTATGTAAGAGACTTTATATTAAAATAATAAAAAATAATAATAAAAGGAAGACAGAAGACAGAAGAAACCACCTTAGGTATGTAAAGCAACGAGAGAGAAGGTGTTAGCTAGAAGAAAACCAATAAATGTAATTTAAATTGACTAAACAGTGTCATGTAGTCTTTAACTATAAGAAACCAAACTTAAAAAATGCGACAACATATATCCAATTGCTAAGTTATGTAGTAATTAATTTTTAAAATTTATAATTTATAATCGGTTTATCGTTTATTTTATAATTTAAAAATTAAAGGGATAAACAAACATTAGTTTTATAATTTAAAAATCAAAGAGATAAATAAACTTAATTTTACAATTTAAAAATCAAAAGGATAAACAAACATTAAGTAACAACCATAAATCTAGAACATATCAACAGAATTAAGAAAATTTTCACACAACAAGTTTTTATTTATGTTAATTTCTCAATTAAACTAGTGATAGTCCTTATGAAATCCGGAGAAAAGTTTATAAATAAAAAAGATTGGCAGTTTTGATTCTAGAAACTTCAGTTCATAAGAATTAAAGAAAAAAATGGTTCCTATAGTGCACAGAAATTGAAAAAAGTTAGTCACTTTTGGCTATGATAAATATTAACTAACAATCATAAATCTACAATATACTACATAATCAAGAAAATTCTATAGATGGTCACTTTTGGGTTTATAGATTTTTTGCTATAAAAAATTCTTTATAAAAACTTCCGCTTTAGAAACTTTGGAACTGATTGGTAAATACTATGATTGTAGAAATTATGATTTTAAATAATATAAGTTATACTGAATTCTAATGGCATAATGACGAAATTCGTACACATATTAATTAATAAAACTTAAATAATGCGACAACTTATATTTTGTTCCATAAATTTGTTTATTGATCTAATAATTGAACTTAACATCACTAGTATACTTTTTTATATAGGTAAAAGACGAACATAATTGTTGTTGTTAACTTCTAAAACTAAGAAAATAAAAAAACAATACATACCATAATCATATATGCTTTAGTATTGTAAACATGATCATAAAAATATATGTCTATAGGCTAACTTGTTACATTTTCCTAAAGTTTTTGTTAAAATATTTCTATCATTTTGTATTGCTATTAGTATTTCAATATAAAATTAAGAGAAACAATAGTAAAAAGTGAGAACAAACAATAAAAGTGGGAGTAAAATAGTATTTTTGCTTAATTGGCTATCATTGTTTATAAATTAGAAATTTTTAAAATTAATTACTACATAACTTAGCAATTGGATATGCCTACAGAAAATTGCTAGAGGTCGGTGAAGCTATAGGTATGGATCAAATTGTTTAAAGAACATCAATAGAACGTGGCATCACTGGAAATTAGATATCCCATCAATCAGACCATCCAAATCAAACGATGAAGAAGTGGTCATAGATTGTTGCAGAGCCTTCTCGTACATCAGAGATTTAGCAGGAGCTGTTGCACTGCTTAGAACAGAGCTTAGAGGATAAGTAGGTTTGAGAAATTGCAAGGATCGAATCTGTATTTGAAAAACCTTGATGATAGTGTGAATGATGAAAAGCTTAAGGAGATGTTCTCTGAGTATGGGAGTGTGACCTCATGCAAGGTATTGTTTGTTTTATTCTAAACACACATTTTTTAACCTATGTATTAGTATTTGCTTTGCTACGTACATTGAACAAAAATGTTTTTGTTTGTTGTTATGTTTAGGTTATGATGAATGCACAAGGGTTAAGCAGAGGGTTTGGTTTCGTTGCTTATTCCAATCCTGAAGAAGCTACAAGAGCTGTATGTTTCAACTGAATTCATAATCTTTCTACTTGGTATATATATGAAAATCGTATTTAAATGTTCATTGGAGATGATGATTATATGAACGTGGATTCATGATGCTTTTGATCTATTATAACTGGATATCCTTTTGATTTTTTAAAAAATAAAATAAACGATAAATTGATTATAAATTAGAAATTTTAAAATTTAATTACATATGTAACTTAGTGCATTGGATATGCCTACAAATTATTCTCCACAGTTTTAAAATTAAAAATATTTTTTTAAAAAAACAAAATATTACTTCAATATATATAATTGATTGAATCAAATTATCATAATCTTGGACTTGGGATTATTTTCAAGTCTCCTCCGAGGATAGCTGCACAGTATCCACATCCCAAAATGTCTTCACTGCGTTTGATGGAGGGAGAATATTGAGTCCGCGAATACCTTTACGGACATGTTGAAATGGTTCTGAGACAAACCATCTACCCAAAATAGAAACTAAGCGTGTGGTTGTGCAGGAATTGCTCAATGTCTACCATTAGGAGCAGAAGCAGCCATGGCTGAGTTCTCAGACCTGAGGCTGGAACTTGCTTCTCAAGTGTTTTCATCAGAGGTTGCTTGTCAAGTGTTTTCATCAGAGGTTGCTTCCTCGTCCCCCCCCCTCCTTGTGGTCTCCATTCTTCTTCTTAGCATTGAGAAACCGGCCACCACATCCTCTTGGCCGTCTTATCGCATGGAAATGCCTAGATTCATGCATGTATGGCTGAAAACATGAAATAAGAACATATTGGGAAGGAATCAACCAAACAAGTTACTGTTGTTTACCTGCCAGGATTTCACCTTCTTTGACTTGATTGCTATATTCCGTGCCTCAAATTTTGCCCGGGATTGCCTACGACTGCATCACATCCTATTTAGCTGAATTCAGATTTGGTTTGAATTCGGTTCAAGGAGAAAGAAAAACTTCTTTAGCGATTGATTCATCCATTTTACTTAAAACAATTCTTTTTATATGTGTAATAGTGTTGATACTTGTTACTTCAAACAACTAAGAGTGACTTTTTTTTATCACATCCTATATGTTTCCAAGGAAATCAAATTTGAGAGAGAAGAAACAACATGCATTCCTAAAAATGTCCTTGCGACTTTGTTTGCTCGTAAAACATTTAAAAATATATTACTTATATGCAAGGATTCAACAATGCTCTAATACCACCAACAATTGTAACGCCTCCGATCACTTATCTGAAGTCACCGTTATTTATAATACGGCATATGTCACATTATTGTGATACGTTTATTAGACATTTAATTAAGAAATTGTAGAACACATACGTCAGTCCATAACTTGTAGAACACTGGTCGCTCAGCCTTGTTCTGGGTAGGGACCCGATGGATCTAGGCCTGGATCCGTAATAGAGAAAAACTTCACATATTCAAACCAAACGAATTTCGAATACAATAGACCTGCTCGATGTTCATGATGAGAGAAACCCAGGGATTACAGAAGGTTCTATAGATAAGAATAGAGTTTTCAGTAAAAATCTGAATAATAATGAAAAAATGAGCTAACACGTACTCTTATCCATCCCTATCGACCTAATTTGATCGGCCACTGACAAACCTCCACGTGGTTTTCCTTATTCTTCAGTTGCTTATTGACTTCATACGTGCTGCTGACTCACATGCTTGGTTCTGCATCACTTAAACGATAACAAATCTTTTCCCTCTGCAGAACCTTGACCACAAGCTTGTTAAGTTGCAAAATCAGGGAATTTCTTCTGAATGTCAAAAATAAATTCCCAGGTAGCCTCTTCCACCGGTTCATTGAGCCATTTAATCAACACCTTAGTGACTTCACTGTTTTGTCTCTGCACCATCTTCCTTTGAAGAATCTGTTCTGGTTCCCTTTCAAACACATCAAGTAAAACAGTGGGCAGACTAGTGGAAGTATGCACATTACCAACCAAAATCTTAAGTTGAGAGACATGGAAGACAGGATGAATTTGAGATTCCCTCGGAAGATCCAACTTATAAGCAACTTCCCCACATTTGTCCACAATCTTATAAGGACCAAAATATTTCGGCCCCAGCTTCTTGTTTGATCGTAACACCACCGAATTTTGGCGATACGGCTGTAGCTTGACGTACACATACTCCCCAATCTCAAAATTCCTCTCAGTACGCTGCTGATCCGCCAATTGTTTCATCATGTGTTGTGGCATCATCAAATAGAATTTGAGCAATAACAACATATTTTCTCGTTCTTGCATAGATATTGCCACCACTGCAACTTTAGATTCACCCAGTAAATAGGGCAGATGCACTGGTGGAGCTTGGCCATAAACTGCTTCAAAAGGGGTTAAATGAGTAGAAGTATGGTAATTGGTGTTGTACCAATATTCTGCTAAAGCCAACCACTTGCTCCACAAATGAGGCTGAGCATGACACATACAACGCAAATAAGCCTCCAAACAACGATTAACCACCTCAGTCTGTCCATCACTTTGAGGGTGATAGGCACTCGACATCTTCAATGCCACTCCTTGTAGAGTAAAGAATTCTCTCCAAAATTCACAGGTGAACACTGTATCTCTGTCACTAACGATTGAATTTGGACAGCCATGTAATTTAAAAATGTTGTCCTAGTATGCTTGAGCCACCGATAGAGCACTGTAAGGGTGTGCCAAAGCAATGAAATGAGCAGCCTTACTGAGTCTATCCACCACCACCATGATAACAGTCTTACCTGCAGAAACTGGTAACCCATCGATAAAGTCCATTGAAACATCACGCCAGATAGCATCAGGTATAGGTAATGGCTGCAACAGACCAGGTGATGTAGCATTGTCACTTTTACATTGTTGGCAAGTAGAACAACTTTTGATATAAGCTTGTATCTCTTTCACCATTCCCTTCCAATAGAAAATCTCTTTTACGCGTTGATGAGTCACTTCTCTACCCGAGTGCCCTCCTATACCTGAGCAGTGTAACCATTGTAAAATAGTATTTTTAATCTTGACATCATCCGGTACCATAATCTTACTCTTACGCCTCAACACACCTTGCATCCAAGAGAAATATTTACGAGCATCTGGTTTTGCTTTCAACTCCGTAATAATGTCCCGTATAGCAATATCTTTCTCATAACCAGCTTGTATTTCTTTTAACAAATCACACTCTACCATTGATAAGGCCATGTGTAATACTTCCAAACCTTCCCTTCTAGACAACGCGTCTGCCACTAAGTTCTCCTTGCCTTGTTTATATTGAATCGCGTAGTCAATATTGAATCTTGTAATAATTCCAACAACTTTAGAAGCCATTGTTGTTGAATAGGTGTGTTAAGCCTTTTCTCCAGTAAGTACTTTAGGCTTCTATGATTTGTTTTGATGATAAAATGGGCAGGCAACAGATAATGACGCCATTTCTACACTGCAAATATCACCGCCAATAACTCTTTCTCATAAATAGACAGATGCAATTGCTTCCCCTTCAATTGCCTACTAATATAAGACAACGGGTGTCCCTCCTGCATCAACACCGCACCAATACCGTGACCATAAGCATCCGTCTCTACAACAAAGGTTTTATCAAATAATGGCAACACAATGACTGGGGTATGACATAAAGTCTGCTTCAAATTATCGAAAGCTTCTTAAGCCGCTGGATTCCACTCAAAAGCTTCAGTCTGTGTCAATGCATATAAAGGACTAGCTATCACTCCGAACCCCTTCACAAATCTTCTGTAATAACCTGCCAACCCCAAAAATCCCCTTAATTGTTTTAAAGTAGTTGGTCTAGGCCAGTCAGCCACCGCTTTAATCTTAGCAGGGTCTGTTGAGATGCCATTTGCACAAATAAAATGCCCCAAATACTCCACCTTGTCCACTGCAAAAGAACATTTACTCATCTTGGCAAATAACTTGTTTTCTCTCATTACTCCAAACACCTTCTGCAAATGTTGGATATGTTCTTCCACTGACCTGCTGTAAATGAAGATGTCATCAAAGAATATCAACACGAATTTCCTCAAAAAAACTTTAAACATAGAATTCATCAAACTCTGAAATGTTGCCGGTGCGTTTGTGAGACCAAAAGGCATCACCAAGTACTCGTAGTGTCCACTGAGGGTCTTGAAAGCAGTCTTAGCGATGTATTCCACATTCATCCAAACTTGATGATATCCTGCCCTTAAATCAATCTTGGAGTATATCACTGATCCTCCCAGTTCGTCTAGTAAATCCTCAATCAAGGGTATTGGGAACCGATCTTTTACAGTAACTCCATTTAACTCCCTGTAATCAACGCATAATCTCCAACTACCATCTTTTTTTTAACCAAAACCACAGGTGATGCATAAGGACTAGAACTGGGTTGAATTGTTCCACTTATCAGCATCTCTTCAACTATTTTATCAATCTCGTTCTTTTGATGTATGGCGTACCTGTAAGGTCGTTGATTAACTGGATTCGCTCCCTCCATTAGTTGAATCCTATGATCATGGTTTCGTCGGAATGGCGACAACTCCTTAGGCTCTGCAAAGACATCTGGGAATGCACCCACTAACTTCTCAACAATAGGATTCACTTCTTCATCTTCTGTTAAGGCAAACAACTCACCAGTCATAATCTCCTCTTCTTCGACTACTTCATTCACACTAATCATTGCAATTTGTCCTTGATCCTCTTGTAGCTTATTAAGTTTATGAGCTTTTACATCCCTCACAGATCCATTTTTAAGCCATATAACAGGATCACTACAAGAAAAATACCGCAAAACTGATGGCCAATTCCGTCGGAAATCCGTCGGATTTGGCAAAATCCGTCGGAAAGCCATCAATTTTTTCCATCGCTTCTATCTCGTCGGAAATAAAAGCGGCATCAGAAATCCATCGGCAATTCCGACTGATTTCCGACGGCACCCCGAAATCAAGATTTTGCAGAAATCCGTCGGTTTTTAACCCGTCGGTGTTCCGTTGCTTTAAAACCGATGGACAACCGACGGATTTCCGACAGCTTTAAAACCGACGGTTTTAATCCGTCGGTGTCATGTCGGTTTAAAACCGATGGAAAACCGACGGATATCTGATATTTATAAACCGACGGATTTCCGACGGAATTGTTTAATTTTTTTAAATTATATAATCGAATTTTTAAAATTAAATTTATTAACTTTTAAATTTTGTTTTCTAATATAAATGAAAATTAAAGAAATAATAATTATAAAATAATAGAATAATTCAAATAAAAATTCAATAGTTATAAAATAATTCAAAAAAAAAAACAAAAAAACAAAAAAAAAACTAAAACAAACTAAAACTACGGTGGCAGAAATCGGGAAATGAATTCCTCTATGCGTTGCTGCAATGCTAGGTGATCCACCTCCAATTTGTGGGTTCTCTCATGTTCCGCTTCTTGTTGGAGTTGATCCGCTTCTCGTTGGAGGCGATCCGCTTCTCGTTGGAGGCGATCCGCTTCTCGTTCTTCTGCGAGGTGTTGCAGCTGCGTCTTCATGTCGTCCATCTCAGCGTCTCGTTGTGCGAGTTGTGCCCTAAGATCGGGAGAATCGCCGTAGAAACGCGAAGATGCAGAAAAAGATCCGTCGTCCGGAAGACCAAATACACAACCTTTGGTCTTCGGAGTACACTGCGGTAAGAAACGAAAACTTTGTTAAAAATTAGAAATTACAAAAAAATGATTTAAATATATATTTTACTTACCTCATAGACGAATTCGTTAATCTTCTCGAACGGAACTTCTGTCATTGGAGGCGTTCCTTCGGTGAGTGGCTGAGAAAGGAGGAGGTCTTCACTCATCTTCGTGACGTTTTCAATGATCTCCCGAGCCAACGGATCTTGGATTTCATGGCTCTTCCTGCTGGTATGCGTATCCTTGAGCAATGTGAGAGCGGAAGGTTGGACACCGTCTTGCCGAAACTACAAAAATGAAAATTTAATAAAATATAAAATTATAAAACTAAAATAACAATATTTTAATTAAATAAGAAACTTACCAGTTGTTTAGCCCGTGTGACCAAACTAACCGCTCCTAGATTGTGCGTCGCCTTGCCTTTTCCATTGCGATCGCTGTTTCGGCACGCAGAATGAGTTGTGGAGCTTGTCTTGGTCGGTTCTTCACTCCAATAAGTGCATAACCCGCTCCATAGGCCTGGGTTGGAAAGCAACTCCCTTGGGACATCATTCTTGTGCCACTTCTCCTTCCACTCGTTCAGCTTCCATGAATACATTCTCGCTGCTTTTCTATCAAAGCATCGTCTAACCGAGGCGGTCATGTGGCTGTCCCAAGTAAATTCTTGCTGCAAATCAAAAATTAAATTAAAATAAACTATATTAAATAAAAGTAAAACAATTTAAAATATGGGGTACTTACCGCAAATTGGCGAAACCACAATTCCTGATCCGCCATCGGCATTTGGTTGTAAGTCGGGTACGGATGCCGAAGCATTCCATTGAGCATCCGGTTAATGGACTTGGAAATCCCATTTCCTGAATCTCCAAACCTACAAAAGAAATTATTGCAAATAATTTGAATTGTAACTAAAGTAATAATAGTAAATAAATATTAAAATTCTTAAAATTAACAAAAACTGACCATGTGTCTCTGCCTATGCAATCTGGATGGAGACGAGGCAATCTATCTCGTCCTGGTTGAGCGACAAAATCCTCGACGCTCATCTGCGTCGGTGCAGTAGGTGAAGGCGTCGGCATAGATGCTGTCTCCGGGATATGTGTCTCCGGTGTAGGAGAACTCCTCGAACCGGCACTACCTCACCGGCGACTACTACGTCCGCCGCAACCTGAATGGATAAACCGACCGTAATCCCTAGAAAAATAAAAAAAAAAATTAAACATTATATGAAAAAATTATACATCATCAAAATAATAAAAAAAGTATCAAAAAAATATTTTAAATTCATTATTAGTCCAAAACAATTATACTTTTATAAAAGAATGAATAATTTATAGAAATACTTATAAATTACTAAAATCATCATAAATTTATATTTATAAGTATTAATTCCAAAACAATTATAAATATGTAAATACATGATTATTACATGAAATAATTATACATTATCAAAATAATAAAAATTTATCAAAAAAATATTTTAAATTCATTACTATTGCAAAACAATTATACATTTATAAAATAATGAATGATTGATGGAAATACTTATAAATTACTAAAATCATCATAAATTTATATTTATAAGTATTAATTCCAAAACAATTATAAATTTGTAAATCCATGATTTATAAAAGCAAAAAAATAATTAGAAATTACTAACATGATTAAAAATTGTTATTTACATTATCATAATTTTCTAAAAATAATAATTCATACCAAAATTAAGAAACTTTTAATGCATGAAAATAATTATACATAAGTTAAATAAATAAATAAATTAACAAAACAAATAATTTCAATAAACATAACAAAACTTAATACTAATTAACATAATAATTCAACCACAAATTCTAATAAATCTAAAACCACAAATCAAAATCATTTATATAACAATCCATGTTATAAAGTAGGTTAATCTTAAAACTAACAAACCAAATCCTAAATCTAACATTACAAACCTAAATCTAACAATTCTAATTTTCTAAACCAATCAATCTAACTAAAAACCTAACAATCCATCATATAAACTTAAAAACTTACAAGTTTGGGGGATTGTTAGACATTTGGATGATGGATCGACGGAATTCTGGAAGATTTGGCGAATTTGGCGAGTTTTGGCGAGTTTGGCGATTTTGCGAAAGTGAGGAGGAAGAAGACGATGTCTTCTTATATTACGATATTTCCGACGGATATATTCGTCGGAAATCCGTCAATTTTTAAAAAAATAAATGACGCACGTTCTCGATAAGGTTTCGGGAACGTTCGCGCCTAAATTTTTGCGAATCCGTCAGAAATCCGTTGTAAATTTCTGACGGATTTCAGACGGATTCACAAACATTTAGGTATCGCGGGAAACGAAAAGATATTCGCTGTTACATTTTCATTATCCGTCGGATTTCCGACAGATAATATAAATATGCATGTCTTCGGATTGGCCAGTCAAACCTTAAAGAGGGACACGTGTTACCACAAAACCGTCAAAAATTTCCGACAGATTTCCAACGGGTTTGTGGTTTTAGTGGTTATTTACGCACCGTTTCAGTAAACATATGTTTTTAGTTTTATAAATTCATGATTGCAAACACAAATTAATTATAGAAATCTTTCATTTGTCAACTATAAGTTTATAAGATTATTTCATTTTTGGTAAACTTGTATGTTAACTATACGTTTATCTATCAAACACTTTCGGTCGAACCATGTCGACCAACGGAAACTTTTGAAAATATGTTATATATCACTTAATTTAGTTTATTTTGTCAAAGTTTGTTGTTAACATTGTCTTGATGTACAAAAAATTACAAGTTAACCATGTAACCCCCAAAACCGTCGGAAATCCGTCGGTTTTTCCGATGGATTTCCGACGGTTTTAGGGTTACACGTGTCTACAAAAATTAAATTAAAAATATATCCAAGTCCGTCGAAAATCCATCGGAAAAACCGACGGATTTCCGACGGATATTGGTATTTTTTATGAAAACACGTGTCCGTGTTTAAGGTTTTAAATTATCTTTCCGTCGGAAAGCCGTCGGAATTTCCGACAGATTTCCGACGGATATGGGTTTATATGTGGTTTAATGTTTAAGTGGTTTAATGAGTTTTGTGGGTTTGTTAAGGTGTTTGTTTAGGGAATATATATTTCTGGCATAATCTTATTTTATTAAAACTTGTAAAAATATACAAAGCTGAAGTGAAGCTTATAAAATGCTCGTCACCTGTGGTCTTCGAAGACCTATGGTTTAAACCGTAATATCAAAATTAAATAAAATACGAAAAAATAAATTTACACCTTTCTGTAAAAATAAAAAATAATACAAAACACACATATAACTAATCTTCATTAGATGATGATGCTGAATCCTCATAAAATTCACCTTGTTCTTCTTCTGATTCGGAAAAAACTAAATCAAATTGTGTGAAATCAACAACAAGATCCAGAGCACAAGAAGGCTCAACTGGATCCATTGGAACAACTTCTGCTGGCTGTAAAGGATCGTGTTCTGCAACTCCATAAATTCTTCCTCTCGGGGTCACTGTAGTAACTGTGCGCCAAAGATCTGTCCGCCGTGTAACTCGAGGGTAACGAATATAGCACACCTAAAAAAAACATATTAATTTTGTAAGTATTATACCAAAATAATGAATTGAGTATTAATTACACTAATATTTGTACCCTACTTGCTCAGCTTGTGATCCTAGAATAAATGGGTCATACGTTTCTAGTCTCCGACCAAATTGGTCCACATGAAGCCCACGACCGAGTGTTGAATCATACCAATCACACTTGAAAACAATGCACCTCAAGTCTAACATTCCTGGGTACCGCACTTCCAATATTTCCTGAAGAACGCCGTAGTAAACATCATTACCAGATTTCACTAAAATACCAGAATCTGAAGTTTGCCTTGTCCTTCTCTCGTCATGAACACTAAACCCATATCCACGACTGCAGTATCTAGGATAAGAAGTTGCAATGTAGTTTGGACCATTAACAAATTCCAATAACCATGTGGGAAATGTCTGTCCGCTTCTTACTCCTTCAGAAACCTACAAAAATAAGTTACAAATTAGTATTTATTAAATGATTTAACGTTTTTAAACACTTACGTAAAACTGCAACCAAGACATAAATTCCTCCTCCTTATGGACTTGAAGCTCGTCTTCTGTCTTATCCATATAGTACCCGCGTATTAATGCCATGTAAATCCTGATCGAAAACCAAGATTATTGACAAGTTAATAATAACATATAGAATAATCAATTATACATTAAATGACACAAAATAATTTTTGTTTACCTTTCGTATTCCGTAATTTCTTCACAATTGGTTAGGATATACGTATGCAAGTGTTTAAACTCCTCTTGAGATAATTTATGCCGTTTTCCTTTGCCACTGACTCGCCCAACTTGGGAAAATAACTCTGGAACAACGACGGGGTAAATCGCTCTCTCACCACGATCATCATGGCGACTAGGACGTCTACTCTTCGTTAACTTCGACGGGAAGTAATATTCAGCAAACTGTGAGGCCTCTTCGTTGATGCTCTGGGCGATAATAGATCCCTCTACTCTACTCAAATTCTTAACCTTTTTCTTCAGATGAAACATATACCGCTCAAATGGATACATCCAACGGTATTGAACCGGGCCTCCTAGTTCTGCTTCTCGTGGGAGGTGGATCGGAAGATGTTCCATCACATCAAAGAAAGATGGTGGAAAATCTTCTCCAAATTACAAAGGATCACCAGGATATTGGCCTGTAAATTTTGGATTCCCTCAACAGTAAGTGTTCTTGTGCATAAATCGCGAAAGAAAGCACCTACTCTTGCAATTGCTTGGTGGACGTCTTTATGAAGAAGATGAGCAAAAGCGAATGGAAGAAGCCTCTGCATCACAACGTGACAATCATGACTCTTCATTCCAGTAAACTTTCCTTCTCCATAATCAATGCAGTTACGCAGATTAGATGCGTATCCATCAGTGAACTTAACATCGTCGTGAATCCAATCAAAATATTCTGTTTTCTTTGCTGCTTTTAACCGGTATAATGGAAATAGATATTGACCATTTGGGAGCACTTCAAGAAAACCTTGATCGCAATATGCTGGCAAGTCATATTGTCTTTCGTCTTCCCTTGGACGTTTAAGACAGTGTTCATGATGTTCTCAAAGAAGTTTTTCTCAACGTGCATCACATCAAGATTATGCCGCAATAAATGGTTCTTCCAGTAAGGCAAATCTCAAAATATGCTCTTCTTGTGCCAGCTATGAAATTCACCGACACCATAAATAGGTTAATGTCCATTACCCCCACAATAAGGAGTCGTCTCAGCACCAAAATCTTTCAACTGCTCCAATAAAGTCTCACCTTCTATCTCGGGCGGTGGACCATCAAAAACTTCCCTACCCTTCGTAAACATTGTTCTTGAACGACGATACGGATGATCACTCGGTAAAAATCTTCTATGACAATCAAACCAACAATTTTTTCTACAGTGCTTCAGTTGGAATGCATCAGTGTTGTCTTGGCAATACGGACACGATAATCTCCCATGTGTTGTCCATCCAGATAACATACCATATGCTGGAAAATCGCTTATGGTCCACATAAGCACCGCACGCATCTTAAAGTTTTGTTGGGTTGAAACATCGTACGCTTCCACACCATGCTCTCATAGCATTTGTAACTCATAGATCAATGGTTGGAGGAAAATATCAAGTGATCTCTTCGGATGCTCTGGGCCGGGAACAAGAATCGAGAGATATAAAAACTCTCTACGCATGCACAGAGATGGAGGCAAATTGTAAGGGGTTACAATTACGGGTCATAACGAATACTTCATTCCATGCTTCCCACATGGGTTAAAACCATCTGTACATAACCCGAGGTACACATTCCTTCGCTCATACGCAAAATCCGGATACAATGATTGAAAATGTTTCCAAGCTTCTGCGTCTGAAGGATGTGTAATATCTCCATCTTGACGATGTTTTGCATGTCATCTCATTGGCTCTGCCGTGCGCTGAGAAGTATATAACCTCTTCAACCTCTCTGTTATTGGTAAATACCACATACGTTTATATGGAATTTGAATTCTGCCACTACGTTCCTGATACCGTGGTTTACGACAAAATTGACATCTTTTGCGGTTTTCATCTTCTCTCCAATATAGCATACAGTTGTTGATGCACACATCTATTACCTTATATGGTAACCCAAGACCAGATACAAGTTTTTGTACCTCGTAGTATGATCCGGGTAAAAGATTATCTTCTGGCAATAAATCTTTCGCCCAATCTATTATCGCATCAACGCACTCCTCCTAAATTGTAATCCGTCTTAATCGTCATCAATCTACTTGCAGATGATAAAGGCGAATGACCTTCTTTACACCCTTTATATAGTGGCTGCTTTGCAGCATCTAACATATCATAAAATCGTCTGTCTTGTACATTGGGTTCTGCGAGCCTATTTCTTTCTTCACCGCTGAACTGGACAGTCTCTAAACGCATCATTCACCATCTGCACGCTCCCTACACCTACATCTACTTTCGTGCTACCTCCTAAACAATCTGAGACAGTTGGTTCACTAGTACTACCATACTAAACATTTGTTTCTCCATGTAAATACCATATCTTGTAACCCTGCGTAAACCCATTACTATACAAATGATGCCAAACTATCTCTATCACAACATTACGAGAATTCCTACAAATTAAACATAGACATTTTAACTTACCTAAATTTTGAACACGCGGTTGTTTTCCCGCCACTTCCATGAACTCGTATATGCCTCGTGCATACTCCTCGTTCAAGTTGTTCGTCTCCGGATCCATCAATGGTTCGTCCATCCATGATCGAAAATATCCAGACATATTTTTTATTTTTTTTATAGAATTCGTATTAAGTAAACAAGAAATGAGAGAGAGATATGAAACTAAGATTGTTGTGTAATGGGATGGAGGAAGAGAGAAACATATATATAAACTCATTTCCGTCGGATTTCCGTCGGATATCCATCGGTTTACAACGGTAAATTCAACGGCTACATTAACGTTTATATTATCCGACATATTTCCAGAAGCCGTCGGAAATCCGTCGGAATAAAACGGCATGGATATCCGTCGGAAATCTATCGGAATATAAATTTCCATCAAAAATCCGTCGGAATATAACGGCATGGATTTCCGTCAGAAATCCGTCGTTCCGTCGGAAAATTCCGACGGATTCCCAGAATTTTCAAATCTCGGGAATCCGTCGGGAAGCCGTCGGAAATTTCCGATAAAATTATTGTCCGTCGAAAATTCCGTCGGTTTTGCGGTAGATTTCTTGTAGTGGATCCTCTTATTCTGCCACATAAAACCCATTTCAAGCTTCTTAAATTCCCAAGTTATATATCCCAATGTTGCCAACCATTGCGCTCCTAACACCATGTCACAACCCTGCAAAGGAATCAGCATCACACTAGTTTGAAATGATGTATCTCGAAACTTCCATTCAAAACTATCAACCGTCCCCTCAACTCCTAACTTTCTTCCATCTGCCACAGCCACTCTAGTTAAACCAGAAACCCCAATTTCACAGCCCAGCTTCTCTGCAACCTTTGGGTCCAAAAAGTTATGTGTAGAGCCTGAGTCTAACAAGATAAACAGGGTCTTCTTACCATAAGTTCCTCGGACTCTCATTGTAATGTAATCTGAGATTCCTGAGACTGCATTAACAGAGACATGTGGTGTGACTTTTTCAACTTGTTTCTCATCCTCATACAACTTTGCCTCTTCAGACTCGTCCTCGTCATCTGCTCCCATACAATAAAGTTGAGCCTTCTTGTGTTGCATATAGTGCTCCAGAGTAAATTTCTCATCACACCAATAACATAATCTCTTAGCTCTCCTATCACTCATCTCTTCTTTTGATAAAAACTTCTTTTGTGTTGTGCCAACTGGCTTGTTAATATTTCTCATCATTTGTTGACCACTTTTAAATTCTCCCTTCTTTGGCAAAGGTAACAAACCTCTTCCAATTATTGTTATTTATCGCCTTTGTTGGAGTCCAGTTTGGTGTCATTGGCTTCCTTGGATGTGCTCTTTCATATAATCTTCCCAACAACAAGCAATGGTGCACTGTCTGAGGTTGAAACATCCTCACATGCATCTGAGTATCTAATCACAATCCAGCCAAGTATGCACTCACTAAATACTCCTCCGATAGGTTTACCCTTGTTTTAATCAACTCAAACTTCTGGTGATAGTCCACTATTCCATCAGTCTCCTGCAATTGCTTAAGTTCTGCAATTGGATCATCACACACATCCTCAAAACGTTCTTTCAACAGCTTAACATAACCATCCCAATCATATAACAATTCTAAATCAACACCAGACTGTACAAACGAATGATGCCGTGTAGAAGCATGACTATCAAAGTGTATAGCTGCAGTTTTGACCTTCGTATCATCCGGTGTAAAATCTACTCCAAAAAACTCTTCAGCCTTAAACAACCATTCCTTAACTCCACTTTCATCAAACCGTGGGAAATCAATTTTTCCCAACCTAGTGAGACCTCCGTATTAATTCTGAGAACCAGATCTTCCCTCCCTGTGTTGATCGGTAGATTTTGAGTGAACTCCTGGTGTTGATGATGACATCGGAGCTGTCTGATCATGCTTTGAAGGTTTCACCGGAGTTTTGTTTGTTGTGGCCAAGCGGATTGCCTCGAATATGTCAGCAATATGCTTTTCCATCTGCAGATTTTGTTTCACGACCATCTCCTCCAATGCCGTGCGTCTAGATCCCACAGATTCATCCGCAGCAGCTGTTTGCGCTCTCGTTTCGACTATGATTTCCGAAGATCGTTGAGCTCTGATACCTTTAATAGAGAAAAACTTCACAAATTCAAACCAAACGAATTCCGAATACAATAGACATGCTCGATGTTCATGAAACACGAAGCAAATCAAAAAGGCTAGCTCTCAAGATGAGAGAAACCCAGTGATTACATAAGGTTCTAGAGATAAGAATAGAGTTTTCAGTAAAAATCTGAATAATAATGAAAAAATGAGCTAACACGTGCTCTTACGCATCCCTATCGACCTAATTTGATTGGCCACTGACAAACCTCCACGTGGTTTTCCTTATTCTTCAGTTGCTTATTGACTTCACACGTGCTGCTGACTCACATGCTTGGTTCTGCATCACTTAAACGATAATAATCCATCGGCTGCGGACGCCGGAATCCCATCAGTCGCCGGAATCACATCTCAGGTTCTTGACCTATTTAGGACTTTGGTTTCCTTTTCTTGGTGGGCCTAATTCGCGAATGGGATAGGCCCTTTTTCTGCATTTCCTTTATTTTATGTAATCCATCAAGTTTGAAGCCCGTTCTGTGAGCCCATGTAAAACCAAGAAAATTAATACAAAAAAAAAAAACGAAAACCCTTTGACAAGAAAAAAAAATACTCGTCATAAAAAAAAGTCATGGTCAAGAACATCAAGATTCACCACCACTATTTCGTTTGTTAACTTCAGCTTGATATCAATTAATAAACCACGTCTTTTAAACGGAAATAATTTTATGCATACAAGTATTCAAAACACGAAATCTTTTAACAAAACAAAATAAAAGTATTCAACATATGGATTACAGAATATCTCCCAACTAGCCTTATTTACAAACAAATTGGACCACTAAATTTTCAAATTATACAAAAATATAAATAAGAAAACACGTGGGGATGAAAAACTTTTCAACAAAAATTATTTATCACTTGATTAGGTGGATTGGACTGCAATTATTTTGAATTAGGTAGAACCTTAATGATACCGAGTAATGAGTTAACCGAAATTCTTTCAATTTAGTAAATTTTTAATAACGCATTTCTAATGAGTATTAGTTAATTGTTTAACTTATTTAGCCCAATGAAGAAAGTATTGAAATTAAATTCAATAAATATAAACTATAGATGGTTCAATTCCAATACAAGGCATGATGAATTGAATTTGTTGGATTGAGTTGATCCATCTGTTCTTATATATATGTGTGACATCTTGCATGGAAAGACAAGACTCGTCAATAAATGTTAATTTTAGAAAGACCCTAACACAGAATTTTGACTTTAGAAAGACCCTAACATTTATATTTGGAATCATTCTCCTATTTTGTTTTCTGCAATTATATTTGGATTTAGTAGAGTGAAATGAAATATTTGGGTTCCTTCTGTTTCTTGTGGAATTGGTCTTGATTCAGAAACCAGTAAAGAATTTGTTGATTTAGCTTGAGTTTCATTGAATTTAATGGAAATTTATACTAATGGAAGTTGCTATTTATTTACCTTAGGGCTATTGTGCGAAAGGGTGGTGGAATTATATTTACATCCTTATGGAGGAAGAGGTTGTGATGGCTGAGAATGGTAGTTTAGAGTTTTACAATGATGACAGGTTATGATCAGTTGAGATTAATGGTGTTCTTAAAGAGACTGAGAATCCAAATGTTGATTTTCTTGAGGATTTGGATTCTTATTGGGAGGATATAAACGATAGTTTAACTATCTCACGAGTTGTGAATGACTCGATTATAAGAGGATTGGTAACTGCAATTGAGTCGGAGGCTGCTGAGAAGATAGCTCAGAAAGACCTTGAATTGTCAAGAATTAGGGAGACATTGTTTCTGTACCATGTTGGTTCTCAAGGAAATGAAACCTATGTGCCTGATAAGGCGTCTTTGGACCCTTGAGATGAACTTACTCAAGGATCTTTAAGCAGTCTTAAAACTGAAGCGAGAAAACAGTTGATGATGCTCGTTCAAGAACTCACCAATTTGACAAGTTATATTCACATTTCACATCAATGGAGCAGGCGCCACTGTGGATGATACGTTGGGTTTAGGCACCAGTCCCCACGTGTATAATGCGTTTTGTGTGTATTTTTGGTTTCTTTATTTATTTGTTAAATTCCATTTTTATTAGTTTTTAAAGTGAAACTTTGATTAATATATATATATAACATCATTGAAAATACAAAACCACACTTTTTATATAATAAAAACAAAATTATGAACTCAATGAAAACGTTTTGTTTTATTACAATTTTAAAGTATTTATTTTGAGTTTTCAACGTTTCAAAATTCATGTTTTGGTCTTTTGAATTCCTTTTAAAATTTTGAATACCTTTGAAATTTTGGTCTTTCTGTAGTTTAACATTTAATTTTAGTTCAACAATCTGTGTTGATTACTTAGGTAAATTAAAAGTCAAGAAAGGATTGTTTTAACTTTAATTTACTAATGTTCTAGTCAAGACGTTTTCTAGAAGGCTAAGAGGTTAGAAATTCTTGTTTAGAATACCCAAAATATAAATATATAAATAAACCTTACAAAAACGTATGGTAATTTTCTAATTTATGTAGTGTAAAATTTAATGTTTTATCTTATATTATGTAAATATCAGTAAAATAAAAATATACTTGTTTTAACGAAAAATAATCAATTTATTATGAAAATAATCGAGTATAATCTCTTTATTAGTTAAATACCGGTAACAAAAAAAAAATCGAGACATTATTAATTAGTCTATTAACTCTGATCGTTGACAAAATGTTGATTGCCGATAGTTTTGAGGTTTCTTGTTCTTCGTTTGATTTCATGTATCTAGCTAGCTTATATACATGCTTCGTTTTAAAAAAAATTCATCCTACTTTAATACTTATGAGATTAAGTATTAATTATTAGATTTTTTCCTGAAAAATAGTTTACGAGATAATGAATATGTTAATGTCGAGAGTCTGCCTTCACCTTAACTAGTAAAATTATATTTAAACCAAAAATACATTTTTTTGCATCAAGTGCATCATCATTTTGAGAGTAAAATCGACGTTGAACTTATATGATATTCTCTTGAATATTTTTTTATTTTCCCTAATTTATCAGATTTTTATTGGATTTATTTTGAAGTTTGTCCGAGTTAGTTTGGTAGATTTTGTAATATTTTGAGATATAGGGGGGTTGATTTGTATTTTTCTTTTCTAAACACAATTAGTTTTAGATAGTCTTTTAATGGATATTAATCTTCCTACCAATTAACAGAAATTTTCTTACTACAAAAATGTGTATTTTAAAAATAATTATTGTTTGATATTTAGGGAAGTAATTGGTAATAATTTCGTCGAAGAAGTTATCATTTTTGGAAAAAAAACTTCATTAATTTCGGTATTAATTAGGGGTAATAAATCGAAAATATGCGATGTCATTATATAAAGTATGTGATACAAAATCTGCGGTAACATAGTGGTAACAAATCTGCTATAATAAGTTTTTGGGCACTACAAAAATTATTGTAGTAAGAAAAATGTCTCCATAAAAGGAGTTGAAAAGTCAGCCATAATTAATGTTTATTTTTTCTGAAAACCATAAATCTTTTATTACTATATTCAAATCTGCGGTGACTACAAGGTTAATTAATCAATTATTTTTTGGTAATTAAATCTACGGCCACTAGTATATGCAACAAAATTCTACAACAACTAAAAAATGTAATATGTGGAAAAAAAAAATTTGTCACAAAAATCTACGACAAAACAAAATATACCATAAAAATTGTTACATGCTAAAAAAATGAAAAAATCTGCTGCCTCTTTCACGATCTTCAGAAAATAAATCTACAAAGAATTAAAAACTCTGCAATGAGAAAATAGCTCGGTGATGAATTAAAACTCTATCACCACTAGGAGATGTAAGCGGTAAAAAAATCTGTAAAGAAAATCTGCAGCATAACGTTTAATATGTCATTCAAACAACTCTACCATAACATAAAACCGTAAATTTATTTCGCAGATTTATTTCAGTCGTGGAAAAGTCGTAAATATAATGTTTTTCAGAAAAAAAAAACTGATGTGGCATTAATTGATAATGGTACACTTGTAATTAGATTTTTTCTAACACATAATTTAAAAAGTATTTTCTGATAAAAAAACTCACTTAATCTTAATTTTTTCTAAGTTAAACTAGCAATTAAATTACTTATAAGGATTATTCTAGTTATTTTCTCTTTTTTTATTAATCAAAAATGAATAAATAACACAAAGCCTTGATTTTCTATATATATAACCGAACATAATCGTAAGGCCAATAGGAATCGAAAATAGAAAAGACCAACACAAAACCAACTGAAAATAAAAAATTAAATAAGTAAAAGAAAAGAATTAAACGTGTTAAACATAGAAAACACCAACACTGAAGACAACGTGCTTGACCTAACGGGTAAGGATGCTTTCCATCAGTTTAATTCCCGTATTTGCCCATTTTTACTCATTTTTCTTTCTTTTCAATAAATAACTACAATTCTAAACATTTGATTTTGACTCTTGTTAAAAAACTTCTTAGCCCATGTTCAATGGGGTTTCTTAGATGGTTTTTTAGATGGTTTCTTAATATTATTTAGTATTAAATTATTGATAAAGTGAATTTTAACTTAAGAAGCGGTTCTTATTTAGGATTTTTAAGAAACCGTTTTTTACTGACAGGTGTCAAAATGTGATTTGAGAAATTGAAAGATGAAAAAAAAAAATTCCTAGCGTTCTCCGTCAATCAAAATCTTATGGAGATGCTGAAGAAAACTCTTCGTCTTCCCTATCGAGCAAACCTCCTCCTTCGCCACTCACTCTCTCTGTCTTCATCATCAACCAATCGAGCTCCGTCGCATTTCATCTCAAACGACGATCTAGGTCGCTCGTCTTGTGCTCCACTGATGAATCAAAGAGCACCGCAGAGAAAGAGATCCCAATCGAACTCAGTAGTTTTCTCGCATTGAATTCTGATCACTGATCGATGCTCAACTTTTTTTAAATGTCAATCCTAAATTCGCAGGATAGGAGGCTTTTCCAACGGTGATGGATATCAATAAGATACAAGAGATTTTGCCTCACAGGTGAAAATTTCTAAAACACTGGTATTTGGGCTGAAGTTATATTTTTCTGATCCGATTTCTCAAATTCGATTTTGGAAATAAACTCTCTCATTCCCTGTCTTGAGTCATGAGAAACCATCTTCACCGCGATCTCTCTGTTGGAAACTGGTAATGTACCCTTATAGACTTTCCCAAACCCTTCTTTACCGAGAAGCTCTGTATCCTTAAAACCCTTTGTGGCAATATGTAGATCTTTGTAAGAAAACCTATAGGGACCAAATTGCACGTCCCATAGTGGAGAAGGAGTAGACTGTACCATTCACAGAGTCCTTAAATCGAAGCATGTCGTTATAGAAAACCTGGCTAGTTGTCTGATGTGTTGTATTCGTGAGTCCGATCAGGCCATTGTTGTTTCGATACGCTGATCCACTGGTATACAAATTTCCACTGATGTTGAACTCTCCACCGGTTGTGAATTTTCAAGCATAAAGTATCTTTCTTTCTTGATTATTTTATTGACTCTTATGTACACAGGCTTTTATACAAGAAGCAATGAGTTATAGAGACTTACCAATGCTTTGAGAATCAAGCGACTCTGTTTGCAGTGTTATGCTTTGTGTTCCCATTAATGAATGATTTGAGAATCAAGATTAATATCAAGGGACGTGGTGGTTCCGGTCACCGCCGATTTGATCTGAAATTATGGAGACTAGAAATTCATAAGAAAGAGAGCAGCATGCGAAAATAGCCGAAGCGAGACGAAGACGAAGACAAATTGTGAAAGTTGCTGCTTTCAGATCAATACGGTTGTATTGTTAGAGAATGGAGATTTGAGACAGAGGTGTGTGTGTATGTGTTCATCTTTTTTTTTGAACAAAATTATGAAGAAAATTAACAATTTTTTTTAAGAATCCCATTAGAGGTTCTACCATTGGAACATAAAAACATAAATTTTTGTTAAATGGTTCTTAACTTAAACTATATTATTAAATATTAGTTAAGAAACCCAAATGGGTTTCTCCCATTGAACATGCCCTTAGGTCCGGATATCAACTGGTGTTGGAAGAACTGTTGGATCTAACAAAATTCAACTTTTGTCTAAATAGTATTGAAAAGTTTGTTGAATCGAAAATTCAGCTAACATTATTTTATGTTACACAATTTTCAGGCTCAATATTTTGGTTTCCAAATTTGACCCATGTATACGGGTTGTCGGGTTGAGTCCGAAGGCATATGACAGAATAATACTAGATTTTATATAATATTTTGCACTGACAATGACATCAGTTTTTTTTTGTTTTTTTTTTATGTAAAGGCAGGATTAGATTAGTTAGGTTTGGATTCTCAAGGAACTATGATATTGTGTGCAGATAAGAAAGAAAGAAAAAGGAGAAATGGTGGATGGATGTTTATTGTATTGGTCGAACCAAAAGAATCAAATCATCGACCAAATAATCTTTCGTGATACGACCAGTGCTTCGTTTATTATTTTTAATACATTTTTCCCGCACAGTCAAGCAATCAGATAATATCCTTTTACTTTCACGTGCTAAGAAATTGATTCAATTACAGATTTAGAATTCAAATAGTTAAAACAGATTAACTGTGGTTAGAAAAAACTAAAAAATGTGGTTATGATAGAACATGCGGAACAAATACGATCTTTGGTTAAATTCTTATTTCCACTGTTAATTAAACCGTTTTGGTTTCGCTATAATCAAACCACAACATGCACACATAACAGAAGATTTAGATCATACGGTATAAAATAAAACTTCAACCGTATGCTACGATTCACTTTTAAAGTCAATCAAGTTAACTATGTATACTCTTTTTGGTACAGAATATATTTTGTTTTTTTTGTAAATAAATATATTCATTAATTCATCCCAAAATGGGTTTGATGAATGAGTTTTACATAATCATCACCAACCTGCATCAAGAGACAGATACACCACACCGCACTACTACCAGAGAAGAAAGGCAGTCTGCCATCGCTGCTCTGCATTGCCCATTATCTACAATGAATATCTGAAACTGAAAAAAGAAAAGGAAAAAGAGCAAAACTTAGACTTGGAGAGAGAGTTAGTGAAACAATTATCCTGAATTAATTTTCTTACAAGAAAAGAAAATTGTTATATTCGTCAACATTTTTTAAAAAGGGTGACCGCCACACAAAAGTTCCAAAAAACTAAGCATATTAAGAATCATAAAAATATCATGTTTCTTTAAATATTTTTTAGTCTAGTTGTTTGAAACTTGCATTTCAGGATTGCCACTGGATATTTAAACTTTGTATGTAAATGTTGAACATAATTTTATTAATAATGGGTATTATATAAATTTCTGTTTGAGCAAATTTTAATCCTTTCAGAACAAGACAGTTTTACGGATCGAAAAGAAAAAAGAGTCTTTACTAATCAATAATCTTTGAATTACAAGGAGTTGAATAAGAGAATTATCCGTGTAGGATTCATGTGAAAATATTTTATCTCTTTGATTTATTTTCTATGGATTTTTTTCTGATTGTCGAAATCCCTTTTTCTGTTTCATAACTTCTCTATTTATAGATTTCTGTCAAACAATAATCTCATTCGGATTATATATTAAATCCTAATTTAAAAGAATAATAATTGACGTGACATTACCGATATACTATACAGTAGTCTTTTAATGATTTTATTTTGCCCAACAATTTCAACGATAATATATTGACAATCTCAACATTTACAAATGATTTACGTGCATAGACTGACTGCTATAATACATTTAAACCGCTAAGTAAGCCCAAATCTTTTCTCCGTATCTTTGGTATATAAATAAAGCCGATTCTTCTTGAATAAACAGCAATAATTATACATCATGGCTTCAATGTTGTATTTTAAGAAACTCTCTACATTTTATATCATCCACTAACTTAATAATTAAATTTTCAACTCGACACAATACAATATACATAATTTGGACTGTACCATTATAAAATAACATAGTGGTTGGACTTGGAACACGTAAATAACAAACTAAAAAAAAAAAATAAAGCTTCGTTTATACCGTATTAAATGATAGATACAACATGCAATGTAATCAACATGTGTCTTTCACCCGCTAACAAAACAACTTAAATACCCGAATAAAATATATCTTTACTGGTGTGGTTTACCGGAACTCTATTTTTATTTATTGAAACAAGTTGACTAATTTCGAAATAGGTATTGATTTATTCAGTTCGTTCTTATGTAATGATAAAAACTCTTTTGATTTTTAGATTACAAATGCATATACTTGTATTAGACATCACCCTTTTCTATTAGGTTGTATAAAAGTTTTGATGGAGGTCTGCTTTTCGTTTTGGAATCAAAATTGAAATTGTAAACTCTAGAAAGCTTTTTTTGTTTTTTTTTGAAACTTAACTCTAGAAAGCTTTTGAAAAACTCGTTTTTAATGCGCTTCCGAGAAAACCACTTTAGAAACTTCTTACGAGCTAACACTTTTATTTTAAAAAATTTATGCTTTTATTGTAAAACTAGGATGTTGCAAATAAATATGAAACGTGATTATTTTCGATATTTCCTTTTTTGAAGAATCCAAAAACTAATTTAGTGATGTGATATTCGTGCCTACCAATCTCCATTGTTCATCTATGCATATGTTAAAAGTAATTAATTGAATTAACTTGAGTTTGATAAACTTCTCTGGACAACACAAAGTTTAATATCTAAATTTTTGACTTTGAACTAGATGAACACTAATACTTATTTTCAACATGTAGTTGTTTTCTTAAAATTCACAATGTTTCCTAATACTTTCCACGTATTTGCTTCTGATACTATACATCTTAAAATTTCTAACATAAGTGAAATTGATAAACTTTGTTTTGTTTTTCTTTGGTGACAGGTCTACACTTAGTAGAAAAACGCTAAAGTACTTCTCATGAGGCAAGAGTTAAATATGATCTATGGCTTACACCATTTGAGTAAAACATCATTTGATTCTTTCTTTTGAACCTATTTCAAAATTGAAAAAGACAAGAAAGAAAAAAAAAGTAGACGTGCACGACAATCATATATTAGTCGGTCGGGTCAACGATCCCCATGTAACAAGTTTATAATGCATTCCGTTGACAAATACACAGAAATGTTTCAACTACACCTCAAGATCTGTGTTGCCCACATAACACGTCATATATCCTTGACACAAAAAAACACGTCAAATTTTTTTCTTTCTTAGCTCACATTTTACTAAGGAGAGAGTAATTGAATTCCTTTGGCAAAGGAAAAGAGCTATGCATGTATGCCACTAGCTTAAATGCTCATTGGCCAAATTATTATTTATCACCTAAAATGTCTTATGCATTTTCTTTTTTTACATCTCTCTCTTCTTTTAAATTTTGAAAGCTCCCAGGCACCAGTATCGAGGTGAAGCTTTCGATCGGGTTTTTCTACGTTGGCAGAGCCGTTGCTCGCCGGCGTCGAGATGTGCTTCATGTCTGCTCGCTCGCCCGTCAACTGTCCCTCCATCCCAACCACTGTGGATCTTCTGTAAAGTTTTTTTCCGGTGGTCAGAGACTCTACTCGAGCCATCCTTCTCTCTTCCCCGTTGCACCGAAGTCTAGCTCCGAGGAAACCCAGTTTCATCTTCCACTGGATGACTTTGTCACCGGCGAGATTCATCTGCAACATCCTTATGGTTGCATGCCTCAGTTTTGTCTTCTCTGAGTCGCCGACAACAATGAAGAATCTCCTCCGTCCTTCATGGTCACCGGAACCATCCATTTCGTCAGATTCATCTTTATCTCCAGCCATTATTCTAGAACTCGGTCTTGAAGTGACCCAGATTGTTCTACAGATGTTGAGGGATGAAATCCTGGTGGTTGGAGAACCGTTTCACTCCTCCACTTCCTTCACCGGATCTAGAATATTTTTGAGCGATTCTCAAAGAACCTTACCACTGGGTACATTTGTTGACTCCCCCTCCGCTTCTCTCACCAGTGTTAGACTTTTCTCAGGGATTTAACAAAGAACCGTTCCACCATGTATCACCGCCGATCTCTCCTCTGCATCATCCACCGGATCTAGACTTATCTCGGGAGCTTCTAGATCTGTTGCTGCAAGGGGGATCTGCGACATGAAACCATGTTCCGTTGAATCTTCCGTGGAGAATTTTGCCGACAAGTTGAATCATCTAGTATTGCCGATTTTGTGCCTCCTCAAAAATTAGATCTGCTAGGGTTGATTGATAACTCTTTCTGATGAGGCAACTCGCCATCGTCGAGATCTTCTAGTGACTCGGCTTCCAAGCTTTTGTCTCCTCCGTGTATCACGGTTGCTTCTTTGGATCCGCCGAATCTACATGTAGACATAAGCGTCTCCGCCCAGCCGTGGGTGAGATCTATTCCACCTGCTCGAAATGCGTCAGCTCCCTCTGTTTATTTCTCTCCGATAGGTGGTGGCCTTCTCTCCAAGGAGCTGCCACACAATCTCTCAAACCCTAGAAGTTATTCTGGGTGGGCCTTGGTTTGGGCCAGGCTGTGTAGAGAATTATTGGGCCACAGATCGATGTCTAAAGATTTTATTTTGGGTCTTTCTACTTTGGGATGGGGCCTTGTCAAAAATTCCTCCTTGTTGGAGAGAGTGTTCTTAACACTACCCTATTGTATAGAGAGTTTCATATCGTCGACTTCATCCAATCTAGAAAATATTGTTAAAAGCCTAGAGTTAATTACACCAAGAGCTTGCACTATCTCTTCGTTGGATGTTCTATTCATGTATGGTTCTTTACCGTGTGAGTTAACTTTTGGTTTTTTTGGTGAGAAATATTTTAACCTACTACCTTTGGGAGAGATCTTTGCCTTTGTCCTCCATGGAGAGAATTATAGTAGTGTTATATGCCCTTATGAAGACTAATGCTAAAAGCTTTGCCTTGACGGAACTTCGAGCTCATAGATTTGCCCTTTTGCCTTTGGAAACCAAGCCCTTGCTCGTCTCAGGTTCTTGGATGGTGAGAGTCATCTTTCGTCCTATTTGCGACCACCCATTTCAGAGGTCGGGTGTCTCGGCACTCCTAGCGTAATTTTGGATTCTTACAACTATATGAAAACTTTCGTTTTTAGTGTGGCAATGTATTTCTGGATGGATAGTACCCTACCTTTGGGTAGCCTACCGTTTTTTGAATGGCCTATCTTCGTGACGAATTTTAGTTCTTGGTCAAAATATTCCTCCTGTTTGGAAAGATCAATTTTATTATCCCTCTCCATTTTGGAGAGTACTATTCCACTCGTCACAAGTGAGAACTTTTTTTCGATGATAAACCATATATATTACCGGCTGATCTCGGGAATTTTCTTGGAAGAAGAGTGTAATTGGTGTTTGGGTTTGAACGCCGGATTCAGCTTTTAGACTACGAATGTTATATCTCACCCTACTAGTGTCCTCTTGTTTCAGAGATCGAGTGTCTTGACACTTATGGCACAAGTATGGATCTTCAAAATATAACTGATACTTTCGTATTCTGTGTGGTATTGTATCTTCCGAAGGTCGACCATCAAGCATGTGTTAGCATTACACCACTTCGAGTGGCATATCTCCACGGCGCGTTCCGCTATTTCAAGAATTCTTAGATTTCGTCTTCAAGCGTATTGCTCTAGACTTATGTCATTTATTTGCTTTTTAGTGTATCTTATCTTTGTTCGGGTAATGTGGATCATTAGGATTGCATTAACCCATATATTTTTTTTCATGTAAGCTCATCGGTTCTCGTCTGTCTTTCCATAAAAGAGAGTCTTTAAACCGATAACTTAATATATGGGGTTTGACGACAAGAAAAAAACATTTTCTTTTAAAAAATAGAGAAAATATACTTAGGAAAATATCTCTTCAAGTTGGAATGATTTTGGAAAAACCCCTCTCTCCTCTGAAGCTCTTCTTTCTCTCTAAAAAGCGTTGACTCTTGCGTAGGTCTGGTGACTGGCTCTGGTGGCTTTCTTAGCATCAGAGTTGGTAGTTTTCCTTTATGACTGACTCTTTGTTTTTCCTTAATTTCTAGATCTGTTTTGGCTTGGGGTTTTGGGTGTGAAGATGAAGATGAAATCAGGAAAGGAAAGGAAAGGAAGTTTATTCCTGAAATGGCTGGATTTAAGTCTCTCATGTCGAAGGTGCCAAATCTGTAAGATCTACGGAGTCGGTCTGCGTAAACGCCTCCGATCTCATAGATCTTATCCTAGATCCATCTTAAGGTCTTCTTCTTTTTGCAGTTTTCTCTGGCTCTCGTGCTTGTCCTCTCGTCTTAACCCTCTTTTGGCTCGATTAGCTTGTTGGTCTGCTGGGTTTGGGGTTCACATTTTTCGTTTCCCCGTAACAACGATTGCGTCTCCGACCAAGTTGTTTTCTTATGGCTGGCCTTGACTTGTTTTGCTTTTGGGTTGTTTATGCTCTCGGTTAGGATCTTTTCCTTTCTGGTTATGCGCATTAGTGAGCCTGAGTTTTGTCAATTTATTGATCTCTGCAGCTTTTCTTTTCTTCGTAGGAGTTCCTTTGGAGTTTCACCGTTTTTCGATCCTTTGTTTCTCTCGGCCTGCTGAGATCATCTTCCTTGGTATGATCCTTTCATCCGCTATAGGAGGTTTCCGTTATCATTGGGTTGTCCTTGCATGGCTTCCTCGGTAATTAGCTAATTTATGTTCTCATGGAGTTTTTGATGAGTTGCAGGTCGCTTGTGGTTTGTCTTTTCTCAGGTTTTTACTTTTCTCGTCATTCAGTTTAAGAATTTGATTCCGTGGAATCCTAAATTTGTTTGTAATTGGATTTTCGATAGTTTTTCGTTCATAGGACATAGTCTTTGGAGAACTCTGATGTTCGTCCAATTTTATCTTCAGGGATTGTTCGTTATCCTCTGGCTACATGTAATTTGTAATTCAACTATCTAATATAATATCTATATGATATAAAAAAAAATCTCTTCAAGTTTGGAATAAAGCTGCAAATTTCTTATCTTTTAATCATTTGATAATTTAATTTCCCCCTTCCCCCTTCAGGTGTCCTCGACCAATATTGGGTTCAACATCGGAGTATCTCGTCCGCCATAACAGAGCCACCACTACATCGATTGGAAGAAATAAACCACACCGCTGCTGACGGAGAAGAGCTCTTGCTCACCATTGTTGCCTCTTTGCAAATCCAAAAACCTGCAATGAAGATCTACAGAAAACTAAACTTGATCTAAGAACAATAAAAATTGTTGTCTTCAAGAGAAAGAGAAAAGTGTGAACAGTAGGAACAATTGTCCCCGTTAGAATTTATATTTCAAATTTTCTGCTATAGAGACTTTCTTTAAAATAATAACTAAGTTAGAGACGGGAGATCGGGCAAGTATTATTCATGAATCAATCAATACCCTAAATAAAAACTCTTAAGTTCTAGATAAAACATTTCTAAATTATTAAAAGGAAAAAAATGAATGTTTACGTATTGAACTGATTAAGTTATTATTCTTCAAATTAGTTGTCTTCCAACATCATAAATTCATAATGGTTTCGTTGACCCTCAAATAGTCTTTAATTCGCTTTAATTTTTAGTTTCAAAATCCAAATCCAATATCTCTCAACAACTCTGAAATTTCTTTTTGACTTTCTAAAATCCCACACAATTGTCAAACATTACATTAACAACCCATTCGAAAGTCTAACCCGCCACACAATTGTTAAATCGACCATCACAAATTATAACTAGATGTCTAGATAAAAATTAGCAATGATAATTACCAACTTTATCAATAAAGGAGAAATTAAAATACATATGACTACACGCTTAATCGCTTTATCTACCAATTACTTCCCTAAATATCAAACAATAATGATTTAAAAAATACACATTTTTTGTGTTCAGAAATTTTCTGTTAATCGGTAGTAAGATTAAAATCGCTTAAAAGACTATCTAAAACTAATTGTGTTTAGAAAAAAGAAAAATACAAATCAACCCCTCTATATCTCAAAATATTACAAAGTCTACCTAACTAACTCATACCCCTTTTTCTACCCTTTAAGCCGAGCCAAACACTAAGCCGCCAGAGCCGTGCCAAAAATTTAAGAGGCCTAAAGCGAGAAAAAAAAATTTATAATGTTTTTGGTGATAAAATATATATTGTAATTAAAATTTAACATATTTTTATATTATATTGAAGATAATAAACACTATTTTTTTTATGATGATAAATTTTGTACTATTTTCTTATAGTATAAAATACTTATTAAGCTATAAAATATAATTTATAGTATTTTATAATATATTTTAATTAATATTTTCTTAATCTATAAAAAATACTAAAAATTTAATATAACTTTTTAAAAATATTAGAAATAATTTACACTATTTTGAAGTATATAAAATAAAAATTTAAATTCAAGAGATATATATCACACTACAAATATATTTATCCATATACAAAAAAAAAAATTAAAATTGAGATCCTAAATTTTGCCTAAAATTTGGGGGCCTAAAACAAATGTCTTTTTTGTTCCCACATAGGCACGCCTCTGTAAGCCGCTCACGCTGGGAGTTATATTCTCCTGCATCGCGGACTGGTGGTGACGGTGCTCCCCTTCGTAAGTCACAATCAACATAGTCGAATCATCCGATGCTCGTTCCACGTGTTTCCTTGCCGGACATCCTCTAAACGTACTACACTTGTAATAACCCCTGAAATAAAAATAATCAAATTACCACCGTTAGATCTCTAGAGCTTCATTCAGTTAACTAAATCAACGGTTGATATGGTGTAAGGGTGTACGATAGTTACCGTGGGTGTGGTGAGCCCTTGATCGGTTTTTGACCGTACTTCCTCCATGAATACTCGTCCAGTGGAAAATCGACGGTCATGATGAGAAAACAGATCTGAAAAATGGGGGAAGGTTTTTGATTATGATGAGAGAGCGAAAGTGGAACAAGGAAGAATGGCGTGATATATGGGGAATGGAGTGACCGGGTGACCGGATGAGCAGGTCATATGGTGGAGTTTAGTCAAATCGGAGATTTTGATCTAACGGTTGAGATTGAGTTGAAGATTTCCATGGAATAAAGCAATCAAAGTTTTGGTCTCCTCGTGTTTGAGGTAAGTGGGGTCCACTTTTGTGCAAAGCAAGAAATTGAATCGTGTCTTCAAAATAAAGGATCCAGTGGGTAAACTTGAATTTCGAAAAACAGAAGAAAACATTATTGGGAAAAAGTTATAGTAATATATTAACAGTAAAACATTATTGGGGAGTATTTTAAGAAAATTACAACTTTTATCTCTGATCTGTATATACAGTTTTTCACTATTATTAGCTACATATATACTGGTACATGTATTATTTCTTCAAATTCAATTTAACAAAATTTAAAATTCAAGGTGACAAATGTTTTATCTATATGAGTATTGGGGCTGGATTTTAGCTGTTTAGGCTAGTTATGAAATGATTTTAGATTTTTTTTAGATTTTGACTTTTGATAATATATTTTATGTTTTTTTTCTTATTGTATATTTTATGTTTCATCCCTTTTTTATTTTTGCTTTCGTTCCTTTTGAATTCAGGCAAGGTTTGAGGCGTTATTCAAGTTCTTATTAATTAATCAGATCTTTTATTGTCAAACAACACCACAACTTGTAAATATTATATGAGGCACACATTCAGACACTCATGTTTCCAGCATATCTTATTATTCCAACGTATGTATGATCATTACTAGATTTTGCAGTGCATTGACAAAATAAAATATATAAATAATCTGTAAATTTTATGAAGAAAATTGTAAAAGTATTTAAAGATATAAATATTTGACCCCTACTTAACCTTTTGAACCCAATTACATTTGTATAACTACAATATATCATTGATAACTAGATAGTTGCATAGTATTGTTAGATATAGATTTATCATCGAGATTAATCGAACAAAGTTTAAAACAAATCCAATAAAAATCTGATAAATTAGGAAAAAATATATTCAAGAAGATATCATATAAGTTCAACTTAGATTTTACTAGTTAAGGTCAAGATAGTCTCGACATTAACATATTCGTCTCCGAATCTCGTAAACTATTTTATCGGAAAAAAATCTAATAACTAATTTTTAATCTCATAAGTATTAAAGTAGAATGAAAATTTCAGTAAGTATATATACAAGCAAGATATACAAAGTCAAAGTAAGAACAAAAAACCTCAAATCTATCCGCAATCAATATTTTTCAACGATCAGAATTAATAAATTAATTAATAATTTCTCGATTTTTGTTATTTGTTATCGGTATTTAACTAATAAATAGATTATACTCGATTATTTTCCTTATTTTATAGATACTAATAAATCGATGATTTTTATTGTACCCATATTTACATTATATAGAATAAAAATAATAAGTAAAACATAAAATTTTACACTATATAAATTAGAAAAATTACCATAGGTTTTTGTAAGATTTATTTTTATATAATTATATATTTATATTTTGAGTATTATAGACAATAATTTCTAATCTCTTAACCTTCTAGAAAACGTCTTGACTGAAAAATTAGTAAATTAAAACATCATTTTCTTGACTTTTAATTACCTAATTAATCTTACACAGATTGTTGAACTAAAATGAATTGTTATACTTATAATAAAGCGACAATCGTTGACTATATATACAATTAGTATAGTCTACTCTTCTTTAGTTGAGAACAGCCGACAAAGTAGGAAAACAAAAGCTGACTAAATAAAATAAAAGTGATCACCTGGACCCAATAATAGTTTGAGATATAGAGGGGTGGATTTGTATTTTTCTTTTTTCTAAACACAATTAGTTTTAGATAGTTTTTTAATGGATTTTAATCTTACTACCGATTAACAAAAAATTTCTGAACACAAAAAATGTGTATTTTTTTAATAATTATTGTTTGATATTTAGGGAAGTAATTGGTAGATAAAGCGATTAAGCGTGTAGTCATATGTATTTTAATTTCTCCTTTATTGATAAAGTTGGTAATTATCATTGCTAATTTTTATCTAGACATCTAGTTATAATTTGTGATGGTCGATTTAACAATTGTGTGGCGGGTTAGACTTTCGAATGGGTTGTTAATGTAATGTTTGACAATTGTGTGGGATTTTAGAAAGTCAAAAGAAATTTCAGAGTTGTTGGGAGATATTGGATTTGGATTTTGAATAGTAAAAATTAAAGCGAATTAAAGACTATTTGAGGGTCAACGAAACCATTATGAATTTATGATGTTGGAAGACAACTAATTTGAAGAATAATAACTTCATCAGTTCAATACGTAAACATTCATTTTTTTCCTTTTAATAATTTAGAAATGTTTTATCTAGAACTTAGAGTTTTTAGTCGGAGGATTGATCATTCTGGGAGACTTGTAGCAGGTCAGACAGGTCATAGGAGAGGAATCGGAGACGGAAACGGAATACTTCGGTCAATGAGTCCGAGCCGATAACAGTGCCGCAAAGCCGTGGGTCTTGTATTCGCCGGTATTAATGCTTCGGGTTCGCTGCTTCCGGTCGCCGCTGGGATCCTATTCTTCTTTTTGGAATTGTTGCACTAATTGTAAAGGCCCATGCCTAAAAACCCTTGCCTAATGGGAGGCCCATTATATATAAATATAATTGGCCTAGAAGAAAAAACTCTTCAAACCTCTGAAGAAATTATGAAGAAATCTTGATACAAATACGGTCCCTACAACAAGCTTTCGAAAAAAGTTTTTCAAAATAAGAGAAAGATAGTCCTTCAAAACCACTCATTTCTCTTGCAATTTCTGAAATACCTGAAGCCAATTTAAAAATGGTTTCAAAACAAAACCAGACTTCAAAACAAATTTCAAAACCTTTAACCAATTCACAAATTGTTTTAAAATTTTTTTCAAACAATCTCCCTTCGGAATATTTTGAAAAACCAACTTATCAAAATGTGATTATAATAGAAAAAGACTTTTTTGTTGATGATTCGTATTTCACGATCGAAAAGTTTTGTTGGGAAAAACCAGTTTTTCAAACCATACAATTCTGAAAAAAACCGTTTTATTTTACCAAACAATTTTGGATCCGCTATATGCAGGCATGAGATTTCTAATACTTGTTTTTTAATTTGTTGGACTACTGCGGTATGCTCTTCTCTCCAAGGGGTTGGGTTTTTCTTTAGTCGATCATGAAGTGGTCTAGCTAATCTGTTGATGTTTGGACAAAAATCTAGTACATAATTAAGGCTTCCTAGGAACCTTTGTAATTGGGTTTTATCCAAGATTTTATCAGAGAATTTATTTCCAAATTCTAATGATCTTTCTATTGGTTTTATCATTCCTTTTGAAACGTAATGACCAAGGAATCATATTCTAGTTTGGAATAAAGACATTTTTGTTTTGGAAAGAACAAGTTCATTTTTACGTGCGAGATAGTAAAAAGTTTTGAGATGTTTGAAATGCTCGTGAACCGAGTTTGAAAATATAAGTATATCGTCATTATATACTATACAAAATTTTGAGTAATCTGAAAGTATATCATTCATTATTCTTTGAAATTCCGAAGGTGCATTTTTAAAACCGAAAGGCATTACGTTCCATTGGTATTGTCCAAAAGGAACAGTAAATGAAGTTTTATAACGATCATATTCGAATATTTGGATTTGCCAAAATCCAGATTTTAGATCGAATTTTGAAAATATGTGTGCGGACTGAAGTTTTTGAAGGAGGTCTTTTTATTTGGAATCGGATATCTAATCCATTTTAATGCTGTATTCAAAGGTTTATAGTTTATCACGAGTCTTGGAGTTCCCCTTTCTATTTCAGAGTTTTTATTCACATAGAAAGCTGCACAAGACCATGGAGATCTTGAATTTGAAATTAAATTTTTGTTTAAAAGTTCTGAATTTTTTTTTGCAATGATTCTCTAGGTCAGAGTTCATTTGTATTGGGCGAGCTTTTGTAGGAATTTCTTTTTCATCGAATTTTTCTTCATAGGGTAGATCAACTATGTGTTGTTTTCTATCCCAGAAGGCTATTGGTAAGTCAGAGCATAATTGTTCTTCGAAAAGCATAGTTAGTTTTGAAATTTTTTCTTTTGTAATTGAAGTTTATAGTGTTTCTTTTGTCTTTTCAACAAGAAATTCCGTTTGCAAATTTTCCAAGTGGAATTTTTTGCTATGTATCAGTGTATTTATTGAATTTTCTTGTATTGAGCAAGCTTTTATTAAGTTTAGGCTTCTCTTTTTCGGTGTTTCTATGATTTCGAAGAGGAATTTTTTATCTTGTGTTTTGAAGGAGATTGAATCTTCGTTAACTTTGTAAGGTGTTATTAAGTTTATAAATGGTGTTCCGAGAATGATATTTTGGTATATATCATCTGTGAGAACAAAAACAGTTTTGAAAAGAACATTATCTTTTAATACCGAAGCTTCTGTTTTTGATGTTATACTAAGTTTTGAATTGTTTGCTGATGAGAGTTTTTCATTTGTTTTATGGTGAAAGCATCTTGGTACTAGACCTGTTTTTATGCAATTTAAGTCTGCACCCGTGTCAAAGAGTGCAATTGTATATATTTTATAGTTTTCTGAAAAGATAAGTGTAATTTTTATTTTATATTTTCGAGAGGTGATTTCTTTTTGTACAAAGAGGAAATCATTTGGCATAATGTTTAGAGATTGTATTTGTTCTATTATTTCATCTTCTATGTTTTCTGGACAATTGTTCTCATGTTCTTCCGAACTTGAGTCATCATGTTTAGAGGCTAATATTGAATGAAAATATTCGGGATCGGTTTTTTATTTTTCTTTTAGATGCTTGATCTCATTTTTTACATCTTTTATTTCAATTTGAAGTGATTGAAGGGTTGTTTTAGAACTATTTTTTCTTCCTTGGTTAAGGATATTTGTGAGGTTATATGAAGAGTTTGTTTTTGACGGATCGTTTGGTTTTGTAGGAATTTCTGTTTTTTGACTTCCACTTAGTGATGAAATAATTGTTTCCAGAAATTTTTGTTTTAGCTGGGGGTCTGATATTGAATTCAAGATTTCTAGTTGGAATTCTTGATCTTTTGTGAGGACTTGAACTTTTTTCTTATCTAAGTCCGAGCTGGATGATGAATCATTTAGTTCATCAACTTGCAAGGCCTCTTCAGAAGAGTGTTCAGAATCGTAATCATTAGATAATGTAGAGTATTCTAGGAAAAGATTTGATTTTTTTCTGTGATTTCTTCTCCAAGATCGAGTTCTTGGATTTTCTTATTTAAGCGACAGTATTTTGAAGTATGTCCTTTTTTATTGCATTTATAGCATGTTAGATTTTTATAAAAAGGTTTGTTTTTTTATTCTTGTGGTTTAAATGTTTTTCGAGATTTATTCCAGGAGTTATCTCTTCTAGGATTTTTCCAGGAATTTTCTCGTGGCCTATAATCTTTAAAGTTTTTTTGTAAATTTTGATTTTTTGGAATAGTATTCTGGTTTACAATTTCCTGCACATGACTTTTTATTTGTATGATCCATTTCAAATTGTTTGCAAAAAGACTCTAACTCTATTTTTGTTCTTTTAAGTTCCCATTTGAGGTATTTTTGGAGTTTTAAATCTTGACAGATTTTAAGACCTTCTTGTTAGACAAGACTAACTAATTCACCGTAAGTAAAATCGTCATAATCTATTATTTGGATGCCACTAGATTCTCTAATTTTAGTTCTGACCTTTTCTCCTAAGAGTATTGGTAGACCAGCAAGAAATTTTTCTTTCCAGAAGGATTGATTTGAATCTTGCCGGAGTAGGAATCTAGTGAGGAAGGTATTTTTATACCATTGGAAATCACTTAATTTTTTACATTTAAGATTTGAAAGGAGTTCAGCGTTTTTTTCCCTAAGGACAGAAGGATCTCCTATGAAATGAAGGGTTATAGCTAAGACTAGGGTTGATACTGCATTTTGTTGTGTATTTCCAAAATTATCTATAATTGGCATTCCTTCTTCATCCATTTTTATAGCATCAAGAATTTCTCCTCGTTGCTGGTTATTTAGATAGTTATCCCACCATCCTTTAAGCTGTCCTGAAAAGCCAGTTATAAGGAGTTCAACTACCGTTTTATCTTCATTGCCTATTTGTGTTCTATAGGCATTTGCAGCCATGGTCATTTTTTGTAGAAATTTTAAAATGTTATATTCAGATATTCCATCTAGATTCCAGTCATAGACTAAAGAAGAGTTAAACCTAGATTGTTCGATTGGCTGAATTTGTCCTAGATCTGGTGCTGCTATTATTTGATTTTCATGATTGTTTCTCCAATTAAGACGGTTTATTCTATTGTTTGAAAATTGTTCTATGGTTTTATCGGAATCTGATTCATGACATAGGGTATTTATTCGAATATTTGAACTTTGTGTTTTGAGATTTCTAGGATTTCTTTGGGCTTTAGAAGTTGGGGTATCAGGGACATCGTAAGCTTGATGCTTACTATTTTCCCCTATTTCTATATTGCTCAGTTGGTTTTGAAGAGCTCGTATGAATTCTATATTCGTATTTTGGCAAGTTTTAACACTATTTTCTGAAATTTAAAACGGTTTGAAAATTGGAAGTTTTACTTTTTTATTAGATGGAGTTTCAATTGGGTGATTTGTTTGTTTTAGAATTGTTTTCTCAATCCTATCAAGTTGTTTACTTATTGTGCCAAGATTAGTGTTTGAAAAATTGTTTTGGAGAATGATGTTCTTGACATTCGTCTGATCATCTTCTTGAGAGATTTTAAAAGGAATTGCTTCGATCGGTTTACCCGATAACTCAAGTTTTATTACTTGTTGAGAGGGGTGATTTGAATGTATTATTTTCCCATTAGTAATTGTTTCCCATTCACATCCTTTGTTTCGATTGGTAATAGGATTTGCGGTTTTTAAAAAAGGATTATAAATGTTATTTTCTTTTGTATAATCTTGAAACCAATTAAAAATTAAAATTTGAACTCTGTTTTTGTTAAGGTATTCATAATATTCTTCTTGTATTTTTCTCTGATTTTTGAAAATTCTTTGAAAAACCAATTTTTTTCTTGTAAATTATTTTTTGAAAAGAATTTTTCTCGCAAAATTTTTTTATTTATCTCAAAATCTTTTTCTAAAACATTTAGTTCATTAGCCATATCAGTGATATTTCAACAAAAACCTCAGTGATAACTCAACAACAACCTCAAAACCCCTTCAGAAAAAGTTGTGCTAGTTGGTTCTGATTTCGTGACAAAATCATTTTGTTCAAGACAAGTTCTTGACGTATAGACAAGTTTTGGAATCTGTGTTCGAAAATCAACATTTCTCAAGATTGAATTTGGAACATCAGAAGTTGAGAATCGTGGTTGGAATCCAGGTTCTTGAATCGGATAATCACGACCTATTTGGGAGACTCTTCCTAAGTCTATTGTATTCTTATTTGAAGAGGATTCATAGGTGAGATCATCCTCAGTATTTTTCTCATTATGTCTAATGAAAGAAAGCTTTACTTTTCCGTCATTAGATTGTTCAGTATTTTTTAAATGTGTGTTTGGCTCTATTGGTTCTAAAGGGGTTTTGAGGTTTTTGTTGAGTTACTCCTTCAAGGATCCATTCATCTGGAAGGTTTACATATTTCCATTGAATTGATCTTGGAATAACAGAGTTTGATTTTGAAAAATCGGTTTGGAGTAAGAGTATTTCACCATTTTTACTCGATATTTTTACTTTTGAAGAAAAAGCACTAGTCATGGCTTTATAATGTAGTCTAAAAACCAAAGCAATCGGAATTGGTCCTTCGATCATTTCATAGTTATGTGTTTTAACTTGTAAAACCAGTGATTTTAATATATTTTTGTCATTTAAAGAAACGGTGAAATTTGGATAACAATCAAATGATATTGGACCAGCACAAAGGCTTGACTCTATAGAGCTGAGCAAAGAGTCTTCAAATAATTTGAATCTAGTATCTCTTAGGATAGCTAAAATTGAAGTATTAAGACCTTTTTTTGAAAGTGGTTTTATACCGACTTGGACTAAGCCAATATGTAAATATTTGAAATTTTTCTCTCTATGTCTTTGTAAAGCGTTCTGTGAAAATAATTCAATTGTTTCAAAAGGTTTAGTTAATTGTATGTCACGTTTTTCTGTTTTAATTGAAAAATTTGTTTTCAATAAATTCATCCGTGAGATTTGATAGATTGGATCTCTATTAACTCTTGGGATTTCTCAATTGTCAATTGAGCCTTGAAAGTCATATATGGTTGTTTCTTGACTATTTATAACTTTTTAAGATTCTTTTGGAAATCTACTTCTAGATGAAGATGATTCAGATATATCTAGCGAATTTCTAAAATACGAACTCATCATGAATTTCTGATGGGTTTTGTAAAGATTTAGATTCCCTACAATCCAAAATTAATTCTAGGTTTAATTGCCCTACACTTCACGAAAATTACTTGCTAGACACAAGACTGGCAAAAACACTCGGAAGGACTAAGCTTTGTAAAACTCAAAAGAAAGTGATGATAAGTTTGTAATCAAGAAACTTACTAAATAATTTTAAATCTTTTTCATCTAGTATGTAAGATTTTTCCTTAGATATATATATTCTGAATCAATTTCTTGACTCGAAAGATCTCCTCGATACCACAAGAATCAAAGTATTAACTTTTTAGGGTATTAACCAAGTTCGAGGGTTGCTTGTATACACAAGGTTCGAGTTGAGACTTTTCAACAATCCGAGGATTGATGATCTCTAAATCTTGTTTCGACGAATATATATATTTTAGAAAAGATCCTATTTAGTTTTAATCGTAATAGAAATCGTAAATTTCATAGAAAAATATAATTAGGTAAATCATAATATATGAGAATAGTATAGTAAAACATAAAACGTATGACCATAAAGTCATTAAATATACTTCATTAAAAAGAGTAAATGGATAACGAAATATTTTGATTGAGGTTTTAAAACATTTTGATTTTGATTAGTTCCCTTTTAATACTATCACTAACACCATCCACATGGCTCTGATACCATAGGAAGCGTCACTTGGATACACTCAATCAAACTTTTCACATTATGATGTATTGGGGGAACCGTGTCTTAGAGTGAAATAAGATTGAAAGGTTGTATACCGAGAGGTGTTGATAGAAAAATTTGGAATTTATTATAACAAGTACAGATTTATAATTAACAACTTACAAATTAAAAACGGAAGAAGAGTTCTTGACTCGAGATGGAAGAGGTGAAAGGGTTTTTTAGAGAGAGTGTGTGTAAGATGTATTTTGAAGAGTTGTGCGATACTTCTTTATATAGAAGTTTACATGTGTATTTAAATATTTAAATTAATCTCTACGCTTTTGTAGTGCGTTTCTTTGTAGCCTCGAGATGCTTCTTTACTTTTGTGGCCGACATCTACTGTGGTTGATTTCGGTGGATTTTGACGGATTTGTTTTTTGCTTTTGTAGTTGAAACCGGAGTTGTGGCCGACATCGTCTGTAGTTGATTGCGGATTTTACAGAGACTTGGTAGTGCGTCTGATGTTGTCATTTGGCTCCGTTGTTTGGACTTGTTTTTAGATAGAGATGTTTGTATATCTTTTATGTTTTTTAGCAAAGCACCAGCTATTAACGGATTTGATTATTCTTTATCGAACCCGTTTGCTTCGGAATAGCCTTAACTTATCAAATGTTAAGATGACCATTTTTTAGAGAGAGAGTGTGTAAGATGTGTTTTGAAGAGTTGTGCGATACTTCTTTTTCTGGTTTCTTTTTTTGTAATTGTAATCTAGGGTTGTGTTTCTGGTTCTATCTTTGGTTTGGAGGTATTTGGAGTTGGTGTTTTATCTTGGTTTTGGCTTGAAGCAGGGGTTTTTACCCTGTCAACCGTCTTTGGGGGCATCGTACCTGTTTCGGAGAAACTCTCGAGTCAGGAAATCTGGAACATAATTTGTTTCTCCTTTAATATATTCTATATCAAAATCAAAAAATACTTAGTAAAGCCTGCCATCGGGCGAAAATCTGTTATGATGCAAGGTTTTTTACGTCTTTTTGTAAAATATCTTTTGCACTTTTGCAATCAATTCTTAGTAAAAAAAATTTTGTTTAAAAGATCACATTGAAATTTCTGTATGCATAAGACTATACTTAGTATTTCCTTTTTGATGGTCGAATAATTTTTTTAACGTCACATTGAAAACCCCTGCTTCATGCCAAAACCAAGACAAAACACCAACTGCAAATACCTCCAAACCAAAGACAGAACCAAAAACACAATCCTAGATTACAATTACAAAAAAGAAACCAGAAAAAGAAGAAAAAAGTTTTCGAAACCCCTGAAGAAATCTTGATACAAATACGGTCCATACAACAAGCTTTCGAAAAAAGTTTTTCAAAACAAAAGAAAGGTAGTCCTTCAAAACCTCCCTTTGCAATTTCAAATACTAGCCAATTTAAAAATGGTTTCAAAACAAAACCAGGCTTCAAAACAAATTTCAAAACCTTTAAACAATTCACAAATTATTTCTAATATTTTAAAAAATTTATCTTAAATTTTTAGTATTTTTTTATAGATTATGAAAATGTTAATTAAAATATATTATAAAATAGTATAAATTATGTTTTATAGCTTAATAAGTATTTTATACTATAAGAAAATAGTACAAAATTTATCTTCATAAAAAAAATAGTGTTTATTATCTTGAATATATTATAAAAATATGTTAAATTTTAATTACAATATATATTTTATCACCAAAAACATTATAAATTTTTTTTTTCTCGCCTTAGGCCTCTTAAACTCTTGGCACGGCTCTGGCGGCTTAGTGTTTGGCTCGGCTTAAAGGGTAGAAAAGAGGGGTATGAGTTAGTTTGGTAGACTTTGTAATATTTTGAGATATAGAGGGGTTGATTTGTATTTTTCTTTTTTCTAAACACAATTAGTTTTAGATAGTCTTTTAATAGATTTTAATCTTACTACCGATTAACAGAAAGTTTCTGAACACAAAAAATGTGTATTTTTTAAATAATTATTGTTTGATATTTAGGGAAGTAATTGGTAGATAAAGCGATTAAGCGTGTAGTCATATGTATTTTAATTTCTCCTTTATTGATAAAGTTGGTAATTACCATTGCTAATTTTTATCTAGACATCTGGTTATAATTTGTGAAAAATTAGTAAATTAAAACATCATTTTCTTGACTTTTAATTACCTAATTAATCTTACACAGATTGTTGAACTAAAATGAATTGTTATACTTATAATAAAGCGACAATCGTTGACTATATATACAATTAGTATAGTCTACTCTTCTTTAGTTGAGAACAGCCGACAAAGTAGGAAAACAAAAGCTGACTAAATAAAATAAAAGTGATCACCTGGACCCAATAATAGTTTGAGATATAGAGGGGTGGATTTGTATTTTTCTTTTTTCTAAACACAATTAGTTTTAGATAGTTTTTTAATGGATTTTAATCATATTACCGATTAACAGAAAATTTCTGAACACAAAAAATGTGTATTTTTTTTAATAATTATTGTTTGATATTTAGGGAAGTAATTGGTAGATAAAGCGATTAAGCGTGTAGTCATATGTATTTTAATTTCTCCTTTATTGATAAAGTTGGTAATTATCATTGCTAATTTTTATCTAGACATCTAGTTATAATTTGTGATGGTCGATTTAACAATTGTGTGGCGGGTTAGACTTTCGAATGGGTTGTTAATGTAATGTTTGACAATTGTGTGGGATTTTAGAAAGTCAAAAAGAAATTTCAGAGTTGTTGAGAGATATTGGATTTGGATTTTGAAACTAAAAATTAAAGCGAATTAAAGACTATTTGAGGGTCAACGAAATCATTATGAATTTATGATGTTGGAAGACAACTAATTTGAAGAATAATAACTTAATCAGTTCAATACGTAAACATTCATTTTTTTCCTTTTAATAATTTAGAAATGTTTTATCCAGAACTTAAGAGTTTTTATTTAGGGTATTGATCATTCTGGGAGACTTGTAGCAGGTCAAACAGGTCATTGGAGAGGAATCGGAGACGGAAACGGAATACTTCGGTCAATGAGTCCGAGCCGATAACAGTGCCGCGAAGCCGTGGGTCTTGTATTCGCCGGTGTTAATGCTTCGGGTTCGCTGCTTCCGGTCGCCGCTGGGATCCTATTCTTCTTTTTGGAATTGTTGCACTAATTGTAAAGGCCCATGCCTAAAAACCCTTGCCTAATGGGAGGCCCATTATATATATATAATTATATATATAATTGGCTTAGAAGAAAAAACTCTTCAAACCTTTGAAGAAATTCTGAAGAAATCTTGATACAAATACGGTCCCTACAACAAGTTTTCGAAAAAAGTTTTTCAAAATAAGAGAAAGGTAGTCCTTCAAAACCACTCATTTCTCTTGCAATTTCTGAAATACCTGAAGCCAATTTAAAAATGGTTTCAAAACAAAACCAGGCTTCAAAACAAATTTCAAAACCTTTAACCAATTCACAAATTGTTTTAAAGGAATTTTCAAACAATCCCCCTTCAGAATATTTTGAAAAACCAACTTATCAAAATGTGATTACAATAGAAAAATATTTTTTTGTTGAAAATGATCCATATTTCACAATCGAAAAGTTTTTTGGGAAAAACCAGTTTTTCAAACCATACAATTCTGAAAAAACCATTTTATTTTACCAAACAATTTTGGAAATCACAAGATCAGTTACTTTCAAACATAATTTTTTGGATGAAAGTCACACGGCCCCTGCTTATTCGACTTTTAAAATTCATGAAATCATTTCCCCAAGAGATTGGGATTAAGATCTCAATGATAATATAAAGTTTCCAGAAGATTGTTCGAATCTCTCTTGCTACAATGTCCAATTGAATTACTGGGATTATTGCCAAGCTTGGTACAATGCTTTCCTTATTCAATCCCCCAAACACAAACACACGTGGTTGATCTTTTTCGATACCGCATGTAACCTATCTAAATCTCCTCTCTGGTTTAATCAATGGTGGAACAACTTTGGTTCCGTCATAAACATTTTCAAGCCTCAGATAAATAAATCCTTCCAAATCTTTAAATCCAGTTTCATACCATCTGAAGATGAAAAAAGATTTTCCGCCTTGGCCCTTTTTCATTCTAATTTCCATTTGCCCTGGGTTTTCTCATGGACTTTTGAATTTTCGGATGATACAATACCCATTATCAGACGAAGATTTAAAGTCAAATGGTGGGATAAATACAGAATCCCCTCGAATTTATATCCTTCAAATATCCCTAAATGGATTAGATCACAAAATTCCAAAACTCTTAATCCACCAGCCCCACAAAAATTAATACAAACACCAGAAATGATTCTCTTCCTAGCCCAAAAATCAAAAATGTTGTCGATGTTAGCAGCTGTAAAATCAGAAAAAGAAATCAAATCAATCTCGCTGCGATTTCTACCGACGATATCAACACAAAACTCCCAAGCATCCGGAAGTGAACCATAATTAGACGAAGATGATATATAAAAATATATATAAAATATATATATATATATATATATATATTAAAGCTAATGTTAATGTAACATTAAGGGAGGAAAAGTTTATAATCCCCCACAAATCAGTTGTAATATATTTCATACTTAAACAAAAAAAAATGGTCATCTTAACACCTGATAAGTTAAGGCTATTCCGAAGCAAACGGCTTCGATAAAGAATAATCAAATCCGTTAATAGCTGGTGCTTTGCTAAAAAGCATAAAAGATGTACAAATATATCTATCTAAAAACAAGTCCAAACAACGGAGCCAAATGACAACATCAGACGCACTATCAAGTCTCCGTAAAATCCGCAATCAACTACAGACGATGTCGGCCAACATCTGGTTCTATTGCCCGAAGTGAACAATTGCTCGCTATGATAAATGTCATTGGGCCTAATGTGCCTTGGGCCATATAAGCCTATTATTATTTTAATAGTTAGACCCGTGTTAACGAGCTGCCTACATACCCGAACCGGGATCAAGCCACAATGTAGTTCAAATTACATATTTGTTATCTATACATAATTTTTAAAAAAATTAAGAATATTCAAAGGTCTTTGAACCGGGATACCCTTTCAGTATGCGAGTTGGTAAACTCCATTGTGCAATATTTTCGTCACTCGGTAAGGTCCTTCCCAATTAACTCCAAGCTTTCTAGTTCTGCTTTCTTTTGTGTTCTCAAAAAATTGCTATAATATGAAATCCCCTACCTACAAAGGTCGATTTTTTGTTTTCGAGTTATAGTAGTGTGTCGTTCCTTGTTGGTAATTCTGAAGGAGCCTGTTTGAGTTCATATAAAGACCGTTTGAGCAAGCACACATGATGAGGCTTCATTTTTTCCACTAACCCGGGAGGCTAATGCATGTAAACAGTTTCTTCGAGATCACCATGGAGAAACGCATTTTTGACATCAAGTTGTCGAGAAATAATTATTTTCCAAGTAGAAAGGTCCAAGCAACGGTACCCGCGATGGTTGTACGGGTAGCCAAGAAAGACACATGTAGTGGACCGGGGAGCCAGTTTGTGTGGAGAGGTAGACAAGATGTTTGGATAACAAAGACAGCCAAAAACACGTAGATGAGAGTAAGTGGCAGGCTTGTTAAACAAATGAGAAAACGGGGTAGAATTAGAAATAAAAGTAGAAGGAAGAAGGTTAAGAGTGCGAACCGGTATATGGAGAGCCTCGGCCTAGAATGAGTAAGGCATACGAGCTTGGATGAGAAGAGTACGCAAAAAATTATTATTTGTGCGGAGCATGCGTTCATACCTCCCGTTTTGCTGGGATGTGTGAAGACAAGAAAGACGAACTTCAGTGCCAGTGGCAGCAAGATGATCAAGAAACTCTCGACTAGTGTACTCGCCACCATTGTCACATTGAAGCACTTGGATTTTCGTCTTGAATTGAGTTTGAATGTAAGCTTAAAAAATGTAAGAACTTTCCTAAAACCTCACTTTTCTTATGAAGTAGATAGACCCAAATGAAATTAGAATAATGATCCAAAAATAAGAGATAATATTTGAGACCACTATTACTTAAGACATGAGGGGTCCAAACATCTGAATGAATTATTTTAAATGGTTTAGTAACATTAGAAGATGAAGAAACAAAAGAAAGACGAACATTTTTGTCTAATTTGCACACATGACACAATGAAGTCAAGTCGCATTTATTGAAAGAAAAATTCAATAAATCAAAAGAACGACTAATAGAACTACCAGGATGTCCCAATTTTGGGTGCCATAGATGATTGTTTGCAGTCAGAGCAAGCGGAAGAGAAGAATATGGAGGGGACGTAACCGAGTATGTTGGCCCCCAGCTGTCACATTGGAGAAGAATTTTCCTGGTTTGAAAGTCCTTAATAGCAAAACCAAACGGATCAAATTCCACAGTACAATGATTATCAGTGACAAAACGACGAACATAAACGAGATTTTTAATAATGGACAAGCAAACAAGGACATTTTTGAGAAAAAAGAGGACGAGAACGAGAAGTTAAAGAGCTGTGACCGATACTTGTTATAGGAGCCAAAGAACCATTACCGACACATACCGAAGAAGTTATGCTAATATTGAATGTAGAAGTGAGAGTACGTGGCTGCGATTTGATGTGGTTTGTGGCGCCAGTATCCATGTACCAAGAGGCATCGACCGGTTCCTGTAGCATTATGGTGTTGAAGGCATAGGCAAGTGCTATCGGGATCATATTGTGTATGTTGGTCGTAGGTGGAGCATCATCGACGAGATGGGCCTCATGGTGTGGCTTAGGAGAATAATGCCCTAAGATGTTGTTGTTGGGCCGCTGTTTTGGAGAAAGCCCATAAGGGAGTAAAGCATGTTGTTGGCCTTGGGCTTGATTTTAGAAAGTTGGTGTCATCATCATCAGATAAGTCTGCGTGTAGAAGGGATGAAGCCATTGTGGCTGACCGAACTGCCACGGCACCGGCTAAACGTAACCAGAGGTGGAACCATCAGAGTTTCTGTAACCACCGGAATGTGTGCTTCTACCGTGACCTCGATTGTTCTGGGCACTGCCGCCATGTTTGTTGGTGTTCGAGTTGTCATGACCGCCGTTGTGGTGAGGCGAAGTCATCTGCGCCGCCGCTGAAGAAGCAGCATCACCAGTGAAAATCAAATCAGAAGAGGATGAATGTTGGGTGTGAGTCATCGTCGGTCGAATAAGCTTGCGAAGTCGATCCTCCTCGGCGATGAGCATGGACCGAGCATTGAGAAACGTGGGGAAAGGCTAACGATTTCGTATCATATTGTGGATTCCTTCAAATTTCTCCGATAACCCATTCAAGCAATGCATCACAATCGCCCGATCTGAGACTGGAGAGTCAACATTGGAGAGGAGATCGGACAGATTCTTCAGCTTATTGCAATATTCTTGAACCGATAAATCACCAATTGTCAAGGTACGTAACTCATTCTCCAATTTAAGCGCATGGTTCTCTTTGTTATCCCGAAACAGGTTTTTAATCGCTAGCCATAGGTCATGAGCAGAGCTTTTCGGTTTCAGGATCGTTTCAACCAAGGAATCTGTGATGGTTCCGTAGATCCACATTTCACAAGGCCATCACGTTCTTTCCACGATTTCGTGGTGGCTGGAGTGGGAACAGAAGTGCCATCGAGCTGATCACTAACCCCAAATGTTAGGCAATGAGTCTCAAACAACTTCCTCCAGACATCATAATTCATCTTTTCCAAATCAAGTGTGATTGGAATATAGGCTCGAATCTAACTTATGCCAAAGGGCTTGTCAGATGGAGCATTGTTTTGATTTGTTTCAGCCATCAAAGTGTTGAAAGAAGAGGAAGTGAGAAAAAAAAACAGAGGTTGAATAAAAGAATAAAGAATAACAGAGAAGTGATAGAAGAGAAACGAAAAAGCAAAGAGAAGTGAAGGAGATGGCTAGATTAAGCAGATCGATGGAAAGTTGTTCGGATCGATTAGAAGCTGCTGATACCATGTAAGTCAAAAATACTTGATGATCTTTATTGATGTGTACAATGTATATATATATACACTTAGGATCGTATCTTTATGAGATAAAGATTATCTTAACTATACAATATACTATAGGATATTCCTAAAATATATTTTAACTAACAAAATTATTGTAATAGATTAATAGTTTTTAAATTATTATAAATTTTTACAATTTTGATTTGGCTCATGAAAACTAAAATGCCAAAACTTCCTCTTGCAACAAAACTCATCAACATTAGATATTATGTATGAAATAGTTTTTTTTCTCCTGAATCTTTTAAGTAACCTAAGTAACAAATAGTTGACTTTGGCAAGTAACAAACCAGATAAAGTAACTTATAAGTAATTAAATTTGGACATATACTTGTTTGAGCAAGTACTCATTTTAAAAGGATCAAGTGTACTTTTACAAGTCAAACCAGGTGGCAACTGGCAAGTATCTTGAAATTAAGAAGAACTTACATCGTGCTAGGCCTATTCAGTATTCATGTTTCTTTTTTTTCTAAAGTTTTATTTACATTCGTCGAAACTTAAGGAAAAAAAAACAGTTAAAGCACGCAATTATGCACTATCTATTTTACATTCGTTGTTTAATTCTAATATTTTGAGATTCAGACGAAAGTTATATTAAATAAAAAAAACCATTGACCTACGCGTAGCATATATTCATCTAATCAGTAGCTAACAATAACATAAGTACTAGTTCACGTATTCGACTTATATGAGTCAAAACAACGAATTCTTTTCAGTATCGTCAAGATCTAAACTCTAACAGCCCAATTATAAACAAGAGGAAAGACATTAAAATTAAGAGCTAAATAGATTTTATATTTAATTTAATAACGGAGACATAAAAATAATAGGTTTAAAAATTTTGACAGTCCACCATTATTTATTTTATAAATAAATTGCCAGAGGTAAAGCAAAAGAGGAAGATACCCTTTAGGTACAATTAATAGACTCAACTTAGACACATTTCATAAACAAGATTATCACTTTAAGAGATAAGGTTGGATTTATCTAATTGGTCTAAATCCTCCATATATTATTATTATATGATGTATAACTCGTGAATCAGATTGTCAAACAATAAGTATTGCTTTGAAATGTACTATAGTCTATAGACAACTAACTCTTGAAATTTAAGAATTGGAAAATTTGAAGCATACGATTAGATAAATAATGATGGTCTACTCGTCTCATCTGCTAATAAGATGTTGCAAAAAAAACATTAAGCACGTACGAATTAACCATAACAAATAGGTGGTTTGGATATTTAATCCTGTTTTTTTTTTTAAACATGACTCAACAAAGTAATATGCTAATTAATTCAAAATTAATCCATATTCGCATTTTGGACCAGTCAAAGTTCTTGCTTCCGCACTAGTCCAGCATTAGCACTCTTTCTTCCATATTTTCATTTAAATATATATTTTGGGTATCATTAACGATATTGGTTTTTAATTGTACTAAAAGTAAACGGGATAAGGTTGACTTTGTCCACTTGTTCTAAATTTAATCATTCAGATACTTCAAATATTTTTTCAATACAGTAGTTTCCATTTAAGAATATAAAGCAAATGCACACGAATATTTTTGTATATCTTTTGACTTTAATAACGCAAATCAGCATCTTTTATTTCCAACCAAAGATTTATCATTTATCCATCCTATCAAATTGATCTATTCAAGATTGTTTCCTTTTTCAAATATCTCACAAATCTCACAATTTAAGAAACATGAGTCAAGAGAATTTGGATAAGGTCGAGATATGGTGTGATAGCGACCACCGAACTTTCGATACAGTGACAAACATCAGATTAAACGGAGACAGTCACCCCGAAACATCCGGCTAAAGTCCAAAAAACAACCAATGAAAACTCGCCATGTCATCAAGACGGTGTCAAAGTCGCCTTTAGCGTGCCTCGGACAATTCTAAATCTAGAACATGTGTGCCATCATAATAATAAATACGTATAAATATACGTATACATACGTAATCGTTCGTATTAATACGATAAATTGTCGTTATAAATATAAAATGAGAATTGATTCTATTTGCATCTTTATTCCATTTTTTCTCGATCAGTGTTGTTTTGCGCTTTCCTTTTATTTCTCTTTCTTCTTCGTAACTTGCGCCGTTTAAAGCTCTAAACCTACGCACAATCGCCGGCGATTTATCATATCCGTGGTCGAAGAGACACAGGCTAGAGAAGGGATCGTGATCGGAAGATTTTAATGGAGGTTATGGTAGGTTCTTCATTTAGAATCGGCATGGCGGCGTACGTTAGAGATCATGGCGGTGTTTCGGCGCAGGATAAGGCTGCACCGGCGGCTCTGTTTTTGGGTGATGAATCGGGACGTCGCGGTGGATCGCAGATCGGGATCGGATTAAGGGTGAATACTAATTTGCCGGAGGAATCGTCAGATAGTTCGTCGTCGATCGGAGAAAGCAGTGAAAACGAGGAGGAGGAAGAAGACGACGCCGTTTCGTTCCAAGGAGGAACACTTGATTCGTTTAGTTCTTCTCTTGAAGACTCTTTGCCGATTAAGTACGTTTTCATCTTTCTTTCTTCATCAATTTATTATTCAAGAAACAGAAATATTAGTTTGAATATATCAAAAAAATAAAAAAAAGAAACAGAAACATGAATATTAGGTTTAATTATTTCGTTTGAATTTATATCTCTCTGTAAAAGATTATTTTATCTAATAATCAGATTATGAACTCACCAAAGTATTTATAATTGTCCTTTTTACTATGATCTTGATTTGCAAAAAAAAATAAAAAAATGATCTTTTACACTTTTCTTGGCAAGTTCCATTTGCTTATTGTGGTTAATTTAAGACTGAGTTGTTTAAAACAATTTAAATATTTGATTTTTGGATTTTCTGAGTATTTAGATTGGATATTGCATTGGGTTTGTTTTGTCTGAATACTAACTGACATGTTTGTTATGTTTTGTTAATTTCAGGAGAGGATTATCAAACCATTACGTGGGAAAATCAAAATCGTTTGGGAATTTAATGGAAGCAGCGAGCAACAACGTAAAGGATTTGGAGAAAGTGGAGAATCCATTCAACAAGAGAAGGAGATTGCTTATTGCTAATAAGCTAAGAAGGAGAGGAAGATCTATGTCAGCTTCAAATTTCTACTCGTGGCAAAACCCTAATTCCATGCCTTTACTTGCACTCCAAGAACCTAATGAAGAGGATCACAATGATGACTATGAGGATGATGATGGTGATGACCATAAGAAGATCATCATGATGATGAAGAATAAAAGAGAGTTGATGGCTCAGACTCGAAGCTGTTTTTGTCTAAGTAGTTTGCAAGAGGAAGATGATGGTGATGGTGAGGGTGATGATGAATGATCAATTAAGTACCATTGTTTCTTTAATACTGTTTTTTTTTTAATGTGTTCTTCTCTTGTGAATTTCTTATTTTTAAAGAGAGAGTAGAGGGAATTTCAGTGGAAACAAGTGGTGGGAGATTTGATTTGTTAGGAATAATATTATTAATCTATTCATTACTTAGTGGCAGCCTTAAGATTTTTCTTAATCTACAAAAGACCATTCTTCTTCTTTTTTTTTTTTTTCTTGTGTGGTGGATAATCTTTATTCTTAACAATATTATTATACATTATGAACTTTCTAAAAGGATAAGTTAGGTTTTCAAGAAAAAGATTAGGTCCCCCATATTTTTACATATACGCAAGAGTGATGTTGTGCCAACTATTTAAAACCTATATTTTACCATATTCATATTTGATTATCAAAACTACAGTATAATTAACTGGTTAGTTGCCGACAAAACAGAATAAACAAGGAAAAAAAAAACTAGTTGGTTCAATTTGGCCAGTGAGAATGTGGTTGCTGCGTTGTCATTTTGCGACTCGGTCACTTAGTTTGTGTTAAATCTGACATATGGATATTCTAAGTTGGAAACAAATCAGTCAAAAACCAAAAATTCGGTCAAGACTCAAGAGTAACCAATATGTGTAAATCTTACCATACGTTTTGAATAATCGAATTACCACCATATCCACCACATGGAAACACGTTAGAAAAACTTTATTATATTTGACTAAGGCTTCCACAGTTACGACTTTGTTACTCGTATAGAGAATATTGACATTTTGGTTTTAAGAGTATTGATTATTACATGTTGGATTCTACTAGAGTTTGAGTAACCCTAAAGAGTAAAGAGACATTGTGTCTAAGTCTACATAAACGGTTTCAACAAAAGGAGAGAACATTCGAAAGTCACGTGTTTCTCTTAAGTAGACAAGACATGCGAGTAACTTCTGTTTCTGTCTTAAGAGCACTTTTATTGAAAGTTTTTCCGATAGGTATTTTAGCATAAAAAAAAAAAAGTAATGAAAAGGGATGCGAGATAAAGAGAAACGCTTCTCATTTGAGAAACTCTAAAAATTATTGAGAAACTCATTTGTCATTTGTTCAAATATAATTGGTTCATGTTCTATCTTTATGATTCAATTTAATTAAATAATAATATATATATATATATATATATATATATATTAGTGAGAACCTTAGAAGTAGTTTCTTTCGCCGGAGATGCTCTAAATTTGGTTTGTCCTCTTGTAAAACAGAGCACCTGAAAAGGAAGAGAGAGAACACTCAGGCCTGTTTTAGGCCTATGACAATATGAGCATTTGCCATCGACCCATATAAAAAAGAAAAAAATTTTAAAAGAAAAAAGTCCCAAAATATTTTTTTTTACAAAATTCATATTATTGATCCATATCAAAAAAAAAATTGACCAAAGAAAAATGCATAAAAATAAGAATTTTTTTTGTTAAAAGGCCCTAGCAAAATAAATTTGCCTAAGACCCTAAAACACTTTAAGACAGGCTGAGAACACTCTTCACCACATATAAAGAGGACAAGCTAAAACTTTTATATACGATAAGAAAGCAAGATGAGGGCTTAAGAGAGAGGAGGCTTGGAGTTTTCCGTTCATCTCTAGACTTATGTAACCAAATACAAGCTTTCTAATGGATTTCCGAGTTCAATCTCGACTAGATGCAAGACTGGCCCTGAATACAAACATGTCAAGCATGTGTTTGGGGCCTCACGTTTATAAATTTCTTGGGGCCAATTTTTCGATTAGTGTCATTGGTTCAGATTATTTAATGAATGTAGTTTTAGTCTTTCACAAAATTAATGACTCAAGTTCTAATAACTAAATGAGCTTTTTGTGTTAATATACTAGAATAACAATAATATTTAAATTAATTGCTAGACTAATATTCTAAAAATGATTTCACTAGTTTAACTTTAATCTTTTGTCAAAAGACGAAAATACTATGATTGTGACAGTTTTTATAGGATATGTACTACCATACATTAAAAATTTTTGAAAAAATAACTAGAATAAATGTGAATTAAATGTATAATATATTTTTTTAATTTGAAAAAAGAACTAAAACAAAAATTGAATTAACTTTTGGAAAAAATTAAGAAACTAAAACATTTATTCTCTTTTTCTCCCATTCGCGACACAAAAGAAAAAACCGACCCTAAAACAAAAGCAATCTCCGCCTTTTGAGAAACTCAGAACCATCGCTCACTTTCTGGTCACCGTCACCACTGGCGTGAGGTAGCCAACCGCCGAGCCGACTGTGGTTGCTACACCGCCGGATCTACTAACTCTGAAAACCCTCGAAATCGACTTAAGAACCCTCGAAATTCCCATACCAAAATCTGCAAACTCGCATGAACTCCTCATCGTGATACGACCTACCTCGCCTTCACCAGCTTTGATTAGGAATGGAGATAGGTATAGGATGAAGAATTCATAACTATTATATCTTATTAATTGCCTAATTTTAGTGTTTGATTATGAGAGAACCAATAATACTTTCTTATTTATTCTGATTTTTGCACGTTTTGAAAGCTCTAGTCTACATGCTCCAATGACTTTTACGTTGGTTAAATTTTCTGTTGGTAGTGTGCTTATTACTATCCCGTTGGCTCTTAACTTGTAAAAGAGACCTAAGATCAGTGGTGCCCATGTGTGTGTTTTGTTTGTTTTTCATGGAAGTTGTTAACTCGTTTATAAAGATTTTTTCTGAAGATATGCCACTTATACTCTGATATTTTTATCTTGATAGTTAGCAGCCATCTTGCTGCTTGCGGTTGTGCACACACTTGGCTATCTGTTTATGAGTTTCAGTTTCGTTTACTCATACTATTATAGCCATGGAGCCTTTCTTCTATGTTGTGTGTTGTCTGCTATGTTTTTCGGCGAGGTGAGATCTTTTTTTATTTGTGTGTTATTGATTGATGGTCATTCCTATTGTTCTCCTATCTAGATTAAGTTGATACGAGTTTTTTTGTATCTAATGACCTATTTACGATAATGTATATTAGTCATCGCCTTGGTTTGATTTGTGTAAAACATGTTAAACTTCACCAGTTTTGAAGTTTTATACCAATCGTTGGCGGATTTGCACTTGCTTCAGTGACAGAGGTTTCATTGAATTGGTGAGTTTGTTTGAATATTGTGACATCTATTCCTCTGATAACTTACTATATTTACTTGTTTTACAGTAGGGCTGGCTTTTTAGTGCAATGTTGACTAACCAATCCCGTAGTGTGCTATGTAAAAAAGTCATGGTTAAGAAAGATGTAAGTTTCATGTGCATTCAATCAAAATGTTCATTAATGACATATTGTGGATTAGAACAAAAAAAACTTGATGTTGTGTCTTGGCATGGTTCTTTGGACAACATCACGCTCTTCTACTATTCACATGTTGAAAAATGGGATTTGCAAAGATTGCGTCAGATTTCTCGAAGAGGAGTACTTTTTCCATTGTCAGTGTTGTGGTTGTTCTCAAATTAACATATGATCTGTTATCAATGGGTATTATTGTTGTGTTAAAACGACATTTTATTGAAATAAGTTAAAATGACATTCTTAAATGGTGAATTAGATGAAAAATATATATGGAACAACCTTATAAAGTAATTGTATGTATGGACTTGAGCAAGCGCCAAAACAATGACATGAAAAAATTTGATAATACAACGAAGTCGTATAGTTTTGCTATAAATGAATGTGACAAATGTGTCTACATTAAGAAAACTAAAATTAATACGATCATTGTATGTCTATATGTGGATGATATGTTGTTAATGGGAACAAGTAAAGACATTATTAATGCCACAAAGAAGATGCTTAATGACAATTTTGAAATGAAATATCAGAATTGACTGATTTAATTCTTGGAATAAGAATTAAACGAGATAACAATGGTTATTCACTCACTCAATCTCATTACATGGAGAAAATCTTAAAGAAATTTGGTCATTATGATGATAGACCGGTAGTTACTCCGTTTGATCCAACATGTAAACTTTCAAAGCATGATGGTGATAAGTGTTTCTCAATTAGAATGCATGCAAATAGTTGGAAGCCTCATGTACATTACAAATTGTACAAGACCAGATTTGGCTTACTCATTGAGTCATTTAAGTTGATACTTAAGTAATCCAAATAGAGAACATTGGCATACTTTGATTAGAGTGTTAAGATACTTAAAGCATACAATTAATTATGGGCTACATTTCACGAAATATTATCATGTTTTAGAAGGATATAGTGATGCAAATTGGATCTCTAGAAGTACGGATAGTAAATTCACAAGTGGTTATGTATTTAAACTTGGTGGTGGTGACATGTCTTAGAAATCATCTAAACAAACATGTATAGCATGTTCTACAATGGAATCCAAACTTATCGCATTAGATATAGCTAAGAAAGAAGCCGAGTGGCTGAAATTTTTTATTGAAGATATTCCATTGTGGCCGAAGCCGTTAACAGCATTATGTATTTATAGTGATAATATGGCTACATTAAATAGAGGGGAAAATACAATATACAATGGAAATTTAATGCATATTAGAATAAGACATGCCACGATAGGACAATTGCTTTCCAATGGAGTGATAGCATTGGGTTATATTAGATCAAAGGAAACCTTGGATGATCGTTTGACTAAAGGTCTACTAAAAGAGAAAATCGTATTTTCTTGGAGGGGAATGGGTCTCGAGCCAACATAATGAGTCACCATATGGCGGAAACCTAACATAGCAACATTGGAGATCCCATGGTTTAGATTCAATAGGCAAACTGGTTGGGAAGGCTCGAGGAAGAAAATACACCTTTCTCATTCCTATGAAGTTTCAACTGTGTTTTCGTTGACATTTAAAGGATGCATATTATATTCTTAATAACGTTAATAGTTTTTCTATAAGTTGGATAGAACGGAGTATCCTTAATCAACATTACCTATATGAAAGTGATGTCGGGTCGCATTTATGAGAATTGAGATGACTAAATTCTCTAGAGCTCTCACGAAATGTCAATATATGTTCAGGACCAAAATAAACAAAACCGTATAAATAGAAAATGTAAAGATGATATATGTGTTTCACTTATTGTCTCGGTTTACTACAAAACGTGGTTAATCCAAGACTAAAGTTCAGTACACATCAAGTAAATCCGATAAGGTGTAACTAGGAAATGTTCAAATCCAAAAAAACATATTTTCCGTACGTTTTTCCTAGTGGAGAATTGAACTCTGGTGGGAAGATTGCAAATGTATTTTTGGTAAATACAACTTTATCAATCCTAATAATATTAAAAAAAACAATGGTACCATCACTCATCTTCTTTGAAACAAAAATAATTAGCACACTATTTATAAAATAAAGGAGTATAGTATTTATCAATCAGACATAGATAACGTGGCAATAAGCAGGTGATAATTGAGAACAAGCTTTAGGAGACGAAACCATCCTCCACTTAACACTGAGCTCCCCGTTTTGCCCTTCACTCACTATCCCCTCCGCCACATTAAGTCCGCCGGCCACCACGAACACACGGTCATCCGCTCCTGTCACGGCGAAAGGACGCCGCATCAGCTCCCTGGGTAGCTTCTCACCGCTCACGTACCTCCACGTGTCGTCATCGGATGAATAAACCTTCATCGGGAAATCACCATGCTCAGAGATCACAAATAGCTTATCGCGTATCACGACGCTCACACCCGTCCACCCTTCTTTCATTCCACCACTCATCTCTCGCCACGTGTCTTCCTCTGAGTCGTACACCTGTCCCATCGGTGGAAACATAAACGGCCAAGCCCAACCTTCCGTCACACACATCTCCTTCCGGATCACGGCTGAGTCATACTTCGTCAACACAATTGGAACTTTCGTTAAAGCCGTCCACGTGTCATTCTCTGGATCGTACGATTCTACAGCCGTTGTAGCTTCTCCGAATCCATCTACACTCCCACCAACGGCCATGATTTTCCCGTTAACATTCCCGGCGTTAAAGTACGTTCTCGGACTCATCATCGGCGACACAAACGACCAGCGATTCGTCAGAGCGGTGTAAACGACGACGGAGCGGTTAAAATCTCCGCCGCCGAGGACGAAGAGCTTTCCATGACGTGGAATCGACGCGCAGGAGAGCGCGTGAGGGGAAGAGATCTCAGTGAAAGAATTAGGCATGGGAGGTAACACGAACCAACGGTTCGATGTAAGGTCAAGAGATTGCCATTGAACCCTGGCCGTTGATTTGTTGAAAGCGAAGACGAAGAGGTAAGGAGAAGTGATAGAGAGAGATTTCTTGGAGAGGAGGAATCTAGGGTTTGTGATGGTTTTGTTCCAAGAAGATGAAACAGAGCGAAAGAGAGCATGGTATGGGTAAGGAAGACGAAGAAGACAAAGCTCGGCGATCTCGTTTGGTAAACCTGGGATCAACGGTTGAGATTTAGTTCTTGTTTCTTCTTGTTGTTGATCATTAATGGTGTTTAGGTTTGACGTAGTTTCTGATTCTGCCATTGTTGTTTGAGATTGATGAAAGCTGAAAATGTTTTATTATAGGTTGAGGAAACAAATATCAGGAATTTGTAGACAGATAAAAAAAATGTTAAATTATGGAAAAAACTGAAAAAGTCATGAATTTAGTTTGATTGATTGATAAAAGGTCACATTCTTGCATAAACACGAGGTGGGGACGGTGGATGGATGAGAGTTTCGAGAAACTGGTGGTTCCACATGAGTCCACGTTTGTGTCTGTGGAAGGCAACAATTCATTGCTTCTGTTCTGTGTTCCGTCCATATAGTCAGATTACGTGTGCGTACAGAACAATTTCGCCATATGGGTTTTAAATTGCAGTTACTGTTTACATAGACGAATTAAAAAAAGAGAAAAAAAAATCATTCAACCTAGTCTTGAAGCCTTGTGAGCCTGTTTGGTTCTCTCTATTTCAATTTGATTGGTATTTTGAGTGCCATGGAGGCTTCTTCTTACAAGAGTGTCTATTTTGAAACTAGTCTAAAAAGATATTGTAGGTTCATTGAGCAAGAAAGCCCTGCCTTATCTTTGATCTTATGAGCTTATTTGAAATCTACATATCCAAGTTCTCTAAACACAACAGTTTAATCTTTTTACCCAGAGATAGCATTTGAGAATGACTCGAGTCGGGGAATGATCAAGCAAGAAAGGATGTTTCCATTAACACCATACTTCTGTTAATGCTTCTGCAGATTTCACCAGAGCACAATAGGATCAAACAAGATATCAAGCTCATATCATATGTAAAATTAACATTTGCATTTTGGGGTTTAGGATATTATTATGAATCTATGATACTGTGTATCAAACCAATACTTTCCTCTCCATTATCATGGAAACAGTCACCTAGGTTTTTACATTCTTGGTGGCCTAAGCTTCAAAGACTAACACAAAGATATTAACAACATCCCATATGAGGTTCATTTATTACTACATTAGTCAGGTCTTGCGAAAAGTAATAACACAGTTATTGTATTTACCTGATGTTTTACATCGACATAGGAACTAGTAGCACACTCAAGAAGAGTTATCAAAATACCTGAAAATGAAAATACCAAATGCAACTCACTCCGGTGACACACTCAGGTTACGAGTCATAGAAAATGCAGCATTTTTCAGCCCTGTCTCCTATCATTCTACTATCCCATAACAACAAAAGTAAATTCAAGCCTATTAAAATGAAGCTGAGTCAGTGAAAGAAGAGCTGGTACCATAAATAAGTGGGGCCTAGGTTTGGAAAGTCTTAACCAATTTGATAAGATCCTTTTTGGTTATGTGAATCAGGTACTGGAAACTTTATGGCATGTTCTTAAAATTAAGAGTGACCGACTCATCAATACAAGAAAAAAAAGCCAACACTCTTTATTAAAAACAGATTCAAAGTCACAAGAACAGAATTTGGAAAACTCCAAGGCACTCTTTATAGCTTGGATAAGTCTCTCAAACGAAACCTAATCCTTATCTATAATAATAAGTACAAGTAAAAACATTCTAGAAAAAGTAAGCAAAACAAATGAGAATCCTAAATAATTTCCTAAATCACGAAAAATCCAATTAAAAAAGGTCATATCTATTTGAAAGACATGATGTTTTTGATCTCTGTGATTCTAAGGAAGAGTATACCAAAAGAACATGGAGTTGGAAGGTTACACTTTACACAAGAGTGGTTGCAGATGAAGACCCGGTGCTCAATTTTTCTGTGCCATCTTCCTCCTCATAAGTGAAATGCTGATTTGCTTTCTTCTATCGTTTTCTCCTATTTCCCATTTGAACTCTGTAAAGACAACAGCAGGAATGGTTAGAGATCAGTTCATCTGAACAAAAGAGCAAAGTATTACATAAATTCTGAAAAATTGTTGAAATTCTGCAACAAGTGTCGTGTAGATGTGTGAGCATGCCAGTATCATGTCTAAGAGCCCCACACTAGAGTAGCCTCGTATGCATATCTCAAAACATATTCTCCAACTCAAAGAGACGATCGAAACAACTTGAGTAATAACTCTTTGAACAGCACAAATTTTTTTCCCTGGAAATAAGAAAAGTCCTTTCATGGGATTCTGGGGCATATAATCACAATTTAAGCAATTTGAGAAGCTTTTTCATGGTGGTAAAAGTACAGAGATACAACAGATGTAATAATGTTCAAGAAGAATGATAAGAACTCACCAGAAAATTGCCCGCTTCATCAGTCAAGCATGCATTTCAGCAACTTTTCGTCCAATGAGTGAGACTTGCCAGAAGATGACTCCTGTGAAGCTCATTCGCTAAGTTCTTCTGCGGTATCTCTTTTAACATTGACTTATAGGACAAATATGTAGTAACTAACACCATAGCCATGAACCTCGTGGCATATGTAACACAAGACAGGTTTGTTGTATCCCATAATTATCTTTTGACAAGAAGAAAAAACACGAACCAATACATTTCTCACCTAAGTGAGCACCATCAACAGGAAAAGCAAACGATCTCAATCTGATAATCAACAAGAAACTACAGCATTTAATGCTTGGATCGGACGAGATGCTGAAAGCAGAATCAGTAAGGGATTTATGAATCCCTATAGCTACAACATTAAAGATTTTCCCTTTATAGCTACATCTTCTTGAATAAAGTTTTATCGTTTCTGTTAATACTTTTCATATACATAGGATCAAATCTCCAGGTAAAGTATAAAAATAAAAACTTGCGAAGAGTCTACTTCCAAGGAACAATCAATAGACAGGACACAAGGAGTGAGCCAATTCATTGTGGACTTTGAAAAGAAGAAAATTTCCATTGAATTGAGAAAACAAAAACGGATGTCAAATTTGTTATTAAGATATGAATTCTAACAATGCTAAAGACTAGGTTACATACAGAGAAAACTGCAGCTATTACATGATCAACATTGAACCTTGCATCGACTTAAAAGCATAGTATCTCTGCCAAAACTCTCTCCCCAATTCCCTTATTGGCCTCGGGTTTACACACAAAGCTCGAAACTCTTTGAGATTGCCAATTACTACTAATCTTACAACATGGCAACCAACAACACGTATCTTTATACGGTTCTTTGAGATTAGCTGCATTTAGTAATATACTAACCTGCTCTGACTCTGTTGCTGCAGGATCATAATGATGTGCTTTTCGGCACAGAACTTGTAACTTCATCTCTTTCCGGTCCTTCATGGAACAATACAGTAGAATTTTTCTCGCATTCAAAATCAGTTGTCCCCTTTCGGACAAGAGCAGGCTGAATCAGACAATATGTAACATCAACACGCATGCTGAAGATTTCTTTCACACCTCAGGGTCTTGTTTCTCGAAAGACCGCATGGAAATTCTCTCTCGGAGAATCGGCCAGTCTTCGCCAAGCTGCTGTGGATTCAACTCCATGGCAGTTCTAAAATCAAGCAGAGACACAGAATGATGATCTTGTGTTCTGTCGGAAGGTCCATTGGGAGATTGTATTTGCATACTGTTACTCGGCCATACACCATTTACAATCTTGTTTTGACTCTGCTGCTTATCTAAAGTTTGTTTTCCAGGATCTCCATTTGTGGACCGAGCTCCAACCAAATCAGTACACGATTCGATCAGCTTCTTCAGATACACGTCCAACATGGTATTCAAAGTCTTAGCACATTCCATCGAAACCCCTTCAAGACCCTGTGCTACTGCAATATTCTCCATCCTCTTCTTCAGCATATCTGTATCGGGTAATACACCACTGTCATAGCAGCCAATGATGTCAGCGCTGGTTGAAACAGGTACCGTTCTGCGGGACCCACCGACACTAGCTGAACAAAATGGAATCCCTAGAGGTGCAACTAAAGGACCCATTGATAGATTTAGCCTAGCCTGCTCTTCTTGATTTTCATCATCTCTCATAGCTGCAGTTGCAACCTGATATATATTTGGTATTCTCGGTTTCTCAGCAGGACGAAGAAATTCACCATCTCTTTCATCAGCAGCATATCTACCTGATCTTTGATAATCAGATTGACCTAAATCCCCGTTTTCCATACCGCCACTACCTCTATTGTCATCTCTACAAATTGGCTGATGCAACATATGTTCAACCTTCCCATTACACCCTAGTGGACTAGGCCTATCTTTGCTCTTCCTATCACGCATCCCGGACCTAACTTTCCGCGGAGAGATAGGCAAAACCCCGTCGGACCAAACAGGTTCAATCTGACTATGGTTAGGGATTAAAGCTCCACTTTGTTCAGGACCATCTTCTCTACTCTGAAAAGCATTGGCCAAAGGTTTGGTTGACTGACCGGCTTCCTGAACTGACGGTGGAGACTTGGCGACAGTTGCATTCCTCAAGATCGAACAGATCAACTGGTTGTGTAGAGAAAGATTCTCCTTCCCTAACAGCCTGAAGCATGTCTTATCAAACTCACTCTTAGTAATCTTCTGACTCAGAAATCTGCCTAGGTAATAAAAATACCGTTTTGATCTCTCAACCCCAATCTTCTTCACAATATGCCCTTTCAATTCACCCAAATTAACCCTTTGATCTTGAGAACGTTGCATCATTACTCTTACTTTATTTTCTTCAACAACAAAACCAGATGAAGAGTGGGAGAGTGCACACAGACGCACTCTCTCAACGTTTATTGTCTCTTCACACAAACAAATCCAACTCTTATGTATCTGAACAACTTCCCCTTTTTGTAAACAACCCAGAACTAGCAAATACCAAATCCATACAATGCAAACCCAAATCTCAGCTGCCTCAGAACCAAAACCCTAAAGATCATATCCACAGACCAACTCAAACAAAAGCCCTCAAATTTCACCCTTTCTAATTCTGTATTAGAAACCCTAGCTTTGAGTCACCGAAAGCATACCCTCTCAAAGAAGAAACAACGCAACGAGCTCTCTCGTCCACTTCACGAAACTGCACCAGCAACAAAGACCCAACATTGTCAATCCCAATTCCAAAGCAGAAAATTTTCGAAATTTAAGAAACCCAAATCGAGATCAGTGAGTTTGAAAAGATCCAAGCTTTAGAACAGAGCAAAGAGACAACGAATTGGGTATTACAAATAGATGAAATTCGAATTGAATAAGGAGAAATCGAGACAATGAGAAGCAAGAGGAAAGCTCATAAGCAGAAAAAACAAGTGTTAAATATTGATTTAAGACCTAACTCAAAGCAAAGATTTGACCAGAATTTCAGACAAAATTAACACGAGACAGAAGAAGAAAGTGAAGTCCCGACCAACCTTAATGATTCTTCGGTTCCTTAGTCGTATCTATGGCTTCGATTATATGAACCCAAAAATCTTGGATTCTCTTCCTTGGCTTTCTCGTATTGCCGTCGGATTTGAATGTCTGAGCTTTTCGCTCTTCTGAGTTAAAGCTTCGATCGCTGCTTATTGGGTTTCTTTATTTTCCATTTCTCTGTCTTTTTTTTTTTTTTTTTTTTTTTCACTCTTCTCTCTCTGCAAACGTGTTTTTTTCATCGATCTTTATAAGTCATAGTAATTAATAAAAGTGAGAATTGCTCAGAATATTTATTAAAATAATCTAATTTTATCATATGTTTCCACATTTTTATCCTAATTAGGAAGATTTCATTTAAAGTTACTCATTTAAAAAATAAAACTGAACATAATAAAAGTTCGACCCTTGAATACAAAATAAAATAAAAGAGTTAGATTTATTTATGATATAATGATATTATTATTAATATCATTAATTTATGATATAGTAAAATTGAATTATAAATTAGGTAAATGGTGATGGAAATTTTATGATTAGAAACTAGCAACCGACCATCAAAAATTCGCATGAGTTCGTGCATATATATATATATATATTGAAATTTTTGATATATATATATATATATATATATTTAATCATATTATTATAGATAAAAATTGTATGACAGTTTTTCTGTTAGTTAAATGATTTTTTGGTATAGAAATAAATAAAAATTATGTTGTGTTTAATAAAAATTACCATCATTGTAATGATTGTTAGCTGATTAGATTTTAGCGTGAAAACATGAAAATTTGATACTCCATTAGTATATGTGGTTGAATTAGATGAACATATTTATTTCATTTAGATCAAATTTTATCAAAAAAAGAGCCTTATTTATTCCAAAAACGGAAAGGCCACGAAATAAGACCAAGTTTCGACCCTTAAATTTTTATGTGAATTAAAATTTATTATAAAGAGACTATGCTTGAGGTCAAAACAATATTCTAAACCTAATTTCGAAAACTCATTGGACCATTGTTTTGAAACACCTAATTTTAGATAAGATTTTAATTGTTTAGGAGATGGTATATGGATCACAAATAATTACACCTATAAAAATACCTATAGGGCATCTTTAACTCACTTCTAATTTTTTTGTATTTTGAAATGAATGTTAAATTATATTCAAACAAAAAAAATCAGTTTTACATCAAATGCTTCAAGAATTGACAATGTTTTTTTTGAAAGATCATCTGATAGCAAACCATCGCTTCAGCCCTTTGTCGTATTGTATATCTCCTAGGTCTCGAATTGATGATAGTCTGTTATGAATGTTTTTGCCGATGAGTCTTGCAAGTTGAGAAGGTTGAGTGTAGGGTTCGTCATATCTTCTACCATTCATTTCCCGTCATATGGTATGAATAGTTGTTTGAAACACATATCTCAAAAAAAAAAAACAGGAGCTTGTCTAGTGATTCATCAATTAGGAGAGCAACAATACCATCCCAATGTGTCGTGTACTTAGAAGTTAGAAGGTTATGAGTAAGAATTTTCCATACCTCCTCCGAATATGGACATGTGAAGTAGAGCTGGTTCCGAGTCTCCATAGGTTCCGGACAAAGACTGCAGTTTACCAAAGTCCCTGTGTTCTAACTCAAAGTTCGGTTTCCCCTTGAGAGTCTATTCTGAATTGTGAGCAACGTCATAAAAGAATATGTAGGCGTTGCTTCGGCAAATCCAAGAAACTGGTAACAATCACGCATGAGATGTCCAGTACGACCACAATAGTTGCAGGTTGTTACCATACGTCCATGACTAGAAGAAACAGAGTTGGTATTTGGCGCTTGAACCAAAAAACCAACAACATTAGACTTTGTTTCAGAGATCCTCGTGACACGTTGATCTCCCTCGTCTTGAAGAACCATCGCAAACACGGCATTCAAAGATGTTGGCGGATGCATACACAAGATATTGGATCGCGTCATCCCAAATTGATTTATGTCAAGTCCCATAAGAAATTGTTTTCTCTGTTGTTTATCTCTTTGTTCCGCAAGAGCTTTAATAACTTTACAACCCAAAGATCTGCAACAACATTCTAAAATCGTTTCAAACTCATCAATTCCATCTCACATCAACTTCATCTTTCCAAAGTAATCTTGTACATATTGATTTTCTTGTTTGCAAGAATTTATCGCAGCCTGCAACTCATATATATGTGGCTCGTTACCCCCTGAAAACCGCACCTGACTATCATGCAGAAGCTCATATACAGTCTCTGAACAAGAAATAGATCCACGCAACTTAGGCTCTATGGCTTAAAATCCAGGCAACAAGTATCGAATTAACGATTCCCCATAGTTTGGTTTCATAACAACTTCATCAATAAAACCAAGTTTGTTCTTGGCTCTCAACGCATTCCTCTTCAAGTTAGACCATCTCTCATAATTATTTTCATTCAACAACACACTACAAATCACTTGATCTGGATCTGCAAAGCATGAAGGTAGAAATTTGATAAAATATCAGAATCCTTGGACAACACGATTGTCTTTGAACCATCAACACCGTTAACCATCGTGAAAAGAAACAAGAGTATATTCTTTAGTTTTTTTTGGTTGAGTATCTCGTCGACACTCAACCAAAAAAAAAAACTGAAGAACTGAGTCACCTCGTCGGCACTCAAAAGGAAAAAAACGATTTTGAAAGAAAATTAGAAAACTCTAAGCTCTGATACCATGACAGAGTTTGCGGAAGTGTTGTCTTAATCGTAGACATATTGACATATATATAGTTACATGATGAAAAGATCTTAAAGAGAGAAAAGTGAGGCAAAGAACTCTTGGTTTCTTATTTGCTTAACCTTTACAATCGTCGATTACATAGTTCTTATACTACTTGTGATGACTAGCTAGGGTTTTGCGACTGCCTCATGTGGCACCTGATTCACCTAGCATTTCGAATCTGTTTCTCAGCGTGAGCTGTCCTGTACGATCACTCACACTCCTCTTCTTCACTTCACATTTTGCTATGTGTTTGTCGTTTATGTGTGCAGATGACCGTTGCACAGTTTTGGGCCATTGCACTGATATTGGCGATTTGGGCTTATTCTGTTGTTGGCCCATTTTGTTCATTACTCTGGATCCAGCTTCTATTGCGACACCGTTTTGTTCTCTGTTTGTCTTTACCGAAGACTCTGCTTCATGTTTGTTGTTTGCCTTGATACATGAGACTTATGGTTAATGATAATATACAATCCCTAGACTACACTCAATAAAATCTCTAGCAATTATTCTATTCTCCAAACTTGATAGTAGTTATAGAGTGTTAAAAATAGTTAATATCATGCATCTATTGCAGGGGCGAACCCACACTTATTAGTGTGGGGTCAGCTGACACCTCATAAATTTTTTTTAAAAAAAATTTGTGTATATATAATTTTTTTTTGTTTAAAATTAATTTTGAACTCATGAAAACTTTAGTTTTTTTTAATCCATCTACTTTTTGAACCCATTAACTTATTCTTTAAAAAAATTTAGCAAGACCAAAGTCCATTTTATTTTTGATATTTAGTAAAAAAAAGAATAAATTTTTTTTAGTTATATTTTGACTCCGGTAAAAATAATTTCTGGGTCCGCCACTGATCCATTGTAGACAAAAAAAAACATGTAACGTGATTTTTTTTTCTAGTACGTCCTAAATAATCTATAACAAAACTTCGTCAATTTACTTAATACGGCTGGTACTCTTGTTGATAACTATTGATTTTCTTTGGGATAGTCTTTGGAGAATCTTGTCATTAGGGTGTCCAAGCCTCCTATGCCACACTTCATCGCTAGTAGACAACTGTCGTGTAGAATAGAATACTTTGAATTGTGGATCCTCCAATACGTACAGGCCTTGATTATTTATTTCTAATGTCAGCAATTTCTTGGTTTCTTTGTCCTTAACACGCACACCATCACAATCAAATTTAAAGAGAACAGGGATAGTCTGTAAGCTTAGATACTGACAGTAGTGACTTAGCTATATCTGGACATACCAACACATCTTTTGAATGGTAAGGAAATACCTGACATTACTGTAAGGTTAACTGAACCCACATGAGTTACTGGTAAATGGTTCCCATCACCTATCATCACTGCATCTGATCCATGATTTTGCTGTGACTGGTGTAGACTTTGTGGTGAGTTAGTGACATGAGCCGTAGCTCCAGTGTCTGGGTACCAGTCATTACCAGATTCTGCAACTTCAGTGATCCTCATAGCTGCAAGTGCAGACGGGAGATCTTCATGTTGATAGCTATTTTCAAAGCGATGCCAACATTTAAGAGCTAGGTGTCCTGTCTTTCCGCAGATTTGACAAACTGGCTTCTCTCCACAAATGATCCTGAAGAGCCATTACTAGATGAGATTTGTTGGTGAAAACCACGTCCCCTTGTTGAAAAAGATCCTCTGCCTCTGTTGTTCCCAGACCTGGAATATGAACTTCTTCTTCCTCGATAGTTGTTCTGTGTGTAGAACGCCATATGTGGTGTAACACTTGAGGCATCAGAATATCCCAGAAGACGATCATCATAGCCAGTCAGTTTTGGAATGACATCTTCAAAGGTAGGACAAGGCAGAGTATCCATAGAACCTTCAATGGATGTTTTGATAGGTTCATACTCTCTTCCTAAACCATGTAACGCAGCAAAGATTTTCATTTTCTCACTAACTGGGTTATGTACACAATCGTGGACTTATCATTTTTAACTATGGTTTGGAGACGTCTTTGCAGTTCAAACAATCTTGAGGATGAAACGCGATTGAAATGATTTGCAAGGGAGAACCATACCTCTTGTGAGGTTTGCGCTGAGATTACTTCACTTAGAATGTCTTGAGACAATGACCCCAAAATCCATGCTTTGACTGTCTGATCAGTTCTTATCCAAGCGTGATAATCAGGATTTGGAGTTTCTCCCACGTTGCCGTCGATGTTTGGTACTGGAAGAACTGAGATCGGTTTTGTTGCAGCGCCTGTGACGAAGCCTATCAAGCCTTGACCAGAGAGAAAAGACTCAAACTGTGTCTTCCACAAGATGTAGTTTCTTTCTCTAAGTTTGATAGTTACACAGTTAGAGATGTTTAGGGTAGGTTGCGAATAGATCTCAAGAGCCATGGCTCTGATACCATGAAAATATCTTAAAGAGAGAAAAGTGAGGCAAAGAACTCTTGATTTCGTATTTGCTTAACCTTTACAATCGTCGATTACATAGTTCTTATACTACTTGTGATGACTAGCTAGGGCTTTGCGACTGCCTCACCTGGCACCTGATTCACCTAGCATTTCGAATTTGTTGCTCAGCGTGAGCTGTCCTGTACGATCACTCACGCTCCTCTTCTTCACTTCACCTTTCGCTCTGGGTTTGTCGTTTATGTGTGCAGATGACCGTTGCACAGTATATTGGCGATTTGAGCTTATTCTGTTGTTGGTCCATTTGGTTCATTACTCTGGATCCAGCTTCTACTGCGACACCGTTTTGTTCTCTGTTTGTCTTTACCGAAGATTCTGCTTCATGTTTGCTGTTTGCCTTGATACATGAGACATAAGGTTAATGACAATATACAATCCCTAGACTACACTCAATAAAATCTCTACCAATTATTCTATTCTCCAAACTCGATAGTAGCTATAGAATGTTAAAAATAGTTAATATCATGCATCCATTGTAGAAAAAAAAAGAAGCATGTAACGTGAATTTTTTTTTCTAGCACGTCCTAAATAATCTATAACAAAACTTCGTCAATTTACTTAATAATTAAGTGTCCACATGCACAGTGCAACTACTCATAATATTTTCTTATTTTTACCAATCGAAGATGATACTCTAAACAAAATTAGATTTTATTCTAATTTTTTTTAACAGTTCAATTTTATACAAAAATATTTAATTCTTAAAGTGCATATTATTGTCCTTTTTGGCAGTGATGTATTTGGCAGAGTATTCTGAATTTCTAATGTCACAAAGAACAAAAAGTGCTCCAAATCTAAGTATTCATGTACCAAATTTAAGTTCTCCAATTGTGTGAATCATTCCCAAATATTGTCAAGTGAATCATATCTTATTTTATGGAATACAGTGTGCAAATTTGTATTATCTATTTATATGTTTTTTTAAGAAAGTTATCTTATCTAATATAATAGTGTTATCTTTCCGTGGAACTCTCAAATGTTGTCACGTGTCCCTCCTAATTAACACATTTTCTCATTTTACAATTTATTTTTTTAGATTATTTTATTTCTAACCAAAAAATCTTATCTATTCAATTATATGTATACGTTTTGTTGTTTCAACAGCCTGTTTAATATATATCCAACTGTTGTCCAAAAATCTATTATTTTCTAGCTAAAACTCTTCCAGAAAATCCAAAAATCATGGCTGAAAACATCACCAAATACGATCTTATATCCGATCTACACCATTTGAAGAAAGACTGGTGCATTTGTGTTAAAGTATTTAGAACTTGGAAGGAAGTCCGTGGTCATTTTGGAGTTTTCAAAGAGCTAATCCTTGGAGATGAAATTGTAAGATCAATTCACTTTATTTTTCTCTTTCTAAGCTCTAAGTTTTTTAACATTTACAAACTAACTATCAACCTTTCACATTCTAGGGTATGAAAATAGAAGCTACCATTCCAAATCACTTAATGGAAATTTTTTCTGATGATGTTAAAGATGGTGAAAGCTATGTCATCAAAGATTTTTTGGTGAGCAAAGTTATTGATGTAATTAGGAAAACAGAAACTAACTACCATATCGATTTCAACAACACAACAATCATGAGGAAGGTCTCTTCTTTCACTAATGTCAGCCATTTCAATTTTGTCCGATTTGAGAAAAATCATGGAGGCAGATGTGAACCCTGATGTTCCTTATGGTATGTTATATTATATGTTTTTTTGAATATAATACTAGTTATATTTGTTTTGTTTTCGTGGCTTGATTTTGAGAATTATAGTAGTTTGGCTCATGAAATTTGTATGTAGTTGATATGGTTGGAGTGATTGCTAAGCTTGGTGAAATTCGAAGCTTTAAGGATGAATTTAGTGATGACAGATGGGCTTTAGAGAACAGATACATCAAGTTCATCATTAGAGACATATTGTATGTTTTTTTTACATGTTCATGTTACTAAATTTCCTTATTAATTCACAAGATCATATTTTTGGTGTCTTATACAAGTTATCTTGACTTTTGTTTTGGAGTGGTAATGATATCAATTGTTTTGCCACTGGGATATATGCAAATGAAATGTTAAAGAGGTTTAAGAACAAAAGAGATAATGTGAATTACTGTGTCTTGAAGCTTTGGCAAGTGGTTAAAGTTGATGGTAACTTTTTTTATATAACTTACATTCATGATATAATTGTATAGCCTATTAGTCTTCTCTACATACTAATTATTTGCTTCCTAACATGTAGATGAGTATCAACTGATGAACGGAATTGGTTGTTCTGATATATTGGTGGATCATGATATTGAGGAAATGATTAATTTCACGTTTGAGTAAGCAGCTTAGTCTATCTTTTAAGTTTTTAGTTTATAATTAAAGCAATGATTTTGAGTTTTTAATGTTTGGCATGTATATTTTAGAGCTCAATATTCAAGTGTTGGTGACACTAGATGCAAGTCATATGGAGATGACTGGATCTATCAAATGTCTTTCAGGTAAGATACTATTTCTTTATAAATAAATTAGCTATATATACATTTCCGTTGACAAAAAAAAAAAGCTATATATACATTTCTAAACTATTGTTGCATGTTATTTTTGAAATAACTACTAACTAATATATTTTACAATATTTATGGCAGTGATGAATACGAGTCTTTTATTTACAAACGCTTTTAAGACAAGTGACAACAATCATCTATGAGAAGGTATTTAACTTTCTCCAATGAAATTCTTATTTAAACATCCTATTAGTATATTTTTATTTATTTAGACTTTGTAAGTGTTTGTATTTTTAGTTATATTTGGATGCATTGATTACTAATTTTGTCACAATGAATCTGTAATTTTATTATGTTTTTCCTAAACAAGATAGACAATAAATCATGTTCTTAACTTCATAATCGTGTTTGGTTCATGGTGATTGGTTTATTGTAGATTTTGCTTGGTAGCACGGAAGCTTTGTTCAACGTCCGCTTTCCGCTTCGAAATCGGAATCAGAAGCTCTCGGAAGCTCTCGGAATCAGAAGCTCTCGGAAGCTCTCGGAATCTCGCTTCTATGACGCTTCCAAGAATATCTTTATAAAAACGTGTTGGAAGCTTGCGCTTCCGGTTTAGTAACTACTATTTTTTATATTTGAAAAAATCAAGAACTAATATAGTAATTTTGTGATTATGCAGAACTTTACTTAAAAACATTATTTGAATCATATGCGAAATGTTGAAAGTGATTAATTTGATTAGTTGAATAAGATTCTTTTAAAAAAATTTGAGTATCACGCTTTTTCTTTTGAAAACATAGAATTGTAACGAATATGATGATCTCAAATTAAAATGATTTTAGTTGAATGGTGTAAAAAACGAAGTACTGAATTTATGTTATTCATAGCAAAATTTTAATTAAATATTATATAAATGTATTGAATTTATGTTATTAATAATAATTTTTAATATTTGATAATGTTTAAGTATATATATATATATATATGGTTGTATGAGTATACGCTTCCAACACGTACCCGCTTCCTAATTTTTTTTTAAAAATCGCTTCTACGTTTCCAAACGCTTCCGCTTCCGGGTACCCGCTTCTGATTCCATGCAACCTAGAGATTTTGTGTGGCTAATGCACTTATGTATCTTTTAGTCATTAAAAAATGGTTTAGTACTTTTGTTATGTATCAAAGTTTAACTCTGTTTTCATTTTTACATACAAAAAATGTTTATCTATCTCTCTATTATGCCTGAAAATATTTTACATACAGTGTCTCTGTTCCATTATGTTTTTGAGTACATTTTGTCTATCATTGATATTGATCATAGTTTGGATTACAATAGAACTAATTCAAATAACCATTTTTATTGCAGTCATCAACAAGTTAATCATCCCGTCAAATTATGCATCTTTGTTTCGCATTATGCATCTTTGTTTCGTACTTACTCTATCTCATTAACAATGAGGATAAACCTAAACCATGAATTAAAGTTTCGTATTAAGCAATCATAAATATCTATGAGTATTAATGATTTACTTACCTTTATATTGAAGTTAATGGTAGTGAATCGTTGCTCACTCTTTGCATAAATATGAAATTTTGGCAATGTTCTTATTTGCTCTTTTATCCATACATAAACGAGAAATGAAAATTCATTAAGTCAATCAATCCTATCTCAATCCTATCTTAATCCTATCTCAATCTAGGTGAATTGTCAATTAACTATCTCAAACTATGTACTTAGATATATTCAGAGATTTATATTCACGCCTCTACAATAATCATCTTCTTACAGTTGATCTCATCTTCCTTGATTCTTTTTGTTATGTTAAATACTTTGAAATTAAAAAAAAAATCAGATCGCGTTTAGCCTGTTCAGCGATCTGAGAGAGCTCCCTGTAACTGTTCTTTTCATTAAAAATGTTGTTTGTCTCTGCTGGTTGAAGTCCATGAAGGGTTTTTTGAGCTGCAGCCCATTGAGCTTCTCTTTCTTCTCTACCGTAGTCTTTCTTCATCGTGAAGGCAGTCTGTTTATTTTATTTTTTGTACATAGAAAACAACAGAAAAGAAATAAGATTCGCAGGTATCTATGGGACTTCATGTGATGGTTTTTCAGTATTGGTATTGGTACCTTGTTTTCGAGAAGGTTTAACCAAGCTCTCCCACTCAACACGTAGCGGATTCCAAACTTGAGTAAGTCGAGAGGGATGTAGGTTACGAGACTGTATAGCCAGATCACTCCAGCCCATCCCCAACCAGCTCCTTCTATCCGAGCAAAACTCCAGTTCGCATAAACTGCTATAAATGTCGCCACCTGAGAGTGTATAAACCGCTATGAAGTTCTTGTTCTGTTTTTGTGAAACAAATTCAAGGGGAAGCATGTTTATATATGTGTATACCAGTTGAGCGATGACAAATGCACCAAGTAAGAGAAGACCAGGGGGTTCAATGTAAGACCAGCTATGGGATCTGGTGACGAAGATGAGAGCCTGACTTATGATGCTAACTTGTAGATACAAAGCAGCCATCATTTGTTCAGGATGTTGGCTCAATGGTCTCACACCAAAATTGTTCTACATAACCCCCAAAAGAGTTTAGCTTTTTGAACTAGCCTAGAGTAGCAACTGAGAATAAGAGTATATACCGAGAAAATATCAGTGTCTTTAATCACCCAGAAGAAGACGACAGTCATCAAGGCCTGGTAGCCTCCAAGCACGACGCCAGTCGAGAAGATTTCTCTGAGTTTCCAGCTATCTGGCTGTGGAGATGGCTTCACTCTGTCCTTTGATATTGTCATGATTGTTCCTATGAGTAGCAATGCTTTTGTTAGTTTTATTGACTGTTCACTATTATATGCAATTAATCCTCTATAATGTGACCTCACCGTCATTTAAGATTGCTATGATCAGGACCATGAAAGGCGAGAAATCAAACTGCCATATGAGAGCAATGAACATGAAGCCAAACTACAGGCATTGCGATAACTTTACATTAGGATTCAGTCCATTTAAACCAAATGAAATCTCGTGAGATCTACTAAGTACACTTACCACAATACGTATCGTGATTGAAACCGCATAAATCTACACAGAAAGAAGATAACAAGATTGGAGTTAATGAGTCTGTGAATGGACGAAAAATATAATGAGAAGAAGTTTTGACTCACAGTGTAGTTTTTCATTCTTTGGAATATGGCTCTACTGGTGAGCACAGCACTAATGATAACGCTCAATCCGGGTTCTGTGAGAACGATATCAGATGCCCCTCTTGCAGCATCAGTAGCATCAGAAACAGCTATACCAATATCCGCCTTCTTGAGAGCCGGGGCATCATTCACACCATCTCCAGTCATACCACATACGTGCTTCCTTTGTTGCAGCCTATTAACAATCTCATACTTATGCTCTGCAATTTTCCGTGCACCAGAGATTCCATCAATAAGAATCTGGGCAAGTCTTATAATGTGTGGTTAGAGATATTTCATTTTATTAAAGTGTATGTACCTGGAAAGACTCCTGCAAATCCATCAGCCTTCTCGATCAGTTCATCAACAGGAAATGCACCCAAAGAAGAATCTTTGTCTTGTCCGAGCAGCGCAGAAGAAGGATACATGTTTGTACCCATTCCAAGCCTGCGACCCGTTTCTTTTCCTATTGCAAGCTGGTCCCCTGGTTACAATGAGAAAGAGCAAACTAGTTTCAAGCAAAATGAAGGGCAGAGAGACAAGGCTGAACTCACAAGAATTGTGGTATTCTGATAAGCCTTTTAGAGTTTATTTCCGCAGACGTGGCAAGAAAGGGAATATGGAATATCAGAATGAACGCGGTGGACTAAAAGACAAAGAAAAGAGAAACGTTGGGATTGAGAGAGCCAGCTGTGCAAGGGACAAAGAGGAGGGTAGCCCTAGAGGGGACTGGTTCACAACATAAATAAGGAGCAGGAGAAGAGAAAAAAGGGGGGGATTTTTGTGGGCAGCTAAGCAGCAGTGGCTAGAGAGGAAGAGTTTTGGAAACAAGAACTCTTCAGTTTATCCTTTCAATCTAGACCTTGGAAACAAGTCTCTTGATCTTCTATATTTTTCATTTTTCAGTTGGGATTCTCTTTTCATTTAGTTGTGGAACTTTTGTATTTTCATTTTCAAATAAGAGGAACGTGAGAAGGAGAAATAAAAATAGAGTTTTCCATTAACTTCCTTGTTTACATATCAAGAGTTTTTACAGTAAAGTTCGTAGCTTTATCTTCTGTGAGATCCATCCATCTTTCTAGAAGATACAGGCTAGCTAGGAGCTTATCAACTGGTGCGGGGAGTAAGAACAGGATGACATTACCAGTAATCGACGAATGTGAGTCATCCGGGGGTACTCAAGACACAGACATGTCGCCAACAACAAAACGCTCGATCGACGAGCTTTTTCATCGGATTCGCCTATTGGAACGGGGTCAGACAACCATCGTCAACTCAGTGGCTGAGATAAAAACGGACATGGCTCGTTCGACAGCAGAGATGAGCCGTTTAATCACAGCAGCGGTGACTCAAGCATTTCAAACTCCAGCTCAGTCGCCCCAATCAGTCCGAAACCAGTTTCAAGAGCGGGAATATGACCGTTACAGGAACCCGGAGAAGCAACAACTATCCCACGGAGAACACTCAAGGGAGACGCAACTAACACAGGAACAAATTAGTCACCCACCACCGTTGGAGCTCACCAGAAAATTGGAAGTCCCAATTTTCGCCGGCCAAAATACCTTTGCGTGGCTTTCCAAAGTGGAGAGATTTTTCCGATTAGGCAACTATTCAGAGGAGAATAAGTTGAACCTCGTGGCCGTTAGTCTGGACGGTGCGGCTATTGGATGGTTCAACGGCGAGATCAACACCGAACCATTCACAGATTGGGAGAACTTCAAAAACCGGCTACTACTCGAGTCGTGGGCCGACGCAAACAATTTGCTGCATTAAACAAGTGGGCTCGGCATCAGACTATGTAGCCCAATTCGAAGACTTAGCAGGTCAAGTCTCTAATCTGGACTCCATAACACTGGAAGGGATCTTTTTAAATGGGCTCAAAGGGGCCTTGCGATCCACTGTCGAAATGATGAAACCGACCAGTTTAGCCGAGATGAAAGCCTTCTCGATTTCCTTGGACACCAAGCATTTGACAAAGATGCTAGCAAGAGAGATATATGGGGATACTCGTTACCGCAGGACATCATTCCCAGAAGAACAACGCAGCTTCCAAACAGTACCACGGGAACCTATTCAGACTCCAAACACCACCAATCACACAAGGACAATCCCAACAAACAAACCTAAATACATAGATGACAAAGAAATGGCAGAACGAAAAAGGAGGGGGTTATGCTATAAGTGTGACGCACGATGGTCAAGAGATCATCATAGGGTCTGTCCGAATAGAGCTCTACAACTACTAACAGTAATCAACGGCTGTGATATCGAAGTGTTAGACAGAGCAGAGGAAACAGAGGTGGAAACTAGTAACGACACCTATGAAGACTGTGAGGAGAACCCAATAACCATCGCACAACTGTCATTCAACTCGCTCATTGGGGTCGATACTCCAACGACAACCAAAATCAGAGTGCGTTTGGGGACATGTGAGGTGGTAGCATTAGTGGACAGTGGGGCAACCCACAACTTTGTTTCACCAGACACAGTGAAACACCTAAAGCTGCAGGTACTTCAGGAAAACAACATCAGAGTGGTGCTAGGTACAGGCATCACTGCACCAGGGCTGGGAATCTGTCGAGACGTAGCATTTGCAGTATCACCAACAGCAGCATTTACTGATGAGTTCATCATCCTAGAGTTGGGAGACGCGGATATAATTTTGGGAGTTCAATGGCTCAGCAAACTAGGTACTTGCCACTACAATTGGAACACCAACGAATTCAGTTTCCTTTACAATAAGGAAGTGATACAATTATGGGGAGAACGAAACCTAAGCAAAACATTGCTGAATGGCTATGTACGCTCGGGAAGATCTCGCCGCTTACCTTCTGGATTACTTGTTTCATTTCAAGAACATGCGATCTCCCACACAGCTCAACCACCAACATCTGAGATTCAACAAATTTTAGACCACTTCAGCAACATATTTGAGGAACCTACTTCACTCCCGCCGACAAGGAACAGAGAACATACCATAAATCTTCTTCCCGGTAGTAAAGCTATCTCTGCAAGGCCGTATAGATATCCACATGCTTATAAAGGAATCATTGAGAAAATCGTAGCAGACATGTTAGCAACAGGGGTGATCAGGCAGAGTAAAAGCCCTTTCTCAAGCCCGATACTCTTGGTCAAGAAAAAGGATAACTCTTGGAGATTTTGCGTAGACTACCGAGCCTTAAACAGAGCTACAATCCCGGACAAGTTTCCAATACCAGTAATTGACCAACTATTGGATGAACTACACGGGGCTACAATCTTTTCCAAACTGGACTTGAGGGCAGGGTATCACCAGATTCGAATGGCCGATCAGGACATCCATAAGACGGCATTTCGAACGCACGAGGGTCACTATGAATTCTGTGTAATGCCATTCGGCTTAATGAATGCTCCCGCAAGCTTCCAAGCCCTCATGAATGAAATTTTTCGAACATACCTCCGCAGGTTCGTGTTAATCTTCTTTGATGACATTCTGATCTTCAGTCAAGACTTAGCCCAACACAAGGACAATATCGCCATAATACTCCAAGTCCTTAGCCAGCAGAGCCTCTTTGTTAATGGGAAGAAATGTATATTCGCTCAGACACAGATTGAGTATCTGGGACACATCATATCGGCTGAAGGAGTGGCTACAGACCCGGAAAAGACAAAGGCAGTAAGGAATTGGCTGCAGCCCCTATCAATCAGAGACTTAAGAGGATTTTTGGGACTCACTGGCTACTACAGAAGGTTTGTGCGACATTATGGGGAATTAGCAAGACCATTGACACACTTACTCAAGAAAAATAGTTTCAAGTGGTCTCCAGAAGCTCAAGAAGCCTTTGAAAACCTGAAAAGAGCAATGTGCACAGTGCCAGTACTCCAGCTCCCAGACTTCAATGCAGCGTTTACAGTGGAGACTGATGCTTCAAAGACAGGACTCGGAGCAGTGCTCAAGCAAAACAAGAACCCCATTGCCTATTTCAGCTACAGTTTGACTCCAAGAGAACGCCTCAAATCGACTTACGAAAGGGAGCTTATGGCGATAGTGATGGCTTTAAATAAATGGCGCCATTACCTTCTCAGCAGACGATTTGTGGTAGCAACCGATCAGCAAAGTTTGAAATACCTTATGGAGCAAAAAGAAATATCTGGGGACTATCAAAAATGGCTCATCAAACTCATTCGCTTTGACTTTGAAATTCGCTACAAACCAGGCAATACAAACCGTGTGGCAGACGGCTTGTCACGGATCTCTCTGGAGCAAGACCTGCTAGAACACCAGGTGCAGCTGTCGGTAACCTCTTTAATGGCTCTAACACTTCCCAGGTCCATCGACTTACACAAACTCCTGGAAGAAGTAGCTGGTGACACCAACTTGCTCCGTATTAAAGAGTCGCTGAGGACTAAGGAAACATCTCAAGCAGGTTACCATCTCCGCAATAGCCAACTATGGTTCAAATCTCGCATAGTCATATCCAAACAGTCCAAGTTCATACCTTTTATCCTCTGCGAATGCCACTCCGCTTTAAACGGTGGACATGCCGGCGTTCTCAAAACAACAAAGAAAATCAAGCAATGTTTTCATTGGGAGGGTATGAAGAGCGGCATTCAGAAATTTGTGGCAGAATGCCACGTATGCCAAACTCATAAAACAGCCACAGTAGCTCCGGCGGGCCTCCTGCAGCCATTACCAATACCAAATGCAATCTGGGAGGATATAAGCCTCGACTTTATCGAAGGGTTACCACTGTCAATGGGAGCTAACGCAATTTTAGTGGTAACAGATCGACTCAGTAAGTTCGGACACTTCATTCCACTCAGACACCCTTACACAGTCGCTGACGTAGCCCACAAGTTTGCTTCTGAGATTATCAAGCTCCATGGCATGCCAGCAACGATAGTATCAGACAGAGACAGGATCTTCCTATCTCATTTTTGGCGAAACCTCTTTCAGCTGGCGGGCACAAAACTAAAGTATTCAACAGCCTACCACCCGGAAACAGATGGGCAAACGGAAGTCCTCAACAGAAGCTTGGAGTGCTACCTGCGTTGCTTCACGTCCGCAAAGCCATCACTATGGCACAAGTTCCTCAGCTGGGCCAAGCTTTAGTATAACTGTTCCTACCACACGGCCATTAAAACAACTCCTTTTAATATCGTCTATGGGAGAGATCCCCCACCACTTATCCGATTTGAACCCAGGTCAACAAAGAACTTTGAACTGGAGACAGCACTAAGGGCGCGTGATGAGGCATTGCTTATCATTAAAAGCAATCTCCTCAAGGCACAACAGAGAATGAAGTCCTCTGCGGACAAACATCGCACGAACAAGGAACTGGAAGCAGGGCAACTTGTCTACCTCAAACTCCGCGCATATCGTCAAAACACACTCGCGACAAGGTTATACAAGAAGTTATCAGCTAAGTTCTTTGGCCCCTTTAAAATTGTAGAACGTATTGGTAAAGTCGTCTATCGCTTGCAACTACCAGCCACATCAAAGATACACAATGTCTTCCACATTTCGATGCTCAAAGAAGCATTAGGCCAACATCCTATGGCTGAGACTCTACCAATGACCCTATTACAAACAAAGGAGTTATCCATTGAGCCAAAGGCGGTCATGGATATCAGATATAACGAGCAGGGCCACTTGGAAACCTTGGTCCATTGGAAAGGCTTATATTCCTCGGAGGATGAATGGGTCAATGCAAGGTTACTACTACAACAGCATCCCAAGGTGGAACTTGGGGACAAGCTTCCCCTTAAAGGGGGGAGTATTGATAGGCCTTTTAGAGTTTATTTCCGCAGACGTGGCAAGAAAGGGAATATGGAATATCAGAATGAACGCGGTGGACTAAAAGACAAAGAAAAGAGGAACGTTGGGATTGAGAGAGCCAGCTGTGCAAGGGACAAAGAGGAGGGTAGCCCTAGAGGGGACTGGTTCACAACATAAATAAGGAGCAGGAGAAGAGAAAAAGGGGGGGATTTTTGTGGGCAGCTAAGCAGCAGTGGCTAGAGAGGAAGAGTTTTGGAAACAAGAACTCTTCAGTTTATCCTTTCAATCTAGACCTTGGAAACAAGTCTCTTGATCTTCTATATTTTTCATTTTTCAGTTGGGATTCTCTTTTCATTTAGTTGTGGAACTTTTGTATTTTCATTTCCAAATAAGAGGAACGTGAGAAGGAGAAATAAAAATAGAGTTTTCCATTAACTTCCTTGTTTACATATCAAGAGTTTTTACAGTAAAGTTCGTAGCTTTATCTTCTGTGAGATCCATCCATCTTTCTAGAAGATACAGGCTAGCTAGGAGCTTATCATATTCATACCAGTTATCATTTTAACATTAACACCAAGGTTTAACGCCCTCCTGATTGTCTCAGCACTGTCATGCCTTGGAGGATCAAACAGAGGTAAAAGACCTACAAGTTGCTATGGGCCACCAGAAGCATCTTTGTTCTTCTCAGGAACTTCCTGCACCGATAAAATCAATATGAAAAACAAAAAAGACACAAGGACACAGAAACTTCTCGATATTATACCATCAAGGGATAATATATATTAACCATAAACTAAACCTGTCTTGCAACAGCCAAAGATCGAAGTCCACGCTCATCAAACTTATCAATCACTCCATAAACTTTCCTCCTAACATCTTCCTTACAATTGCAGAGGTTTAGTATCTGTTAACAACATTAAAGGAACATCATTTACTCCATAAGCAAAACCAGTGACTTGAGCAACACACCAAAGTCGGTTCATCATCAATACCTGCTCTGGAGCTCCTTTACTAGCTCGGTGCCAGTTTCCATCAGAATCTATATAAGTCAAAGCAGTTCTCTTATCAACCCGATTGAAAGGGAAAAAATGAACCTCTCGAACACCAGCTCGAGCCTCTCTAGGATCAGCAAGCATTCCAACAATAGCTGCATCAATTGCATCTTGATTCTCAATCCTCGAAGCTCTCGTAGCCAAAAGTAAAACATGTTCTTTACCAACTCCTTTTGCATAAACCTCGACTAAATGTCTATCAACACTAAGCTTATTCAACGTGAGACTTCCAGTCTTATCACTACATAAAACATCCATACCAGCCATTTCCTCAATTGCAGTCATCCTCTTAGTAATAGCTCCTTGTTGAGATAATCTATGAGATCCAATCGCCATTGTAACAGATAACACAGTAGGCATAGCTATAGGAATCCCTCCGATCAACAAAACTAGAAGATTATCGATTCCTTCACGATAATTCCGGTGTTGAATCGGATACATTACAAGAAGCTCAATGATGATTCCTAAAGCAATCGAACAGATACAGAAGTTACCAATCGAGGTGAGAACTTTTTGGAAATGTTCGATTTGGTTTGTTGTATCGACGAGATGAGCTGCTTTGCCGAAGAATGTGTGGACTCCGGTGGCGATGACGATTGCTTCGATTTCGCCTTGTTTGCAAGTTGAACCGGAGAAGACTTCATCGCCGGGGTTTTTGGTGACGGGGATTGATTCTCCGGTGAGAGATGATTGATCGATTTTGAGTGGATCGTCGTCTAGTAAACGTGCGTCGGCGGGGATGATATCGCTGAGCTTGACGCTGATTATATCTCCGGGAACAAGAATCGATGTTTCTTGCTCGCTCCATTGATGATCTCTGAGAACCTTCACTCATAAACCAAAACATTATCATCTACCAAAGTAGTGTGTAACTAGGGTAAGTAGGCCAATTCATGCCTGGAGTTGAGCCATGTGTTAAATTTTTACCTCAACTATATCCCGTGCAAATCGATACATTAACTTATGATAAATTTGAATTTACTATCTAAACTAACGAAATCGTGCAAAACTATACTTTTTGCTTAACTGCGTTAACAGACCGTTAACCTTTGATGACGTGTTTAGCCACGTAATCGATGACAAATCCACGTAATCTCGGTTTAATTGGAGTATTCGAGTAAAACGCAAATCGACGTCATTTTGTCTATTCTAAGAATTAAAAACAAAAGCAAAACGACGTCGTTTTGCATTTCTTCTCCAGTTCTCAAACTTCTTCCTCGACATTAAAGAAGAACACAGAGGAGAAACGAGAGATTTGGGAGTTTTCGATTCTGGGCATTAATCAATAATTAAAAGAGGTTAAAAGATCGATTTCAGCTGCTGAAGCTTCTCTGAAGCCGAGTTCGACGAAATTGTGGAAGATAATGAGGTAAATCGATAGCTCTATATGAAACCCTAATTTCAAAATTTATTGAATTTACATGTAATGATAGAGGTAAATCGTTAATTAGTAAGTGAAGTTTGACTTCTTTCAACTCTAAAGACTGTATATTGATGTAATTTTTTAAAATCAATTTGTTTTCCACTTGTTTCAGGGAATCCGACGAAGGTGACAATGACAGTGGCAAGGAGAGTGGGAACGAGAATGGCAATGAGGTTGGTAATGTGGGTGCCATTTTCTATGTATATTACAATGGAAAATTCGAGGTTTCTGCTGGCAATGTTACAAGGTATGTTGGTGGGGAGGTGCATGAGCTTCAGAGCGACCCACAATAAGTCTTTTCCAACTTGATGGATTCACTGAAAATATCATTGTGTGGCCAGCGGATATGGTATAAACTTCCATATGAAGAGATGAGTGAGCTTAAGTTGATGTGTAATGGTGATGGGAATTTCCAGAGGATGTGTGCTTCAGTAATATGGATAAAACAAGGTGAAATATTTATGGAAAAGGAAGATGTTGATGGGAACAGAGCTGATGGACCAGGAGATGCTGATGATGGAAACATAGCCGATGGAGGCAATGCTAATGATGGAAACATAGCCGATGGAGGCAATGCTAATGATGAGAACAGAGCTGATGGATGTGATAGTGATCATCGTGATGATGAGAACAGTGGAGGCAATGGTGAAATGCTTGAGGAAGAAGCTCGAGTGGAGGCAAATTTAGATGGATTTGTAGATGAAGAAGAACATGACAATTCCGAGAATACTCTACAGAATTCAGACTGTGAGGATGATGGTAGTAAAAAGAGCTATGTTAGATGCAAACAAGGTAGTGGGGATATTAAGTTGGCACAGGTCTTTGACAACATAGGCCAGTACAAGCACGCTGTGGTTGATTATGCTCTCAAGGGAGGGTTTAATGTGAAGTTCACTAGATGGGGCTCTGAGAAATCTGAAGTCAAGTGTGCACATGCTAAGGATGGCTGCAACTTTAAGATCTATTGCTCATATGAAAGGCCAATAGATATGTTCTTGGTTAAAACCTTCATTGATGAGCATACATGCATTAAGGATGGTTATAGCAAGGTGGTGAAGGATGGTGTTATTGCGAACTTGTTCTTGAATGAAATTAGGAGAGATCCTAAGTTACAGCCGAAGGCAATGCAAGAATCATTGGAGCAGCGTTATAATATCATTGTTTCAAATGACCAATGTCGGAAAGCAAAAGGGAAAGCATTGGTGATTATTCAAGCTGAACATGACGAGCAATTTGCTAGGATTAAGGACTACAAAGTGGAGCTTGAAGAGTAAGTTTTCAAATTTGTAATCTCTTAACAACTTTAATTCAAATTTAATTAGTAAGTTGGTTCAATTCTTTTGTGTTGAAAAGGTCTAATCTGGGATCTACTGTGGAGGTGGGGACAGTCATTGCTGATGATGGATCCGAGAAGTTTGACAGGTTCTATGTCTGCTTAGACGCACTAAAGAAAACATGGATTAATCATTGTAGGCCAATAATAGGGATTGATGGATTAAACTCGGATTAGACAAACATTGTTAGGTCACTCTTTGACATATTGCCCGATTTAAAGGGTTCTTATGTAAGCTTCTTTGGTTTGCTCAACACAATATGACATTTTTTGTATTCAAATCAATTGTCTATGACTATTGTTCTCTAAATGCATTCTCATAATTAGGCAAACATAGCTTGAAATCGATCTTTTAACCTCTCTTAATTGTTGATTAATGCCCAGAATCGAAAACCCCCAAATCTCTCGTTTCTTCTCTGTGTTCTTCTTCAATGTTGAGGAAGAAGTTTGAGAACTGGAGAAGAAATGCAAAATGACGTCGTTTTGCTTTTGTTTTTAATTCTCAGAATAGACAAAACGACGTCGTTTTGCATTTTACTCAAATACTCCAATTAAACCGAGATTACGTGGATTTGTCGTCGATTACGTGGCTAAACACGTCATCAGAGGTTAACGGTTCGTTAACGGAGTTAAGCAAAAAGTATAGTTTTGCACGATTTCGTTAGTTTAGATAGTAAATTCAAATTTACCGTAAGTTAATGTATCGATTTGCACTGGGGTATAGTTGAGGTATAAATTTAACACATGGCTCAACTTCAGGCATGAATTGGCCGACTTTCCGTGTAACTAGACACTTAACAATAGTAGTGAACGTTTTAGTTCAGTCTTTAACAAACTAATTAACATTGATTAACGAAATAAGTTTTTTTTTCTTTTCTTTTTTTGGTTCAACATTAACGAAACTAGTTAATATACCACAATTTCTAACTAAAAATCTTGGAAATGTTTGATGTCAACAAAAAAAATATATTCCAAAGGTTTATCAGATTTGAGGATTTTAGTCAAATTTTTATTTTATTTTTTGATCTCCAAACCTCATATATTAAGTTGTCGGTTTAGTGATTCTCCTCCATATGCTCTGCATATTTTGTAAGATGATATGCACAAATATTTTCGCGACGCGGAATATATCTAATCCTAAAATACTTAAATAAAATCCTAAATCATGTTTTTAAGTTTTTCCACAATAATTTCATAAAATTTTGATTGGTAACCTCTTACAGTAATAATTATCAATCACAGAAACAGAAAAATTAACGGTATCAAAATCGCTATGATCATTTATTTTTACAGTTTATCATTCTTTTCCGCAAAATATTCTTTTAATGTTGTGTAACCAATTGGATCATATATATCGTGTACGTGCTAAAATATATAAATAGAAAAAAAAAATGTGATTTCTGAATTTATCTATCAAAGTCAGAAATTTTAAAAATATATTAACTATATTTAAAAAAGAATTTTATTGGTTAAACCTTAGTCTTGGGAGCTAGACCGGCCATGAGAGCGGCTGCAGCATTACCGGCTTTGTATTCCTCAATGAAACTAATGGTTGAGTTGATGAATAGCAAACACACTATTCCCACAAAGTCTTGCCAATCTGGTGGCCGTCCTCCTCCGTTCGCCAGAGCGATCGACATTAGAGCCGCCGCCTCCATCACCCACGACAATGGGTTCCACATGAACCCTAAAAACTTTAGAAACTTGCTTTCCTGCGTGTTACCCAATCAAACAACATTACAAGAGTTTCATTAACGTTTTGTTAAGAAAAATATAATAAGAAGAAACCTTCTTCTCTTTGAGCTTGTTTGGACCAAAGAGATCAAGACGATGAGAAGCTTCATCTGTCGTAAGACCTTGTTTTGTACATTTCAGCTCCTCGAATACTTCCTCCATTGGTATTCGAACCTAGAACCATCATTTATATATATACGTTATTCTTTATTTTTCAAATTTGTAATGTTTAAATCATTTATAATCAAACACAAGTAACTCGTATGAGAAAAGTATAACTGGTTACATCTACTTAGAATTTAAAGCGGATCATATAGGTAGTTAATTAGAGTACAACCATATTTCATATATGTATTTATAGATTGTAAGATATCTCATAAGGAAACAAATATTTTTTTGAAAGTTTCTTTCTTGGGAGGAAAAAAAAAACCAGAGTTATAGCTAGGCAGCATAGAATCGTGATGTTAACACATCATTTTCAAAGTATTAACTTGTATTCAAATCCGATAAAACTGTGCTATGAAGTAGTTTATTCATTCATAGATTTTAATGAATTTGGATTTCCAAATCAAATCATGTGTTATTCAAACATTGATTGTAAGATCTTTATCAAAATCATGTGTTTGGTTAAATCATTTACAAATACAAGTTAAAATCAAGTGTTATTCAACTTAATAATCAAATCACGTTGAGAAAGTTATAAAGAAATTGAAGGTAGCGACAACAATACATATAGCTTTTACGTAAAATAAATTTAAGAACTAGTAAGGCCAAAGATTAAAAACATAAATAGAATACAAAGAAGACATGTATTTATATACCAGATCAACGGATTCATTCTTGATATGGTCGAGTCCGTTGCCTTTACCGGCGCCAGCCGCCATAGTGACGTCAAAAAGAAAGAGAATGAAGAAGAAGAAGAAGAGAAAAAAGGGTTTAGGATAGTTATGAGGAGAAAATGAAAGTGGAGAAATAAGAGAACCTTAGGTCTTTATAGCCTATGAAGATTATACAATTAGAATTAAAACTACAAAAGATTTCACGAAAATGTAAAGTTTGAAGTTTGGCTTTTATGAGGAAGGCTTGTCTCTGTATGCACTTTTGATACATATCGATCGGTTGACGAGCTCACCTTCTTTTTTTTTTCATTTCCATTTTCTACGCGGTGTTCCTTTCTTTATTTCTTTATTTTGTTTGTTTTTTTTTTCCATCAACACTTATGTCTTTTAGTCTGGTAATTTAATTATAGACGCATGTGTTTTAATTTTTTGGATTTAAATATTGTACTTCCTCCGTTTCATATTAGTTGTTGTATTGAAAGTAAAATTCCGTTTTTTATTACTTGTCGTTTTATGTTTTCAATGCATATATTTGGTAAAATTCTCAGTTATGTCTTTATTGTTTTAATGTTTTGACTAATAAAATAAAACCAAATAAATATTAATTAAAAGTAAAACAGAAAACTCAATTGTTTTTTTAATCTACGTAAAACAACCTAGAATGACAAGTAATATGAAACGGAAGGAGTATGAATCTTTTTTACGTAAGATGTACATTTTTTTTTGCTTACGTAAGATGTATTCTTATACAAGGAAGTTGAATCCCAATTAAGGTGAAGGTGGAACACTGGAAAAATGCGTCCAACGTAAGTTAATCTTTAATTTTTGTTTTGTTTTACTAACGTGACAATGACTATTAAAACACACTATCATTTGGTTTTCTACTTTTCTTGCACTTCTTTATAACATAATATATTTGTTGGTCCCATCAAGATATGAATTAAATGATGATATGAGGAAATATAGGTTCGACCAGAGTGGAAATTAGAGAGAAAATAAATTCACGAGGAAAAAAGGGAGATCGAACTTGTCTTTGCCATGTGAACCCAAAAAGGCAATGGATGCTCGTGTGTCGTGGCAATGTAATGTCTCCGTCTTCCCCTCGGCTTCTTGACTTTAATTAATTCGCTTTTGTTTTGCCACTCTTCTTCTCTATATGTCAATGCCATGTGGAAACATGAAATGTTATATGTTTTGGAGTTCATATTTCTTAACACTTTTTTAACCAAGAAATTCCAAGAAACTCAGAATAGAAGTCTATAATCTATCTGAGTCGGACCAGAATTAGGGTTTAAATTAGTTTCATTTACGTCGTTGATATATAATCGAATTCGTGATTTTAAATACTTTCTCTCTTTAGATGACCAATTACGTACTAAACCAGTTCAACTACTAATGCGGGATGAATTTAAATATATATATTTTTCAGTTTTATACTAGGTGATTCCTCCATACCATACCATGTATGGACATGAGAAATTGATATATTGTTAATTTGTTATTAAAGACATATCTAGTATTTTCACGCGCGAAAATGTACGGTTCTTGGGATTAAAAAGTGTTAGACAAAATCTTTCTACTAGAAGTTTTGCCAACATCTGCTTCAGAATTAGACAATTTTCAAGCTCTTAAATCTCTTTTCTCTTCTTTCTTGTTGTGTTATATTTCTCGCCCTTTGAATGTTTTTGCTGATTTTCTCTCTTTCACAAGTAAGCTATCACTCTCTGGATTGGTTTCTTTTGAGGAAAGCTGTATCTTGAAAATTTAATGAACGTTTATTTTTTTCGTTAAAAAAAGAAATATGCATCTAGTATTGAATTTATATTAAAATAAATATAAATATCTTCTAAATAGTATCTTCAATATACAAATTATCAAAAAAAAAAAATCTTGTAAGTTGTAAATATATATAATGAAAATTACATCAGAAAGTTTTGTTTTAAAAGTAAATATTCATATTTTGAAAAAGACAAATATGTTCGGTTAGAATAAGATTATGAAAATAGATATGTGAATGTAATATGTCATGATGAATAACAAGTCAAGTAGTACAACCAAAACTATATATACCGATCTCTCCTTGAGTACTCGAGCCAATCTGCTACTTTCCACCAAGATCCTTTGATGGAACGCTCCTTTCAACCCCAAGTAAATGCTTCACCACACTAGCTCTAAGACACATCAACACACGTACGACGCTTCAAAACAAAGGCATAGTTACAATTATCAATAATCTTTTTTGTGTGTTTGATTGACCAATCCTAAATATTCTGTCATGCCACTTCAAACATGTCTAGTGTCTCCAGAGTCCAGAGTCAAAGAAAAGATGTAACCTACATCAAGTAAATGCTTTTATATTATCTTCACGATTACAGTTACATATTCCTTCAACGATAACAAATCATGATTGCTACATTCTATAACTAAGGAATTTATTGTTTCCAATTAAATATGTGATATGAAAATGGAAGCAAGCCTAACGGTGTCTTAACAACTTGACTTAGGTTTATTTTTTGTCATCATTTGAACTTAACTTATTTTAAGGAGTGTTTATCAATAAATTTTAAGAACTTAACTTTTTAAAACATGTCTACATACTACAAACACAACGCTCATAAAGTAGAATATCAATAACATGAAAGTTAAAACTAAAACAACTCTCATAATTGAGAGCTGTAATGTAAGAGGCACATATATATCTAAGACATGTTTAGTCACATTAAAACCAAAAAAAATCTAAGACATGTTAGGAGTCTAGACATGAAGTATTTTGTTATCCGAATAGAATTTAAACACACACACAAATCAATTAGTGTCATAACAACTTGACTTAGGTTTTTTTCTTTTGTGTCATCATTTGAACTTGACTTAGTTTAAGGAATGTTTCTCAATAAATCACAAACCCCATTTTTAAAACAGATCTACATACTAGAGACACAAAACTCAAAAAGCACTCTCATACAATTGAGAGTTGTAACGTAAGAGGCACATATATATATATATATATATATATCTAAGAAATGTTAGGATCTGGACAAAAATTATTTTTTATTAGACTAGAATTTAAATACACACACATAGATGATCATTATCAATTAATTTTATTAAGATTAAATTTCAATTACAACCAATGATAATAAATTAAGAAGGAGCATAACCAAGAACCTCAAATTCCATGAGGTAAAGTGACAATTGAAGAAATCCGGTTTCTTCAGGACCGGAAAGTTCAACTTCACGGTAAAATTCAAAGTTTTTAACCGTTGGCAACAATGTCTTTCCCCTCCCAACAAAGACGGTGCCATTCAAATTGGTTTTGAAGACATCTACGTACAAAAATTTCTCTGGAGCATCCTTATCTTGGTATAGTTGTAGCTCTTCGTTGAATTCGGGATCTCCTTCAGTTGGTACAACCTTCGTTTTACATTTGTTGTCGACATTTGTCCAAGCTTTAACTTGGTACTGAAATGGACGACCATTAGAGACTCCAATGGTTCCCATAACGTTCACAAGTACCTTTAGCATTTCATCTACGATTATTTATAACTTTGTTCCCGCACAATATTTTAATTTTTAAAAAATTTAAGAAGCTTGAGAAGAATATTATTGGTGATTGCCACACCAACTTAAAAACACAAAATTTTACATGTTTTCATATCCTAATTCATTTTAATACCATTTGAAAATTTGAAAAGACCATAAAAGAAAGAAACTAAATTAAGAAGAAATTGATTCATTTTCATAGTCAAATTTATTTAGATATAATAATTATTTTAGTCAAAATTCTCAATTATGACATTTATTCAACTACTGTAAAAAATCTAAGCTAGTCAAAGTTATATACAAATGCATCCCAAAATTAAATTCATTACAAATCTAAGCTAGTCATAATTTATTCAGCTACTACATTATATACAAAATCTAAGTTGGTCATAATTAACTTATATACAAAATCTAAGTTGGTCATAATTTATTCAACTACTATCCAAAAAAATCTAAGCTAGTCAAAGTTAAATGCTGTTGAAAAAATTCAAAATTGCTATAAAAATTAAATTCTGTCGAAAAAAATCAAAATTCTATTGTTTGAATCTAGTCCATTGTATAAATTTCCTTATAAACTTATATTGAACACTTCCACATGCAATTTCAATAGTAAACCAAAAGAAAAAAAAACTTATATTGGGGCCAGTATATAAGAAACGGGCCTAAGTAAAGAACCAATTTAACTTTAATTTGGGCCAAACTCAAATCCGAACGGGTCATAACCCGACCCATATTACATCACTGCTTACGACTAGAGCCGTCAACAAATTTTGCCGACCTACGAGCCGTCACCTCATATATATACAAAAACTCATCCCTAACCTCGGAACTGTTTCTTCCTCTTTTTCTCAGGAAAATCTGAATTTTCTTCTTCGTTTACTTCAATCGATCTATAGAGAATGATGTCAGGTTTAGCTTGTAATTCGTGTAACAAAGAGTTCGAAGACGACGCTGAGCAGAAGTTCCATTACAAATCCGAATGGCACCGTTACAATCTCAAGCGCAAGGTGAAATCAATCTCTTGACCTAAAATCAAATTGTAGTTAACTTAGATTTGCAGTTTCTTTAGTGTTGATATGGTCTAAGATTATAAGCTTTAGTTCATTTGATTTGGTTATGATGAACAGTTTGATTTATATAGTTTTTTGAAATTGTTTGGAAAATGTTAGATAGCTGGTGTTCCTGGAGTTACAGAAGCATTATTTGAAGCTAGACAAGCTGCAATTGCTCAGGAGAAGATCAAAGCTGTTGAAGCACCAATGCTTTATAGTTGTGGAATCTGTAGTAAAGGTTATAGAAGTTCCAAGGCTCATGAGCAACATCTTAAATCCAAGAGTCACGTTTTGAAAGCTTCTACGAGTAATGTAAAGCAGGAGAAAGCTATAATTAAGCAACTTCCTCCTCGTCGTGTTGAGAAAAACAATCCTGCTCAATTGAAAGGTTCGATTGAGGAAGAAAGTCAAGAGAGTGAACATGAATGGGTTGAGGTTGATTCGGATGAGGACTTGGATGTGGAAATGAATGAGTCGGGTGGTTCTGGTGAAGATATGGATGAGGATGATATTGAGTTTGAGTTGGATCCTTCTTGCTGTTTGATGTGTGATAAGAAGCATAAGACGATAGAGAAATGCATGGTTCATATGCATAAGTTCCATGGATTCTTCATTCCTGATATTGAATACCTGAAGGATCCTAAAGGGTTTCTAACCTATGTTGGTTTAAAGGTCTGTGCATTCTAATCACTTTAACCCTTGGTGTACACAATTTTTGTTTTATCGCTTAGCTCTACTTACTTACATGGTTGTTGTTGTTCCAGGTAAAGAGGGACTTTGTGTGTCTGTACTGCAATGAACTGTGCCATCCGTTCAGTAGTTTGGAAGCTGTGCGAAAGCATATGGAAGCTAAAAGTCATTGCAAAGTGCATTATGGTGATGGTGGTGATGAAGAAGATGCAGAACTAGAAGAGTTTTATGACTACAGCAGCAGGTCTCAAATCTTTTGCTTTCACCTCTGTTGTTGGTATCTTATAACCTAATCTTGCGTAAGTTTTGCTTGAACTATTTGTTTCTTTTAAATGTGTGTTTGTACAGCTATGTCAATGGAGTTGAAAATCAAATGGTTGTATCTGGTGAACCAGAAAACACCATAGAGCTTTTTGGTGGTTCTGAGCTTGTGATCACCAAGAAAACTGAGAACAAAGTAACATCTAGGACTCTCGGGTCTCGTGAGTTCATGCGCTACTACAAACAGAAGCCACCCCCATCTTCTCAGAAGCACATTGTCAACTCTCTAACCTCCAGGTTTGTGTTTGACCCATCAGAGATTATCTCTCTTTCTTTCTCTGAAATTAGCATTACATAATCTGACTTAAATGGAACTTGATTAAACACAGGTACAAGAGCATGGGTTTAGCAACAGTGCAGTCGAAGGAAGACATAGTGAGGATGAAAGTGCTGAGAGAGATGAACAAAAGAGGAGCGAAATCAAGTGTTAGGCTCGGAATGAAGAGCAACGTTATCAGAAATCTGCCTAACAACGTCACTTATTAGTCTTGGCTCCTCAACATTTCAGGTCTTGGGAGATCACAAACCAGAATTTTGTGGAACTTCTGTTTTTTCGTTAGTACCAAAGTCTGTAGGCCCATTGGGCCCGTTTTGTCCGATTTAATCATGAAAACGTAACTTTTTGGCCGACTTTGTATATCTTACCCAGTACTTGATTTTTTTTTTGTTTACAATCGACATTGATACAATACTTCTGCTTTTGGGTAAAAGTTTAAGTGTTAATCTATCTCTGGTACAGTGTACACTCTACACTTATCTTATAGAGTAAAAGATTATAGGCTTTGGTTGATAAATTTCGTCTCTCTTTCTTGTTTATACAATTACAGTCCACTTATCAATCTAGCTTCTTCTCTCTTATATATACATTGCACTGTTTCAAAGAGAAAATAACAAGTTTAGACCTGACTCTTTTTGAGAGTTCATAAGCCCAACTTCACCCAAGCCCATCTGTAGTCTGTTTCCTTCAAACCGAAGCCTTGAGCTAAAGAATTTAAATTAATTTCTAATTACAGAATTTTATTTTACCTCGCCTAGTTAATAAAGAGATCAGCCCTAATAGGCGGGAAGCTTAATAAAAATTGGAGGGAAAATTCCCAATATCTGTTCTTGGCTCTTAAATTCCCAAAATCTTCTCTTCCCTTTACTTAAATCACTTCTCAATTTCCGATTTTTCTTCACTGAAATTTGGGGGTTTCCGATTTCTAAGCTTCGAAAATGTTCTCCAGCAGCCAATTTGAGCCGAATTCCGCCTTCTCCGGCGGCGGATTCATGTCTTCTCAACCTTCTCAGGCCTACGAATCCTCCTCCTCAACCGCTAAGGTAAAATCCATCTTCTTTTCAGTTTAATTTCTCCGACTAGTCTACAGATCGAAAGTTTCCGATTGCTATACAATATATAGCTTCTCTGATTTGCCCTAGAATTGTTCGATTTGGGATACTAAATCCTCTTTTTGAATACAGAATCGTGAATTTCAAGGTCTTGTTCCAGTAACGGTGAAGCAAATAACCGAATGTTTTCAATCCGGTGGTGAAAAATCTGGTCTCGTCATCAATGGAATCTCACTAACAAACGTAAATGATTTCTCTGTTTTTTGATATTTCCCCAATGTTAAAAGTGTACCTCAATTGTGTAATGTTTTTGGAATATTCAGGTTTCACTTGTTGGGTTAGTATGTGACAAAGATGTCTCAAAAGTCACTGAAGTTAGATTCATTCTTGATGATGGAACAGGACGTATTGATTGTAAAAGATGGTAAAACAAAAAACTTCCTTTTGATACAATGGTTATAGAGTGAGAGATGAAACATACAGCATTTGTAATTGGCGTTGTTGTGGTTTTCTTCTTATAGGGTGAATGAAACTTTTGACGCTAGAGAAATGGAGTCAGTGCAGTGAGTATTGTCTGATAATTTTTGGTGAGATCATCACATTTATTTTCAAGGTGTTTTCTAATGGTAAGCTTGTGAAACAGAGATGGAACCTATGTGCGTCTTAATGGTCATTTGAAGACTTTTCAGGGTAAAACACAGCTTCTTGTTTTCTCTGTGAGGTATGTTTTGTCTTTTGGTTTTGAATTGCTTTTGGTATATATATGAAATCGTCTTTTGAGTATTAACGGTTGTTTTGTGTTGTGCAGACCTATTATTGACTTTAATGAGGTTACTTTTCACTATATTGAATGTATACACTTCTACTCCCAGAACTCTGAATCACAGGTAAAAACATAGCAAAAGATTAATTGTATTGTTGTAAGTTCACAAATTTACAATTAGTCCTCACTCTCTGACATGTGTTTTTTCAATAGGGTCAACAAGTTGGTGATGCCACACAATCTCATATGGCCAATTCATCAGTTAACACCACGTTTCAAGGTGGATCAAACACAAACCAGGCAACACCATTGAACCCTGTACGTTGAGATTCACAAAAGTGTTTTGGTTTTCTACATGACATGATTTGTTTGCCTAAAATATCATTGTTGTTGCTCATTTTTAGGTGGTCTCTTCTCAAAACAACGATGGAAATGGGCGCAAGAATTTAGATGATATGATTCTTGACTATCTAAAGCAACCTGCTTGCACGTAAGTTTTGAGTTTGCTTTCACCTTACACCACTTCAACTCAGAACTCATTTTGTTTGATAATTGTAATATGTTCATTGCAGTGCAAGACAACAGGGAATACACATCGATGAAATTGCTCAGCAATTGAAGATCCCAAAGAACAAGCTAGAGTATGCTCTTTCTTTCTTTCTTTCTCATTATAATCTCTATTTCTCTTTACTCTCAAATTTATTGATTCCATGAGTTTGCATTATAGGGGTGTTATTCAGTCACTGGAAGGAGATGGTCTAATATACTCGACAATCGATGAGTATCACTTCAAGCACGTTGAGCTTTGATCTATCTAATAGCCATCTAAAGTTTGGTTTAATCCGTAGATAGAGTCAGTTTGTATTGTCTGGTGATTTGAAAGATGTTTCAATTCTGAAACTTTTGTAGTGTCATGCTTAAAGTCTGGTTTTGGATTGTTTCCTTGTTCCTTTCAATTTGGTAAGCCAACAATGAATGCGTCTTTTTTTTAGTCTGTTGTGTTGAAAACCAGAATCAAACTTGTAGTGAAATTAATAATGCGAACTTCAAATCTAGAGAGTATGAATTTCATTAAATCAAGCTGCATTACATGTTGGCTACTTGGCTGTTGCCAATAAAAGCAGTATTAAGATCGATATGAAAAACCCTAATGAGACTTGTGACACACGGATTAACTAAAGAGTCATTACAACCACACCAAAAAAAACATAATTTGAAACCCTAATTAATCTCCGACATTAGTAACACTACCACCATCGTTCTCGTTTACGAGAAATTCTTCGAATTGTAGGGTTTGGTTGATAACCACAATGCTTAATAACCCAAACAATGGAGATTGAGACTTAGTTGTTACATTAACAGTGACGTTTACCGCTGTGGTTTCCATTGTCAGAAAGAAATTATACAAAATCAGAGACCGAAAGAAAGATGAGTCGTGAGAGATTGGTTAAAAAGCGATGAAATTGTGGAGAAGAGAAGTGTATTGTTATCTTCATATAAGAAAAAATATCCGATTATAATTTCTAACACAATTGCAGTTGCCTTTTTTTGATTTTCCATTTTTCCTTTTTTTTTTCTCTTTAAAAGTAGTTTTGAGTTTTAACATTCGTTTGGTGTTTGAATTTAAAACCAAGTCAATTTTCCTATTATTTCCCAGTTTATTATGGTTTGATGTTTAATGGTTTTACTTTTCTAACAGCAGAAAAGATAATTTGAGCAAGCAAGTATCAGAAAATAATAAAAATTTGAAAAAGCAACGTTAATTTTGTTTGGTGGATAAATTATAATTTAATTGTCAAAAACATACTTTAAACTAAAGTTATGTACAAATACATACTTAAACTAACAAAATTGACAAACAGATACTTAAACTAACAAAATTGACGAATGTTATACATCAACCACAAACTATGCATGTTAAACCCCAGTTATACAGGACACGTCATATTTATGTTGATAACGTAGATTTTTTAACAACTTTCACTGCAAAAGGAAAAAAAAAAAAGACAAACAAAACTTTCTGTGAAATTTTAGGTTCCGTAGGTGAAAAGCGGTTATTACTAAGTAAGTCACGAACAAAAAAGGAAATTCGTACTCTTCTTTCTCTCTTCTCTCTGACCATACGAAAGTAGATAAAGGGTTTTCCAACTTTTTACTTTCTCGCCTTTAAATTTTCACCGCGGTGTGAACTTGCTTGGCGATTTTGGGGGTGAGTCGGGTTCTTCTCCAGCAGCATCGGGTGTGGAGAAATGCATATGATGTGGTGCGTAAAACTGGGACTGTGTACTAGATTTGAGATTACAAGACAATGGAATGCTTTTTGAAATTTAGAGGATGAATGAGTTTTTTTTTTCTTTTTCCATTTCAATTTCATTAAAATACTGAAGTACAAAGATGATTACAAAATCAAAAACAAAACATCCAAATACAAATTATTGCATAAAAAAGTATATGCAATATTCATTGAATATCGACACAATACCAATTAATCAGTATTCACATCCTTGATAATAATGTAGATTTCATATTTCTTCTGCTTTCACTCCGTATATTCTTGCATTTGTCAAAGGCTTCTTTTATGATACTACCGAGACTCTCTATTTATTTAGATTAAAAATGCACTTAAACATCGATGATCCCCTGCAACGGTATCTCTTATATGATGCATCATCCTCAATTTTGAAGTTTCCATGTTTGTTGTTATCTTCACTCCGAGTTCTTGTCACTATCTTCTGATGCACACCATATTTTATTATTTCTTCAAAGGTTTTCATAAAGAGAAAACGGCGTCCGATCATGATGTCTTTAAGAATAAGAGCATCGGTTTGACCATCAACATCCCAATGGCTTAAGAACAATACATTTCCAATATTATTTTGGGATATAATCAGCATCATGGTTACATACGACAAACTTATGGTGACATGCACGACAAACTTATGGTGACATGATTTCGGTGAAGTCGCTGAAAGGAAACTCTACTATTGAGAGACATCACGGTTATCCATAGGAACCGACACCACGCAAGACCGAGTTTTGGATAGAATTCTTTGGTTTTGAAGAAAATTTGTTGCAACGGATATTGGATATCGTTCAAATATATCGAGATTACATGAGAACAATCGATCATCGAAATCTGAATTAAACAAAATAAAAACAAATATAATATATTAGATAGAGGCATATTGTCAGTGTGATGTCGGTCACCGACCATGGACGTTTTCAGATGAAGACGAAAAGTTGCATATGTGATGAAAAGTTATCTTTGGGAGAGAGAGAGAGAGAGAGAGCGGTTGAAGAAATGAGATTCCTAAATTTTATTTTTAAAGTATGAATTTAGTGATCCATGTCATATTGGGATTAAGACTAGATTTTCTGTAGTTTTTCGAGGTTTGGGGAAATACCGATCCACATTATGAGTTTTATAAATTCAAATGTGTCTCCTAAAATCATACTCCCTCTCTTCCATTTTGATAGATGGTTAAGGTTTTTTTTGTTTATTCCATTTGATTAGATTTTTTCAGATATCTATGTAGGTTATTTATTTATTTTAATCTATTTTAAAAAGTTTTATGTCAAAGCATTGGAAACTACTTATATTCCACCACTACCAAGAAAAACATTAATTATGTCATTAATTCATTTTCCAAACTCATTATATTGCTACGTTTAAATTCATTCATATACAAACAAAAGCAAAAATCTGAAACTAAAAATAATGATTTTGATTAAAAAACAACTTCCTTAATAACTGTGATTATAAGGGTTTAGACTTTAGAGGTATCTAGTGTTTAATTATTTATCGTTAGTTAAAGCTTCCTATGAAGTTAAGAAGTTCTGCCTAATTTTTAATCTCTTATTTCATAACTAACTACTGACTTAAACTCTGTTGGTGATCTATCAAGTAACAGAACAAGAGATGCTTTACTTCCTCAGATGATTAGAGTGGAAATTTTTGTCTTAAATCCTTGGAAACACACAGAAAAAAATTAACATTTCATTCAAATTAAAGTGGAAAAAAGACTGATACATAGAGAACAAACGGTTGCACTAAAACAATCATAGCAGAACAAGCTCATTTGCATAACAATGTTATGAAACTACATTGCAATGTGAAGTTATAGGTTCATAAGTATATTTTAGATGTAAATAGATTACCTATTCTACCAGATTTCATCAATATACAACAGTTCCATAAGAAATCTAAAGTTTGGTACAAAATGATTCAAGAATTTTAGATCTAGAGAAGCCATAATTTTAAATTTTCGCGTACATGAATCAGAGCAGTGAAGACAGCGAAAAGCCAGAAAGGACATATAAGTCGATGATATACAAGTTGACATTCAATACCTGAATCAAGGTTTTTATTTTGCGATTGAACTTTTTGACTTAGAAATTCTTCGTAAGGAAGATTCAATGCAACGTTAATTAAGGGTTTCCATGAATGAGACAAATGATAAAAATCAAAATCACAAAAACATATCAAATTCTTCATTACCACACACACCGTAGGATAAGGATTGAATCCCATACATAACAATCACAGGTTGAAATTTTGGGTAGAAAGAAGTTTATAAATTCATTGTGAGCCAATATAATAACAAATAAGTCTTTATTACAAAACAATAAAATAGAAAAATACAACACACAAAAGAGGTTTTGGAGAACATACCATGAAAAATTGTTACAAACAAACACATATGCTTGACAAATGTTTAAGGAGAGGACAATAGATATAGTGTTCAAGGAGCGCTTCTGATGATTATTCTGGGCTTGTTTCTACTAAAGTTTTCCATGAACCACTCTTGCTTGTGTGAAACGAAGATATATCCAATCACCAATCCGCAGAAAACACCAGGTCCATACGCTATTGCTGCTGCTATCCAATTAATCACATGTTCTTCGTCCTCTGACACTTCCTCCGATTCTTGTGGTGTAGGATTCGAGACATGAGGTTTTCCACATATGTCCTCAAGACCGTAAAGTTTGGAATTGTCCATGAATGAAGAACAATTTTGTCTATGAAACTGTGTGCCACTTGGTATTGGACCTTCGAGATTGTTGTGGGAGAAGTCTATGAATGACAGAGAGGAGAGGGTACCAAGATTTTGAGGAATCTGACCTGACAGTTGATTACGGGATAAGTCCAATGCCTCAAGCACCGTCAAATTCGCCAATGATTGAGGTATATTGCCTTTGAATGCATTACTTGACAAGTTGAGATGACGCAATCCCTTCAACAAGCCTATGGATTCAGGTATCTTTCCACAAAACCTATTTCCTGAAAAGTCAATGGCGATGAAGTCTGTTCGGATCCTCTCAAAGTTTGTATCCACTCCTTTGTGCACCATTTCCATTGAATTGCTGTAGGGGGGACTACTTGTCATCATATAATATTCTCCCATATAATTTCCACTATATTTTCCACTATAATTTCCGTTAACGGTAGTCATTTCACTCCAACTGGAAAAAGAAAAAGCTGGGAAGGTTCCAGTGAAGTCATTATGTGAGACATCAATGACTTTTAACTCTTGAAACCCAACTGATACATGGAGGTGATATAACAGTCCATAGAATTGGTTCGATCGGAGGATGAGGACGTTTAACATTGGTAGAGAACCCAACCAATATGGAAACGTGTCCTTGAATTTGTTGCTTCCCACATTCAAAATTTCCATAGCTTTGCAATTGATTAAGGATTTTGGAAGTTTTCCGTGCAACCCGTTGTGCGTAACGTCAAATGTCATCAAATTGGTTAAATTGACAAACACATCCGGAAGAATTCCACTGAAATTATTGTTCCCCAGAATAATTTCATTTAAATTAGTAGAATTCCTTAAACATAGAGGAATTAAGCCGCTGAAGCTATTGTTGGACATATCCAAGAACTCTAATTGCATAAGCTTGCAGATCCACTGGGGAAATGGTCCAAGGAATGAATTCGAATCAAGACGCAACATAATCATTGGTGCTTGATCTACAACTTCTGATGGTTTTCTAAAACTACTAAAAGAGTTGTGAGAAAGCATCATCACCCGCAATCTCCATAAGCAACTTGGTATTTCTCCTTCCAACTTATTGTTGGAAAGATCTATGTATAAGAGATTGACTAACTGTGATATAGATGTGGGGATTGTCCCAGTGAAATTGTTGTTACTAAGAAGTAAGAATTTGAGATTGACTAACTGTGATATAGATGTGGGGATTGTCCCAGTGAAATTGTTGTTACTAAGAAGTAAGAATTTGAGATTGACTAACTGTGATATAGATGTGGGGATTGTCCCAGTGAAATTGTTGTTACTAAGAAGTAAGAATTTGAGATTGACTAACTGTGATATAGATGTGGGGATTGTCCCAGTGAAATTGTTGTTACTAAGATCTAACCATCTGAGATTGACTAACTGTGATATAGATGTGGGGATTGTCCCAGTGAAATTGTTGTTACTAAGAACTAAGTATTCTAACTGTGATATAGATGTGGGGATTGTCCCAGTGAAATTGTTGTTACTAAGAAGTAAGAATTTGAGATTGACTAACTGTGATATAGATGTGGGGATTGTCCCAGTGAAATTGTTGTTACTAAGTTCTAACCATCTGAGATTGACTAACTGTGATATAGATGTGGGGATTGTCCCAGTGAAATTGTTGTTACTAAGAACTAAGTATTCTAACTGTGATATAGATGTGGGGATTGTCCCAGTGAAATTGTTGTTACTAAGAACTAAGTATTCTAACTGTGATATAGATGTGGGGATTGTCCCAGTGAAATTGTTGTTACTAAGAAGTAAGAATTTGAGATTGACTAACTGTGATATAGATGTGGGGATTGTCCCAGTGAAATTGTTGTTACTAAGTTCTAACCATCTGAGATTGACTAACTGTGATATAGATGTGGGGATTGTCCCAGTGAAATTGTTGTTACTAAGTTCTAACCATCTGAGATTGACTAACTGTGATATAGATGTGGGGATTGTCCCAGTGAAATTGTTGTTACTAAGATCTATCTCTTCGAGATTGACTAACTGTGATATAGATGTGGGGATTGTGCCAGTGAAACTGTTGTTACTAAGAACTATCTCTTCGAGATTGACTAACTGTGATATAGATGTGGGGATTGTCCCAGTGAAATTGTTGTTACTAAGATCTATGAGTTCGAGATTGAGAAACTTAGAAATAGATCCAGGGATTGGACCATCAAATTTGTTATTATAAAGGGTTAGAATCTGAAGCCTAGAAGATAAAGATATATTCCCAAAATCTATAGGCCCCTTGAAGCGATTGCTACCTAATTGAACCCTTTCTAACGAAGGAATCGTGAACAAGGATGTAGGAAAAGGCCCGACCAATGAGTTTCTACTCACCCAAAAGGTCTCCAAGTTGTGGAGTCGACTCATTTCAGGTGGGAGTTCAGATTCTAAGTAATTAGAAACGAGTTTGAGAGAGAACAATTTCGTTAAATTGGCAAATGAAACAGGAATTTTGCCACTTAAGTTGTTTTCGTAAAGGCTCAGGTCCCTTAGGTGGGTTAAGTTTCCAATTGAAGCTGGAATCTCACCATAGAGATTGCAACCCACAATGAGTAGGGTTTGAAGATATTGGAGTTTGAAAAGACTACTATTTGGTTTCAAAGAATTGTTGAGAGGGACGTCAATAAGACGAAGTGAAATCACCTGGCCTTTAGCATCACACTCGACAGACTTCCAAGAACAGCAATCACTGCTCTTGTTCCATGAACTCATTTCAACATTCATCGAAAACTCGTGCGCCGACTCCAGAGGGGCAAGATTCATCGGAAACTCGTGTTTGAACTCCAGAAGAGCATCCCTCTGGTCATGGCGGCAATATTGGAGCGTAGGAGAAGCAAGCGTGTGTAGAATGAAAAAAAACAAGAAGAAGAAATATAAGTTAACAACAAAGCCAGAAAAGGAATAAGATTGGCTTGGAGTCATTTTTTAATTTTATTTTGTGTTGTTTGTGATGGGTTATGATTATGGCTTCTGCAGCTCAATTTTAAAAAGAACCCAAAAAAAAAACAAAAACAATAGACTTGTTGACTCAATTATCCGTCACACACTCTATTCACTTGTTGACTCATATTGTCGATTTCACTATACTTTTGACTATTCTCAAAACATGTTCCTGAAAAGCGTGGCCTATCTAACTTCAGTAACTCCAAACCAAAATTTATCTAAATGAAACAATCACGGAGAGATACAAACTATAAAGACCTAACAAAAGCAGCAAGAAACTTAGTTTCTAAATTTTAATCTATCAAAACTTCCAGTTAAACTCTTATTCACATCCCAGTGTAATGATACCCTCATTAACCTTATGTTACAGAAATACATGTAAATAAGACATCCTGTGAAGGTATGATATACCCGATCAAAATGGAGAAGGTTGGATCTGCCTCGGGATCTTGTTGGTTTTCACTGGATCTTCGGATGCAGGTTTTCTGAAACCGATGTGACCACCGATGAAGACAAGCAGAACAGAGGTGCCGAACCAGAGGATGACCAGAGCGAACATTGTACCGAATGGGACTACGCCTGATGATTTCTGTCCCTATATTATGGTAATAAGGACAAAGAAGGCGACAAAGACAGTAGCTGGGAACATGAATGCGGTTTTCAGAGAGATTTTCTTCCATTCAGTTCCTCTTAACGTTTTGTAGAGGCGTGAAGACGCCTATCCTGCCAAGAGTCCCATGAAAACCCAAAGCAAAAGCATAGCCGTCATGAGACCTCCTCTATTCGAAGGCGATAAGAAGCCAAGACACGCGAATATCACGGCGAAAAGAATAGTGCTTTTAACATCAATCATAGTTTGAATACTTTTATGATCTATTTGTAATCTAGATATACTAGGATGAATATCTAATGAACTATAACCATCATGTGTTATTTTATCAGAAACAAAATTTGGTTACAAAACCGTTATTTGGGTCCCTTACCATAAGGGTCAAATGCTGTAGTGACTTTATGCAAAGAAAAGAGAGCTGTATGATCTCCATCAAATCTACATGACCTTCATTTAACTCACATATGTGATATTCTCATTTTAACCTTGATTCATTTAAAAATTAAATTGAAATTAAATAATTAAAAAAAAATTTCAGCTGCTGCATCTATTTGGGTTCTGACAACGAAGACACGAAGTATTTGACCCCGACGACAAGAATTTCCGACACTCCAAAACTCCGACGATGACACGAAGCATCATTTCCTCTTCTCCAGTCATACAGCTCCGAAACTCCTTCCTCTTCTCCGAAATCCTCAAACTCCTTCTTTCCGCCATTGTCAACGAGGTGAGTTCGATTTCAGTATCTTCAATATGTTGATTATGAGTTTTAATCTCTTTAATGTAAGTGTTATATATGAGTAATAGTTTAAATTCGAGTTTGGATTTGAGCCATTGTCACATCTTGGTTTGGAATTCGTCAATTGGATCTGGGTAGAATCGCAATTACTGTTGGTAAAGTAAGTTTGAAAGTTAAACTCAGATAAACTAAAGTTAAACTATGTTATAGGGTTTAAACTAAGTAAAACTATGTTGCAAGAGTTAAACTAAGTTAACTATATACACTATACAGTGATTTTTTTATTATTTGTTTGCAGGGGACAATGACGCTCATTTATTTTGATTATGGTGGATATTATACACATAGGGGAGATGTTGTTAAATGGAATCCAAGAGAAGTTAAAATATATTCTTTATTTATGTATGGTAGTGCGGAAGAATTCAATTTTTCATCGTTGGTTGAGAAAATACGTAGAAAAGTGAATGTAGATAAAGCGACGAGACTAAAATTAAGTTACATTCATGGAGTATTGCAGAGAGTATCATATATATACGATGACAATGATGTCTTGGGATACATTTGGTTATGTGAAAATAAAGAGCAAGTTGTTTTGCACGTGGAGGTAGTGGAAGCTGTTAAACAAACCCAAAAAAGTTCACAAGCTTCAAGACAAGAGATTTCATCTGTAAATCAAGTAGAGTTATGAGAATTTGTGACGAGGTTAGGAATGATGCTGGAGATAATGTAGATAGAATTGGTTGGTTACCAGGAATTGGAGAATCATCAGAATGTTTTGCTCGATGGGATATTGGTCCTTGTAATCCCGATATTGAAAACAATGAATTGGGTGTCGATGATTATGAAGGTACACATGTTGATTTGGATGTCAATGACTATCAAGGCACAATTGCTTATCCGAATGTGGATAACTATCAAGGTTCACATGTTGTAGAACCAGATGAGGTTGTGGGCTTTGTAGAGGTTGAATGAGATGACGACATTGATATGAGGGTAAAACAAGAATTTGATAGTAAGCGCGAAGTCCAAGATTTAGTTGATAGAGCTGTAGACAAGCATTGCTTCGAGGTCGCTACGATCAAGTCGACACGTAAGTTGTTAGTGTATAAATATCGAGGTATTGGTTTCAAATGGTTAGTACGAGTTACGACGGAAAAGGGTTCAGATCGTTGGTCTGTTAGAACATACAACAAGATGCATACATGCTCACAGCTAACTACGAGTACAGGCAACATTAAAAAAAAGGGAACACCGCGATTAGTTGCATCAGTTGTGCATGAGAATTATCCAGATCAATTTGAAACTCCAATCCCAAAAATGTTGATTGGTTTAGTGCAAAGAAGGCTAAGTTGTGAGGTCTTATATAATACCGCTTTGAGAGAAAAAACACTAGCGGTAGCTGACTTGCGCTGCAGCCCAAAAGATTGCTATAAAATGTTGCCTTCTTATTTGTACATGTTGGAGAAGATGAATCATGGTACGTTAACAGGAATTGGAGAATCATCAGAATGTTTTGCTGGATGGGATATTGGTCCTTGTAATCCCGATATTGGAAACAATGAATTGGGTGTCGATGATTATGAAGGTACACATGTTGATTTGGATGTCAATGACTATCAAGGCACAATTGCTTATCCGAATGTGGATAACTATCAAGGTTCACATGTTGTAGAACCAGATGAGGTTATGGGCTTTGTAGAGGTTGAATGAGATGACGACATTGATATGAGGGTAAAACAAGAATTTGATAGTAAGTGCGAAGTCCAAGATTTAGTTGATAGAGCTGTAGACAAGCATTGCTTCGAGGTCGCTACGATCAAGTCGACACGTAAGTTGTTAGTGTATAAATATCGAGGTATTGGTTTCAAATGGTTAGTACGAGTTACGATGGAAAAGGGTTCAGATCGTTGGTCTGTTAGAACATACAACAAGATGCATACATGCTCACAGCTAACTACGAGTACAGGCAACATTAAAAAAAAGGGAACACCGCGATTAGTTGCATCAGTTGTGCATGAGGATTATCCAGATTAATTTGAAACTCCAATCCCAAAAATGTTGATTGGTTTAGTGCAAAGAAGGCTAAGTTGTGAGGTCTCATATAATACCGCTTTGAGAGGAAAAACACTAGCGGTAGCTGACTTGCGCTGCAGCCCAAAAGATTGCTATAAAATGTTGCCTTCTTATTTGTACATGTTGGAGAAGATGATCATGGTACGTTAACACGGCTGGAATGTGGTGAAGAAAACAAGTTTAAGTATGTATTCTTCGCATTCGGTGCTAGTATAGAAGGATTTAAAGTAATGCGAAAAGTTATCATTGTGGATGAGACTTTTTTTAAGACTGTATATGGTGAAGTTCTTATTCTTGCAACTGCTCGAGATCCAGAGCATCACAATTATCCTCTCGGTTTTGCAGTAGTAGACAGTGAAAACGATTCAAGTTAGAGGTGGTTTCTCCAAACGTTGAAAACAGTTGTGCCAGATCACGAGGAGCTTGTGTTCGTTTCTGACAGAAATAAAAGCATCATAAAAACTGTAAGGGAGGTGTATCCCAATGCTAAGCATAGATATTGTTTGTGGCATATGTCTCAGAATGTGAAATCGCATGCTTATGGCGCTAACAAAAAAGACGTTGCAGTCCAGTTTAGAGAATGCGATCGAACTTACACAGAGGTTGAGTTCCTCCGAATTTATCAAGAATTTAAGATAAGGCATCCTAAATGTGCTGAGTATCTAGATGAAAGTGTTGATGATTGTAAGTGGGCAAGATGCTATTTTCCAGGAGAATTATACAACATATGCACCACCAATTCTGTTGAATGTATCAATGGTGTGTTCAAAGATCAAAGAAATTACTTGTTGCTACCATAGTTAGATTCGATTATTGCCAAGGTTTGTGAATGTTCCAACAAGCATAGGAAGGCTGCCGCGGAGGTACCAACTACACAAAAACTAGTACCTTATGTCTATAAGTTATTGCACAAGAGATGTGAGATTGCAAAAAAGTTACCAGTATCTGAGCTAAACAGTTTTATGCTTGAATACACGGTGCTTGGAGAAGATGGAAAACATTACATGGTTGATCTGAGAAGCAAAAGCTGTAGTTGTAGGAGTTATGATATAGACAAATATCCATGTGAACATGCGATTGCTGCAACTATGTTCCACAAAAAAACATCAGAGATCGATCTTCACGAGTGTTGCTCACGTTATTATTTTTCTGAGAATTGGGTGACGGCTGTAAAACCATATATCCAGTACCGAATACATCTGCGTGGGTAGTTCCAACTGATATTACTGGTAAATGCGTTTTGCCTCCAGATTACCCAAAAAAAAGGGAAGAACTCAACGTGCTAGGATTTCGTCAGTTGAAGAACATCGAGAAAGAACGAGATCCTGAGGACTTGGAAGTTACTTTAATATGTCGACTTAATTTATTTATTTAAATTTGTTGAAATACGACTTGCGGTTGTTTTTTTGTTGCTGGATGTGCATTTGATATATCAGGTATAACTTCTTAAATCAAGTAAAATTATATCAAATTTAGTATTACAAGTTAAACTGTTGTTAAACTACTGTTATATTGTTGTTAAACTAACTTAAAATAGGTCATATTTACCAACTTATTTTTTTCCGAATTCATAACGGTCTAACAAAAAATAATTACCACATATGGTTAAGCTTAGTTAATAGTTAAAATGGTAAAAAATAAATTTTTAAAAGAAAAGATATATTATGCATGTTCACCTTCATTTCTCGGTAAAAACCATATACAATGTATGTTACTTAGTTATTACTATCATATGAATTCTAAAATAAAATATGACTTCTATTTAATATATATTGAATCTTAATACGATGTTAAATGTGTGTTAAAATGTAATTTCAGAAAGGTAAACTATATTAAATCATTTTAAATAGGGTTAAACTAGGTTTATGGTTTTCAGCATGAAAGTTAAACTATGTATAACTTTGTTAAACTAGATTTTTAGTTAAACTATGCGGTTAAACTATATGAAAAAAGGAATGACAGCGCCGTATTTTTTTGTTAGTGAATAACGGTGCCACTTTTTTTTTAGTGAATGACGGCGCCATTTTATTTTTAGTTATATAAAATCCATAAATTTTTAATTGAAACTTTTTAATATGTAATAAAGTTTAACTAAAGTTTAACTAAAGTTATACTAAAGTTAAACTAAGTTAAACTGAAGATAAACTGAAGTTAAATTAGGTTAAACTGAAGATAAACTAAGTTAAACTGAAGGTAAACAAACTGAAACACTTAAGCCTACTTAAAGGTTCAACAACAATAACAAGTCCAAACTGAAACACTTATGCCTTTTGTTTCTTGCTAGCTCTCTCGCCTCTTCCTCCTCTTCCTCCTCTACCACCTCTACCTCCTCGACCTCTTTTCTCCCCAGTATATGGAGTGAGAAGGTGTTTGGACTGCTTCCGTTTCCTCTTTTTGCCTAACCCTTCATCCTCATTCTCAGGAAGATTGTCCGTACGCACTTCATGAGGAGGAATCCAAACAACCATTGCAGTTTGAGGATCTATAGCTGCACATATATAAAAATTTATTAAACTGGTTAAAATAGTGGTAAACTAAGTTAAACTGAAGTTACACTAGATTAAACTCCTCCTCCTCCTCCTCTTCATCACTATCATCACCCGTCTCAATCACTTTTTTTCCAGCCACTTTATCATAAACATTAGAAATAGGAGAGGTCTTGGGCGTCCCTATAGAAATTGTAAAAGGAGTTAGTATTTTATTAGGTTAAACTACAGTTAAACTAGATAAACTAATTCAGGTTATTTGAAAAAAATAAACTTACATCTCCTAGGACTCTCGTTATGAAACCCTTCCTCCACGAAAAAAGGTTCACCACTCTTAGATTTCTCCAAGAGATCAATCCTACTTGTCAAACTACCAACCTTAACATCCAGATCACCAACCTTACCATTAAGGGTTTTGAACCCTTCCATCATTGTCTTGGACATTTCAGCAATTGATTCACGAAGCCCGGGGGTGCGACTTGATCGTCAAGAGCAGGAGGAGCATCACAATCAATAGCAGCAGTAGCACGAGTAGGATGGTTTCTATGAGCCAGATCTCTTCCAAGAGATCCATCCACAATATAAGCCCACCATTCGCTAGAATGGTGGTCCAACCATCAACTATCATGTCATACTTTAAATCATCCTCCTCACCCATGATTTCCTCCATCAGATCCGGCTCCTCACCTTTAGCCTCCAAGATGCTTAAAATTTCATGTGACATATACATAAACTAAGTTAAACTACTTGTTAAAAACACTGAAGTTAAACTAAGTTAAACTCTATTTAAAATAAGTTAAACTCTACTTAAACTACGTTAAACTGAAGTTAAACTAAGTTAAACTAAGTTAAAATACTTTAAACTTAACTAACCGTGGAATTCCCGAGAGCTGTGTAGATGTCTCCTTACCCAAAACCCTTTGTGTTCAATTCCTTGAACATTTCCTTGCACATCCTAGGGCATTGGTCTTCACATGAGACATTCTCTCTATAATGCTTCTTCAAATTAGGAATGACTTCAAATGGAAGTAATTGTACATAACAAATAGTTTAACACATAGTTTAACATATATTTTAACTAATTTAACAAATTAAAATTTACCTCAAATGGCAATATAAATCCTGGAAAAGTCCTACTTGGGCTGACTGTACCCTTCATCCGCTCTGGAATTTTCAGGATCTCGCTTTCTAAATCCTTAAAAATATGAGACCTCCCCATGGGAAAGTCAAACATCTGGGTAAATCATTGACAATCCTTCGAATAAACGGATCTATTGGTCCTACGACCTTTGTTTTCCCCCTAATCACTGTGGCTAGAAACCACAAAATAGTCATCTTCAACCTATCCTCTGAAGGGCTCATCAAGGACAGCTTCTTAAAAACATGCTCCACCCAAGGCTTAACTTTCTTCCCAAAATATTTAGTGATCAGCTGGTTCCCACATAGATTTTCATAGTTCTCTAGGTATTGGTGGTAGTATAATCCGCAGAGAAGTCCATGTTCCCTAAGACCGTACCTTATAGGGACTCCATTTACAACAAACCACAATTGTTGTGGCTTCTCCGTCTTCGCCAACCTTTGGATGAAGCTCCAAGCACCCATGACCTTCCGATTGTTCTCCTGATGTATATGGAAGATGTGCTTAAACTGTGGATGTCGCAGGAACCACCTAAGCTCATTTCCGCCAAGATTCCTTATGAATTGGACACACTTAAGTGGATCACACCGTGTACCAATCTTCGTAATCTTTGAGAACTGGCTAGGCTCAAAGAAGAAGCCCAAAGGCTGTACAGGTACCTACATTCAAAACAGTAAAATAAGTATTTAAACAGCAGTTTAACAATAGTTTAACGATAGTTTAACTCTAGTTTAACATGTAAACACACAAAGGTTGCAAGTTTAACTCTAGTTTAACATTAATTTAACAACAGTTTAACACTAGTTTAGTATCAGTTTAACTCTAGTTTTACCAAACATTTAACGTTTAACTCTAGTTTAACATGTAAAACACAAAGGCTGCAAGTTTAACTCTAGTACTTACCATTTCTTCCTCAGCACCACCAGTATATGTACCCGATGGGCCTACTTCTTGAGAAGACTGCAAGAAAAATAATATAAAACATGTTAAACTAGTTTAATTACATATTAAACAAATTCTTAATTACTAATCGTAATCAAATAATTCAATAAATCATACCCTTTGCTTTATTTTTTTCCTCGATTTCTTTTTTTGGATCGAACGGAAACTCTTTCCATGTTCGGTGGTGTTTACCAAGTCTACTCCATCTACTCGATCTTTAGGATCCTTAACATTTGCATTTCTCGTCCTCATGGTCTTCACTTTTTAAACCGATCCCAAACCTGCAAAACATCCAATATAATTCATACTTAATCCCTAAATTGAAGAGTTGTAAACCTAAGTTGAAGAGAACAAATCCCTAAATTGAAGAGTTGTAACCCTAAATCGAAACCCTAAATTCTTAAATTCCGCTTCCACGAAACCCTAACGAAACAATTACTAATCTCTAAACCCCAAATTGAAGTTTCTGTAGTTTTCAATTGAACAAGTAAACCTTAGTTTATCTTCAGTTTAACCGAGAACGATACGCGAGGATGACGAAGAAAAAGAAATCGAAATCGAAAACGAAGAACGAAGAAAACGAAACGAAAAAGAAACGGAAGAAGAGAAGAAATAGGAAGAGATTGATTTGTGATTTTGAAATGAAAGTAACCGAAACTTTCAAAATTTATGTAGCAGAGAGTTTGGGTTCGGGTTGTAGGGAAGATGGAGCTCTGCGAGAGCGAGTGAGGGGATAGACGAGTGGGGCGAGTGGGAAGGAGATAGGCGAGTGGGGCGAATGGGAAGGATGGGGTGATTTTTTTATAATAAACATAACTGTCAAATGTTATATGGTCTTTTACTCAATTTTAACATTTAAAAAAAAATCAAAACAAAATTAATTATAATTGGAAGTTATTCTGGCAAGACGAAAAAGAAAGAAGGTCACTACAACATTTGATCCTTACCATAATGAAGCTTGTAATGAAATTAATAAGAGAATCTGAAGTTCATTTAATTCTAACTGTGTTACAACGGTATTAAGATCGATACGTACAGTGAGAAAACCCTATGAGCATCTTACAGTCTACGACAAAGATTAACTAAAACATAACAAAAAGAAGAAAATATACTCTGAAACCCTATTTAGGCTTTGCCTTCACTCTCTGCTTCTTCGTCATTCTCTGATTCTTAGTAAACAGGTTGGCGACAGAGAGGGCATGAGTTATTATCTCGATCCAACCACTCGATGACACAATCTTCATGAAAACAATGCGAACAATTAGGCATTTCGTAGTGATCCTCCGATCTTCCCGGCATATTCTCCAAACAGATGGCACATGTCTTGTCCAATTCTGACTCTATTGTCAACGGAGCAGAATCAAAAGGCACAACCTTTTGTGTAAGTTTAACGAAGACTTCGATATACAAGGGTTGTTTAAAACCTTGACTCATTCCCCGTTGGGTTTCAACAACGATCTCATCAGATATCTGTTGGGACAAGACATGATCATGGAATCAGCCATAGAGAAATTTATAAACGTGGTCTGGTTTGAATGTTGCGAGATGCAAAAAGATTTGTGGGATGGGAGGAGAATAAGAAGATGGGGAAAAACCGAGACTCGTGACATTACCTTCTTTCACGTTTACGATAAATTCTTCAAGTTCTCGGGTTTGACTGATAACCACAGTGCTTAAGAAGCCAAACAATGGAGATTGAGACCTAGCCGTTACATTAACATCGACGTTTACTGCTGTGGTTTCCATTGTCAGAAAGAAATTAGACAAAATCAGAGACAGAAAGAAATATGATCAGTCGTAAGAGATTTGTTGAAAAACAATGAAATTGTGGAGGAGACAAGTGTATTGTTATCTTTATATAAGGAAAATATATGATTATAATTGTTCTAACAGTCAGTTATTTTCTAACCCGCAATTGCAATTTTTTTCTTTCCCATTTTTCCTTTCTTATTTGATTTCCTTCTCTCTCTATTTTTTTTTTCCATTTTTCCTTCCTTATTTCCTTTTTTTTCTCTTTAGTTTTAACATTCCTTCAAATTAATTTTACCAAAATACTACTATTTTCTTTCACCAAAAGTTTAGTAAAATTTAAGGTAGCCCAGCAAATTATATTACCAAAATACTACTATTTTCTTTCACCAAAAAAATATTATTTAATTATAAACCAATAATAATTCATAACTTCGAATATTTTGAATGATTACGTATTTAATAATTTAATGTTAATAACTTGTAAACTTTAATACGTAATCATTAATATAATTTGCTGGGCTACCTTAAATTTTACTAAACTTTTGCAAACTACACTATACTTTACTATTATAGTTTTGTCCTTAGTTAATAACTAAAAATAAAAAAAAACAAAAATAAAATATTTTGATTATTTAATTTTTATAAACAATTTAAAAATAGTTAATTTAAATATAGTAAATAAAAATTAAACTTAATTTTAAAATTAATTCGAACTTCAAAAGAAAATAATTGCTTAGATTTTGTTGGATTTAGTATAGATTTTAGATGATATGTATATATGCGTATTTTTAATTAATATTTAATAACTATTATTATTATGATTATATTTTAAATTAATTATGAATTAAGAATATGTCAACGTAAAATTTAATAAGTCTACCAAAAATAAATAAGTCTACGAGAAAAAATATAAATCGATGAACAAAATAAATAAATCAATAGTTTAAATATGTCGATTATGTAAATCAATTAACCTCTCAATTATAAATGGACTGTTATAAAATAAGTCAATGGTCGAAAAAGATTAAGTTGACAGGAATCAAAAATAAGTCGACAGTTCAATAAATCAGTTTTATGAATAAGTCAACATAAAATGATATAAATCTACCAAGAATAAATAAGTCCACGAGATAAAAATATAAATCGATGAACAAAGACAATAAGTCAATAGTTTAAATATGTCGACTATGTAAATAAATCGACCAATCAAGTATAAGCGACTGTAATAAAATAAGTCGATGGTGAAAAAAATAAGTAGGCAGAAATAAGAAAATAAGTTGATAGTTTAATAAGTCAGTTTTATTAATAAGTCAGCATAACATTATATAAGTCCATCAAGAATAAATAAGTCTACAAGAAAAAAATATAAATCGACTAACAAAATAATAAATCAACAATATAAATAATTTAACTATCTAAGTCATCAGTTATAAAATAAGTCGATAATGAAAAAAGTTAAGTCGACAGAATAAAATATTAATCAATAATTCAATAAATCAACTTATTAATAAGTCAACATAAAATGATATAAGTCTATTATGAATAAATAAATGTACAAGAAAAAAATCAACTAATTAAATTCAACTATAATTTTTTTATTAAATATTAATTTGTTTTCATAATAAATAATTAATTTATAAAAAAAGTTAAATTAATTATAATTTTTATTTATATTATTGAAAAATAAATTAAATGTTAATTACATTATTTAAAATTAATTAATTTTGTTTTGTAGTTAAATAAATAATAAATAAGGGTAATTTGGTCTTTTATTTATTATAAAAAGAGTATTTTTCAAATCATGTAAAATTAAGTATAATTTTCAAAGTTCTTAATAAATATAGGATAGTTATCCAACTCCCCCATTTAATTTGTATAAAAGGTTCTAAACATGAATAGGGACTAAAATTTGATTGTTTCGGGATAAAATTTCAGTAAAAATCCCCAAAATTCTTTCATGGCTCTTTTTTTCTAAATACACTTTGAACTTACTTTTCATAAGAAATACCTGATTTTTAGATGAGATCAAAAGATTTACATGGAACAGAAAAGGACACAAAAGATTAAACGCAAAAGATGAAACATTGGTGATGTTACAGCCTCTGTTTTGAAACAGAGCCAACCATGTTGATGAGTGAATTCTTAGATTCCGTTCTTTCCAAAGTGAATAAACTGAGGCTTCATGATGATTTTGGAGACAATTAAGGAATGTTGGAGGAGGCCGGAGGCGATATGTTAGCTTTTGAGCCAAATTCACAATAACAAAAGCTAAAGCTGGTCTGATAAAATAGCTCAGCAATTGAAGATCCCAAAGAACAAGCTAGAGTGTGCTCTTTCTTTCTTTCTTTAATAATCTAGAGTTCAGGTTTATTTGGTTCTGACCTGTTCTGTTCATGAATCATGGACTCTGAAAGAGTTAAATGAAGCAGCAAGAGCTAGATAAGAACCCATCTTCAACTCCTTGCATTGCTCCTCGTTCAAGATGTTTGCAGTGAAGACAAGATTTCAAAGATGGTTTCTTTGATTCAGCCTTATACCTACTATCTTCAAACAAGCCACGCAATATGCCTAATCCACAAGTAAACACAAACTCAAACTTAGATTCAGCAGAAACAGATTCAGGAGAAGCAAGCACAATAGCAGCACTGCTAGATTGAGAAGCTTTTGATACACCAGGGCTATGAAACGCAGATGGAGATGAAACAGATTGTCCAAGAACGATCAAACCGATCCGTTTTGATCCTAAACCCTAAGAAAAGTTGATTGACCGATGAAATGTTCCTCTGAGAGACTTGAGCTAAAAAGTCCACTCAAGTGAGCGTCGAGCTTGTTCAACTGCAGTGCAAGAAAACAGAGGATACACATCTATGAAATTGCTCAGCAAATGAAGATCGCAGAGAACAATTGATTATCGAGTATTCAAGAATGTCGAGCTTTGATCATCTATAGACTATTATTCAGTAGACAGAGTGAATTGTTACTTTGTAGTGATTTGAAGGTTGTTTCAATATTTGTGTTGACTTGTAATGAAATTAATAATGCAAAATTTCAAGGCAAGAGAATCTGAATTTCATTAAATCTAACTGCGTTACAACGGTGTCGAGGTCGATACATAAACAATGAGAAAACCCTAATTAGCATCGTAAAGTCTAAGACAGAGATTAACTAAAACATGTAAAAAAAAAAAAAAAAAATTAAACTTGCGACACACGGATGAACTAAATCATTACAATCACACACAAAGAAAAAGGAAAACATAATTTGAAACCCTAATTAGACTCTGTCTTCACTCTGGTTGTTCGTAAACAGGTTGGCGACAGAGAGGGCAAGAGTTATTACGATTCAACCACTCGAGAAGACAACTTTCATGAAACCAATGCGAGCAATTAGGGATTTGCAGCTTATTCTCCAACAGATCCTCCAAACAGATGGCACATGTCTTCTCTAATTCTTCTGCGCCCTCTTGGTCCGAATCTGTTGTCGACAGAGCAGAAAAACCAGGCACGACATTGAATACATTCTGGGTAAGTTTAACGAAGACTTCCATAAACAAAGGTTGTTTAAAAGCTTGAGTCATTCGCCTTTGGGTTTCAACAACAATCTCATTAAACACTTATTATTGAGACAAGACATGATCGTGAAGTCGGCCATGGAGAGTTTGATAAACGTAGTCTGGTTTGAATGTTTCGAGTTGCAGAAAGATTTTTGGAGGAGAAGAAGAAGAAGCTGGGAAAACCCCGAGACTCGTGACATTACCACCATTCTCGTTTACGATAAATTCTTCAAATTCTAGGGTTTGACTGATAACCACAGTGCTTAAGAAACGAAACAATGGAGATTGAGACCGAGCCGTTACATTAACATCGATGTTGAATGCTTTTGTAGTTTCCATTGTCAGAGTGAAAGAGAGAGAGTTGAGTCTTGTTGGAAAAAAATGAGAAGAGAAGTGTAACGTTACGTTTATATAGGAAATGTCTGATTGTAAATTGTTCTCACGCGCAAACGAAATTTCCTTTTTTCCTTTTTTTTTCATTTTTCCTTTTTTCCATTTTTCCGTTTTTCCATTTTTCCTTTCTTGTTTCCTTTTTTTTTTTTAGGTCTATTTGTTTCTGACCTGTTCTGTTCATGAACAGAACGAAAGACTAACCTGAGATCAAGTGCACCAGACCGTTAGAGAAGAAAGCCAATAAGAGCCGAGACGAGGATTGCAGAAGAGTAAGTAACCTAAATACCATTTGAAAAGCAAAACTCCAGGTGGTTCAAGCCACGGTTGAACATAAAAATTTATATATCACTTGTACTATTAAAAATTTGGTTTAGTTTCACATTTATAAATTTTTGTTACCCAACAGAATATATCTTCATTAATTAAAATATATATGTTTGACAAAAAAAAATTAAAATATATATAATAATTTCAAATATTATATATATAACATAAAACAATCTCTTTTATACAAAATCGAATCAAACCTAAAATAACACCAAAATAAAATTTGGATCTAGTTTTGGCATGTTTTTCTAAATACGAAATTGATTTTCTAAGCCAATAAATTAAAATAATTTACATAACAAAATTTCTAAAGATAAAGAAACCGATTTACTATATCTCAACAAGATGTTGAAGCACAGTCTACGGTTTCATATAAGTTTTTTACATTATAACTTAAAGACCTCTATTTGGAAAAAATTGTAAAATAGAATTTAGTAAAAATAATCCTAAAGTAAATTGTTGTTATTTATTTATTTTTAATATAACAGTATGTTTAGTTTTAAATAGGGCTGATTGATATTGGAGATTATTTTATCATTTATTAAAAGGTGAGAGTTTTAAATCCACAAAATAAGTTGAGGGTTTTTAAATGTTTTTATAAAAGGGTATAATGGAGTTTAATAAATTATAAAGATTAGCACATCAACATTTAAGAAAAAAGTTTAGATTGACAATTTTTTTGAAAAAGTTCGTTTATTTCCAATAATCTCTATATTTACTGCCGTTGTTGTATTTTTTTTTCTTTTGTTCGAATAAAAAGGAAACTATAAACAATTTTAATTAGAATTGGTAGCCCAATTAGGAGAAAAAATGTTTACAAATAAATCTTCTGAAATTAAAACTCTAGAGGATCAGACTAAACAGTCGGCCTGAAGATTAGACGAACGAGGAATAAAAAAAAGTGAAGAAAAGGAAAGTTTACTCAAAGCAAACCAAACTCATCAAAAAGATTTGAGAAAGCGAGCCAATCTTCCGGAGATTGCCCCATTGAGACTACCTCTGCACAATCTGTTTCGAAGACTTGACAATCAATCATTCTAGAAAGGATATTCTTCATAGCCCATATTAACGCTTCAATCTCCAAGTGAAGAGGCGAGATGCTCCTGTTGTGATACTTTGCTCCTAAAACTACCACATGATAGTTCCCTTTAAAACAAATCCAATCCATACTTGTAAAAAGATCTGTCAATTTCCAGGATCCATCTGTCCGACATCTAAAAATGTGAGGAGATCTTTATGTTACTTCATTTTCCTGTGTTTCTCCTAATGGAGTTAATTGAGTCGTTTCTCATGTCAATTGTTCACTTCTAGCGTAGACTATAATATCAAAAGGGTCCAACTGAATGCCTTGAAAAATATTATTATTTCTTGTTTTCCATATGAACCATAGTATCTATACAAAACAATGATCATATATGTCCTCTAAACTCGGAGGTAATCTCCAATATAGAAAATACAAATTAGAAAAAAATAGAACTAGATTGAAAGATCCATGTTATCAAGGGAATCAAAGACAACTGCCAAGTTTGTAAAGATGTTGGGCATTAAAAAAACATGGTTAATTGTTTCTTCCGCCGCCTCGTATCTTTGACATGTAGTATCACAATTTAAGCCCTTTTGATTAAAATTTGAAGTTACCACTAGAATACCCTAAGCTAATTGACATATAAAATGTTGTAATTTCAAAGGAGCACGAACCTTCCACGCTTGAACCTTTAGAGTTGTATAATTAAGACCCCACTCCTCAACTTGTATCCTGCCTTAACCGTATACTTCCCTGATTTTGAGTGATGCTATTTTAATCTATCAGGTTGGTATGACTTGCTTATGTACATTCCCCTTATGACTTGTATATCTATTGGATCCATAAATTCTTGGAGTATAGGAGGATGTCATTCCTTTGTTATCGGGTTAATTAAATGAACCACCTTCAGATTTGGATGTAAAAATTTTCCGTGTCCAATACCTGGTCGTGGAATAGTATCTGGTAACCAAAGATCTTGCCATACTGAAATATCATAACCTGAGCCCAGACTCCACCGTGCTTATTTGACCACCAGTTCCTTGGAAGAATAAATACTCTTCCATTCAAAAGATGGAGAGCACGATTTCTTAGCATGTAAAGGATGAATATTCCTGAAATATTTTCCTTTTAACACCCGTGCTACTAGAGAATCTGGATATTAAATCAATCTCCAGTATTGTTTAGCCAACATTGCTGAATTAAACTCTTCAAAAGAATGGAAGCCCATACCACCTTCAATTTTAGGTTTACATAATTTTTCTCAAACCACCTAATGGAGACCGTGGTCACTTCCATTGGAACTCCACCAGAAATTTGAAATAGCACTAGTTAACTTTGTGGTTAACTCTTTGGGGAGTTTAAAGCAGGACATAACATATTTCGGGAGGGCTAGAGCCACTAATTTAATCAAAGTCTCTTTACCTCCTTTTGATAAAAATTTGGTTGACAAGCCATTAATCCGATCGGTTAGTCTTTCTCGAACATAGTTAAAAATTTTACTCTTTGAACCATGTTAAAAATTTTACTCTTTGAACCATCTAGACTTTCCAAAATTCCTAGATAAGATCTCATTCCTCCTTCCTTAGAAATTCCTAACAAACTTTGTAGTTCAACTTTAGATTGGTTGGGAACCTTTTTCCCAAACATAACCGAACTATTTATCGAAATTTATTTCTTGTCCTGACGTTTCTCCATAATTCCCAATAATATTCAGGATGGTTTGGCATTGATCAACTTTTGCCTTTACAAAAAATAAGCTATCATCTGCGAAGAGTAAGTGCGAGATTGCCGGACTTCTCTTGGCTACCTTAATTTTTGTCAATTTTCCCTCTATTTTTGCTTTTTTTTTATATTGGATATCAGAACCTCTGTACAAAGGATAAACAGATAAGGTGATAAAGAACTCCTTGATGTAGACCCCTATTTGGTACAATGCAACCTTTTGGTTGACCATTCAACAAAACGTGAATGAAACTGACCACATAATCCATGCAACCCATACTGAATTAAAGCCTAAACGAACCAAAACTACCACCAAAAAAGTCCATTCTATCCCATCGTAAGCTTTACTCATATATGTTTTAATGGCTAGAAAATCCTCACTACAAGCATTTCTTCAAATCATATTAAACTCAAGACTGATCTTCAAATCGAAGCAAAGAACAAGAGATGTAAAGATTAGGATGGAACTTGTCTACGTCGACTCTATATTCCACCTGTTGTATGTTGCAACATCTCATCATTCTTTGAAAAAAACAAACAAATCTCAATATCGCCAACCCTAAAACCAAAGGTAAACAAATAAAACAGTCTAAAGCCAAATATAGAGGTAACAATAAAGTCAAGTTCAAATTTAGCCAACACAAAGAAAATGTCTCTCCACCATTAATCTTGAGCTCCTCTTAAGGTCAGTATATATACCAAACCAGATCTTCTTATTGCAAACTCAGGCTTTGAGGTTTGAGCTTTTACCATAGAAAAATAAGGGTAATCAACAAAAACACCCAAAGATGGGTCTCAAGGTCTCCTCTTCCATCCTCTGTCTCACCATCTTACTCGCTGTTTCATCCATTGGATCAACCGTTAACATAACCCGAGTGCTCGAGAAATACCCTGAATTCAGCACCATGAACGAGCTTTTCGCCAAGACTGAGCTCACACCAATTATCAACAAGCGTCAGACCATCACCGTGCTTGCTCTTAGCAACGATGCTATCAGTTCAATCTCTGGTAGACCCGAGGAAGAGGTCAAGAACATTCTTATGAACCATGTGGTTCTTGACTACTACGATGGGCTCAAGCTCAAGACTTTCAAGGACAAGAGCACATTGCTCACCACCCTTTACCAGTCCACCGGTTTAGGCTCGCAGCAAAACGGTTTCCTCAACTGCTCCAAATCTAATGGAAAGATTTATTTCGGGTCTGGTGTGAGAGGTGCTCCTCAATACGCCGAGTACATCACAACCGTGTTCCGCAACCCGTACAATCTCTCTGTAATCCAGATCAGCATGCCCATTGTGGCTCCTGGACTTGGGTCTCCAGTTAAGGTTCCTCCCCCACCACCCATGACTCCACCACCAGCTCCATCTCCCAAGAAGGGTGCAGCCACTCCAGCTCCTGGACCAGCTGAGGAAGAAGATTACGCAGATGCTCCTCCTAGTTTAGCTCCAGAAATCGCACCTGCATCAGCACCATCAGATGGTGATTCTCCTGCTCCGGCTCCAAACAAATCTGGTAAGAAGAAGATGGCAGCAGCTGATGACGCTGAACCACCTTCTTCTGCTTCTAACGCTGGTTTGAGCTTTGGTGCTGTTCTCATTATCGGGTTTGTGGCTAGCTTTGCTGGGTTCTAAGAGGGTTTAAGACAGAGCAAATTGAGGACAGTAAACTGAAAATGAGACTCGACCATAAAGAGAGGCATGGTAATATGAAGTGGAACAAGAACAATTTATACTCGCATTAATGTACCTCAATCATTTATCATTAGGGAATGAAAGTGTGATGTTCTGCCCTGTGAAATTTGTATTACCAATTTGTAACCATTATGTTTTATCTTCATTCATCGCCACAGACAATCCAACAGTAAGTGCAACGAATTGCTTCAAACTAGCATTAAGGAGATGACTCAATCCCAAAATACATGGCTCATTTCAAATCAACCAAATGTATCAGAAAGTTTTAGCATTAAAGAAACTGCACAACGCCAATCAAGCACTGCAAAATGATGAAACCAGTGCTTAAAGAATTTTCACCAATACATCAAAGGTAAGCCTAAAAAATCCTGTAGTTGCTCTAGATAGTCAAATACTGAAGCCTAATTGCCGAGGGGAGAGGATGAAACAAAAGACTCGGCATTGGTAGAACCTATTCGCGATCTGTCATTTATTCTTCTCTATGATGTCCGTAATGACCTTTTCCATATCAAGTTCCTTCATCGGTGTAAATGGACGTTTCATATCCTACATAAAAAAAGTCACATCATCTTCTATATACCTCTAAGAACATGAAAGCAAACATTTTCTTATTGTATACTTAGTCATCACTAACAAACTGATCTGCTTGTTGTTCTTATTTCAAACTACTTAGCAAAACGAAAACAACCAAAAGACATTTTTTGATGTTCACAAATTCTCATTCTTGATCAGTTGATTCAGCAAAAAGAGTATCAATTCTGTAGATGCTTAAGGATCCCAATTGATTTTCATTTTCCAAAGCATATCATCAAAGAAACTGTGTTATGAGAATTAGTACGGAAAACTCATTCAAACGGAACAAGTCACTCATAGTAGTGCAACTAAGTGACATATTGTATTGAAGTATGAGAATAAAAGACTTACCAAAAGAGTGATAAATGTTTCGCCACCTTCCTCTCGAATCTCAAAGCAACCACGCCTTGGCTGTTAATAGCAGATCAAAAAGGAGAGAATTAGTATAAGGGCACATAACATGACAAACAACCTCAGAAACAATCATGAACATAGAACATTTGTGACAAATATACACATCTGCAGTAAAAAGCTTTAACTACCTTATCAGGATTCACAGTCACTACGATGCCAGGAACAGCAATCTCCAGACCTTCCTTCACCTCTGCAGCCCTCTCCTTGAATGACTTGCATTGTTTGCTTCAAGAAAACAACAACAAACTTCAGTGAAGTAACAAGCCAGAACATCACCAATCACAATCAAAACTCACTAAGAACCAGAAGCAATGACAATAAACATGTTATCCTCTGCATATGTCAAATCGTTCAAAAAACGAAACATCAAAGATTAGCTATAATGTGTGCAGATTCAAGAACGAAACCCTAACTATAAGAGAAGATAAACCCTAAAAAACGAACCTTCAAAAATCCAATGATTAGCTTTAACATCGGAGAATCAAAACCCCTATACACTCGCTACTGCATCTTCCCCCAATTCTCTCGGGAAACCTAAAAGAACAGAAAACAAATGAAGTAGACATTTCTTTTTACCAGTGCTCGATGACAATCGTCCTTCGCTCGGAGTCGTCTTCTTCTTTTGCTTCTTCTTCTGCCGCAGCATCATCGTCTTCCTCCTCCGTCGATTCCTCCTCCTTCTTGACTTCCACAGCTTCCTCTTCTTCCTCCTCCTCTTCTTCTTTCTTTATCTTCTTCGACGGTCCACCTTTCTTCGCGCTCGTCTTTCTTTTTTTCTTCTCGGGAGATTCGAGACTCACAAGTTTGGAGGCAGAACCGCTTCGCCGAGTTCCGCTTCGAGTCTTACGAACCATGCTTCGAGTCATCCTTGAAGACGGAGTCGTCGCTACAGCTTTCCCCTTCCCTTCTCCGTCAGCTTTACTCTTCGGCGGCGCCATTGTACAGACAAAGGAAGAGAGAGAAAAGCTCCGTCGTCAAAAAAAAACACCACAGTAAATGGCTACTGAGCGCTTAGCTCTCTCTCTGCAGATAATTCTAACTTTTTCAACCGCTCGTTTTTTTTTTTAACCAAGTTAAAAAGAAGTTAGAAAGTCCTTAAAGTTACCTTGGAAGGACACGTCACTCCAAATTTTGAATGGACGGTCAAGATTAATTGGGAGTAATACAGAAAAAAGTATCATCATTTTAACACGCGCTTCTAAAGACAAGGACAATAAGGACAACACGCTGTTTTGATGAATCGTTGGGGAAAAACGATTTTAGAAGTTGCACGCCGTGTCGTTTTCTGCTCGCCGGAACAATCGTTAACACAGATTTCAGTCTGTTTATTAGAAAGCATGACAATCTTCTAACTTGTCTTATGGAGACTTCTTATATGTAATTTCATTAGCTTATTAATTTAGAGCATGCTTGTTAAATAAAGGTCAATCTTAGCTAAGCATCTGGAATCTTGTTATTAATTAACGCTAAAGTCGATACAACTATTGGGATTAAGCGACCAAGGTTAGGTACGTGTTCATCTCGAAAGATTGTTTCTTGTGAATTTGTACAAAGAATTATTAAATTTAGATGAAGACAAATTAGAAAACAAAATCAAAGATTTTTTTTATTGAGAAGCGTACGGTAAAAATACCAGAATTGTAAGTGAAGTGTGCTACAAGTAGCATACCAAGCATGAATTTCGCATCAATCAATCCATTTTTTCCATGAATGTGTCCACTTTCTCCACTAGTTAAATATGTATATATATCAACTTGTAATTTACTATTATATCTTACTTTTTCTCGTCAAATTTACTGCTATTTCCCCCCCTCGAATTTACTATTATTTATGAGACTGCCAAATATTTTTAAAATTAAATTTGTATCTCTTATATATGACTTGTTTTTTTTTTTTTTACTTTATATGTGAGGTCAGTATGTAGGATCATGACACTTAACACTGAGCTAAGTTAGTTTATTTTGAAAATTTTTAAACGGTTCCAATGACAAGAAACCTCAGTAGTTATGAAAGGTTTTACTGTTATATTTTATTGATACAGAGGCTGCAGTTTATATACATAAGAGTCACAACCTATAACCTAAAATACATGTGACAATAAGCACATAAGATCATGATTATCGGGGGTTCTTATGTCAAAAGAAAAAAAAAATGAAAAATAGGTTATTAGCTAAGAACCAGCTCTTAGCTAAAGATTTTAATAAACGGTTCTTAAAATGACGTGGAAGGTTTTGATTGGGCGAATATTGTGACAAAAAATCTGAGATTTTTTTTTTGCACGCCTCTCTCTCTCTTTCTCGTCTCTCTGTCTTTCCCCACCGAAAACTTAAATCGATCGTCACCTCCTCAATTGGTTTGGATCTCTCTGCGTTGCTGCCAATTTTTGTTTCAGAAGGGAGTCATAGAGACAAAGAGGATTTAAGGGTTCGTCCGTCGCCTCCCAAAAACCCAAAGTTTCTGCTTCTGCTTCTCCTTCAAATCTCTCACTCTCTTCTCCAAATCCTCAGAAAAATGAGCAACGACAATAATAACTTCAGCGTCGCCGATCTTACTGCTGGTAAATTCCTCCCTCCTATTTCTCTTATCTCTTTCTGCGCTTCTTCTTAGATTTCTCTGATTCTTTCGATTTTGAAACAATTTGAAACATTTCTTATCCTAAGGTATACCACCTATTACTTAACAATCCTGTTTCTTATTAAGATTACAGAAGACCGATTTGAAACATTTTTCTTTTGTTTGTAACTGTAATGATGCTTAGGTGTGGAGATACGAATCCACAAAAAACATAGGCGAGGTATGTAAAATGAATCAAATCAATCAGATTGAATGGTTTAGAACATTTAATTGTTGGCTAGTCTTTAGATTTTAGCTCTGTTTTATTGTGTTCTTGAACTGATATCTCTCTGATTTGGTATAACATGGAATCTAGATTTGTGGTTTAGATAGAGTTGAAATGAGATTGTTATCTCTGTTGAAAACTTGTGTTTTCGAGAATGTCATTGTGTTAAACTTTGTGATTGCAGCCAACTAGTTGAGCACATCTTTTGATTGATTATCATTCTAAGAATATTAAGGAGATGGTTATGGTTGCTCTCTTAGTTTTTGTCTTGTTTTGGTTACCTTTAGGGGTTTCAATTGACAAGTGCAAGTGATGATGAAAAGACAGGGACATCAGAATCTCCTTGTTAGGTGATGAGAATGATGACTAGTTGGTTTGCCAATGATGTGTCGTTACAATTGCACGTATTATCAGATTTTCAGTGATGAATATCACTAATGTCTAAGGCAAACACTTAATTCTGTCTAGGACTCGTCTCTGGTTATTTTACATTTAATATTTGTTCTGTTCTAATCCTTTTAACCCTATAATTGGTTTGGATTCATTTGAACTCTATTCACAGGAAGAATCACTTGCAAGAATTGAATGAGAAAGCTAGCAACATGGATTTGGACCCAAAAACAGCAGATTTTGAAGATTTGATGAGAGAATAAAGATTAATGTCTAGAAATTTGTATGAACTTCATATCGATTTGTAAACACTGATTACAGATTACAGAGCATATCTCACTAATGAAAATCTTTAGTCTTCCAATAATGATTCTTTTGTTTCTTTGTTTATGTAGTTATGTTTAATTAATAAAATAAATTCTATTTAAAAAATAATTATTTAAGTTTTTTTTTTTTTTAAGAACCCCATTAGGGGTTCTACCAATAAAGCAGCAAAAACTGAAGTTTTTTAACACAATTTCTTAACATCAAATTTATATTAAAATAGTTAAAAAACTCATTTGGGTTTCTACCAATAATGATGCTCTAATATCGATAGCCCAAGAAGGCCCAATATCCTACTGTAATTCAAAACTATAATGTAAATAATCATAGTGAAAAAAAAACAGATTTTTATTAAAGTAATTTCTATTATATAAAATGGGATCTTCAAATTTTCAAATAATTTGAGGGTCTCTCACAATATTTCTATTAGTGCCTCATGTGAATTTACTTAAAGAATTTTGTTTTATAACCGACATTTTAGATAGTATTTTGTAGTAAAAATGTTTGCCCAATAATACACGCAAAAGATGGACTGAAGAGGTAAATGTGTCATGATTTCTTGTACGAGTGAGTATATCCTAACATTTGAAAATGTTGAACTGTAAACAGATTATAACAATCTTTTACATATTTTGTTAAATAAAAAAATCGTTACACGTAATGATGATAGCTTCGTAGGAAACATAAGGGGAAAGATGTACAAAGAACGGTAGGTTCTAATGATCGAGACACTCGTATTTGATTAAAGACGCATTTCGTTTTCTTACTTGAAGTGTGTGATAAGTTAAACCAGTCATTTTTTCTGGAAGACTAAGAATATATACGAGGGAAATAATATAATTGTCATGCTTCTTTTCAAACCTAGCATGTTACATCTGATAAAAATATAAAATATTTTTGAGTTCAATGCAAATTTGAGAGCTTAGTTTAAATTCAATAGTATTTTCCTCCAAAAATCAAATAATTTTATAGTTTAAGTGATAAATGGTAGGGGTAGATATTTCGGTTTAAGTTTGGGTTTGGTTCGATTTGCTTAATTCGGTTTTAAGAAAACTCTAAGCAAACTAAATGGCTTGTGCTCAAATTGGTTTATGCTTGGTTTTAGTTTGGTTTGGTTCAGTTTGTTCTACTTCGGTTTGTTTTTAGTTCGGTTCTACTAATTGATATAATATAAAACTAAAATCATTGTCACTAATAAATAGAAGAAAAAATAAGTAATGATAAATTGTAAACTTAATGCTTCAAACAAAACACCTAAGAAACGAAAAGCATGGAAAAGAAACTAACAAAATTAAAAATATATATATATATATATATATTAAAACAAAACCTAATTCCAAGAAAAAAGATGAAAACACCACAAATATTATTAATACTTTTGATTAATTAAATAAATAAACATATTGGTTTATTGGTTTGGTTAAGTTTTACAGCAAACCAAACTGAACCATTCAGATTAAGAAGATATACAATCGAATGGTTTGGATGTACACTCTGGTTCGGTTTGGATTGGATTGAGTTGGGTTGGTTTGGTTCAGTTCGGTTAATATGCTAATTGCAATCGCTATTTTCTATATATTGCTCTAAATGTTTTATTATTTTTTCTCAATACTACTTTATTTATCTTTTCTTCTCATTAAAGGAAACAAATGATTTATTCTATTAGTATTAGATTGGCTAGTAAGCTCTACTGTTCAATTTTTTCTGTTTTCTATCCTCTTCACTGACTACCTAGTCCAAGTCTCGAAGATAATTGTTTTTCTAAATATTTCAAGTTTTTTTAATCAATACTGTTTTATTTCAAGCTATTCCTACAACTAGATAGTCAAACCGGAATTTCAAAACGAAATGTTGGGTTTCCATTGGTTAATTACTGTATACTGTAGGTTGAATATCTTGATTGTATTATTTTGGTCAATGATTGTACAACATATATATAGGAAGAGAAGAAAAGCCCTAAGCTATTATTAACTACATGTGTATCCTTATTCTACATTATATATTTATATATATACCTTTTTGTCGAGTAAAATTAATATTTTAGGAAAAGTATGGAAGAAAACCAATAATTAACTTTAACCAAAGAAAAACTCCAATAATGTGTCCACAATATTTGGACCATAAAGAATAAAGATATGTTAAAGCTTCTAATGGAGAACTGCAGAAAAAGTGTGTTGCGGTTTTAATAGTAACAAATATATATAAATTTTGTTATTATTGGAATTGGTCCTCACCGTACTAGATGGTCTCTATTTAAGATCTTAGAGCATCACCATGGGTCGATTCTACTACGATCTCTCACCATTAAATAAAGGAAAAAATAGATAAAAGAGAAGAGAGCGAAAGAAACGTCTCTCGTTTGAGAGACTTTAAAAAAATATAAGAAACGTTTTTTACAACTATTTTTATGATTGATCTAATTAATATGTCTTTTAATTAAATATTATTATAATTTGTATTTACAATTAAAAGTGCATTCACATTTAAACTGAGAAACTCAAATTAAGAAACTACCGACGGTAGTGCTATACAGTTTCGAATGAAACAGTTCATACATGGTGATATGGTTTTAATAGTAACATATATGTATATATTTTCATTACTATTAAAATTCCATGGCATTTTTCTTGTAGTTATCATGTATGTCTCCATTCAGAGCCAAAGTTCATACTACCAAATTATCTTAAAGTGTGTACAAGCTTAAAATCCGTTAATTTGGATTTAGAACTAGTTAAATCAAAATATTAAAATACATTACCTCCTCTCCTCTTCTTTGGATGGAAGTAGCTAGGGATTTTTTTCTTGTTTTTTACTGACTCGGTTGGAATGGGATCGGGTTGTCTTAACCGTAGGACCAAAGATTGCATGTAATGCATAAATGTCGGCTTTGACGATGAGACTAGATTTCAGTGGTTAATCTGATTTGCTTTAAGATGGGACGTCATTTTTAGTGGGGAGCCGTGTGTATCGCCTATTACTGACAGATATGGTGGTTAGTTAGCCATGCTTGTGCTGAAACTATAGCATGGAGAGTGTTATTAAAAACACACAAAAAAAGCAAAAAAAAAAGAAGAAGAAAGTTTTCGGCCGGGACGGTCCATCCCGAGGACTATTTTCCGGAGATGACCAGGTCCGGTCCTCAGACCAAACTATGCAAGCCATTGCTTGCGGCCCTATGTCTATAAAAACCTGTTTTGGCCTTTAATATTTGTTGAGTTTCCCTAGTCTAGTGGCAAAGTATTATTTTCAGTTCCTTAACATCACAAGCTCAAACCCGCCAACATGCATAATTTTTGTTTAAGAGGTTTTTCATCTTAACAGACTGTTGATGAAAAACTATCCTCAGGAGCTGTAATATCAATTTGAGTAAGACCGTATAACCACAATTGAATTGTTGGAACTGGAAAAGAAAAAATATCTATAATATCATTTGAAGAGTCCAACATTTTGTTTATCTGTTATGCGAGTCTTAGTTCAATCAAATACCCACAGCAATATTAATTAAATCATGTGAATTCTTCCGTAACCGCGTTAAGATGGGCGAGCATTTAAACTCACATGTTTAGTTGATTCTTTTTTTTTTTTTCAATTTCCTAAGCAACCAAACATTGCATAGTCTAACATAACTATATATTTTGTGGCAGTGAATCGATGCATCCATTTTAAGATTTTGGTATGTCGTATTTGTTCATATATAAATCATATTTACATGTAAAATATATATAGGGGATATATACACACACGTATATGAGTGTATGTATAAGGTAAGATGAATTAATAAAGGTCCTAAAAGGAGAATTTCTTGACCAACTACACAAAATAAACAAAGGATAAAATTTGGACGTGGGAGGTTTAGTTGCATGTACCTTGTAATTGAAGACCCTTATTAGGTGAGAGCTTCATGCACACTCTCTCACATTTTTCTCTTCTTTTTTTAACATTATAATTTCTACTAAAATTTAGATTTTTGTTATTTAATAATATATTTATGAGGAATCACATAAACAAGAATCTCTTAAAATTTAGAATTTCTTACAAAGCAGTCCTAATTTGAACATCTATTGATTTCAAACTTTGAGATAGTAATCGGGTTTCCTAAATATACTAACGATATTTAGACTAGATAAATACGTGCATCTATTAGAAATTGATCTTCAATATAAGGCAAAACCGTGTTAGAATAATTATTTTTAATTGCATGCATGCCAAAAGTAAGAAGAAAATAAATAAATAAAAACTACTCTTTAATTTATCTTCTTCTTTCATCTTTTCCTCCTTAGAATAGTCACAAGTCATCCCTGTCTCATGATATATAAATAACACTAAAACCCTAATCTCATAAAAGTTTTGATTGTCTGGTTTTTCTTCTTCCATACAAGTAAGCCCAATATCTCACCCTATACGCATATCACATATATTGTTATTTTGTTCTTTCGAATTCCTGCTTTAGTTCCATGTGATCTTTTTTTTTTTTTTTTTTGATAATCAAAAAGTTCCTTGATCTTATAGGGATAAATCATTTTTAGAACTTTAGGATCCATGGCCTCTCCTATTCTTATGGATGTGGAAACTTAGACACGTTACTATGTATTTCAAGCAGATCTAATTTAAAAAGGTTTCTTGGATTTGGAGTAAATACCATATAAAATGGAACAAGGAGATCATCAAAAGCAGAAGAAAGAAAAAGAAACTTTGCCGCCGGGTTTCAGATTCCATCCAACGGATGAGGAGCTAATCTCATATTACTTGGTTAATAAGATCGCTGATCAAAACTTCACCGGAAAAGCAATCGCCGACGTTGACCTCAACAAGTCCGAGCCGTGGGAGCTTCCTGGTACGTTAATTACTCTAAATCTTGTCTTCGTACACACACATACATAATAAGATTACATGTTTTGTATCTATATGAAATGTATACAAATCTTTTTTTTATGGGTGGATACATGTATATACGTATGTAAGTCTTTCATTTTATTCAAACTTGGTAAGACCTAATTTAATTCGTTTAGTTAAAATATATCCAAAGCAATAAGTGTCATTATATATGCATATCTGATGTATATGTGAATTTTTCTTCAACTTTAAGCACGCATGTGGTAGTATATATATATATTTATGAGTAGCATGACATAAATGAATCGTATAGTGTTAAGAACATATAAACGAATCGTATATATATGTCTGGATGTGTACATGTACACATATAAATAAACATAAATGTGCGATGTAATTATAGCAGACAACATAATGTTCCTATGTCTAATGATCTTTCTACTCTGGGAAGCATCTAAAAGTTCATAACACCCACTAATACCCATATATATTGCTTAATGAAATTGCAATAAAATCATGCGTGTATAGATTACTAATCCAAAGTCGGTTAGTGTAAAAAAAATTGTCCGTCGGTTTTAATTCCTTGGTTGTATATATAAGCTATATATTCCCTCCACAATCTAATTTTTTTAGTATCATGAACTAAATTATTACTTATAAACATGTGGTTGGAGTGGAGGCTAGCTAGATGTATTATGTATATATGAAATAGGTTGTGTTTCTGTAAAAAAAATCAGTTAAACAAAAAATATAAAGCATATCTTAATATAGATATTTCCACACAATGATATTAATTTTCCTAACAAACATTAATTACATGAACGGAAGTCATGCATTCACTACCGTACGTACGTTAATTTCTCATCTACTAATTTTTATCAATAATCCAATAAATTAACATTATCTTTGTTTCTTTTCTTGATTCAATTTGTCAATATTCCGCAAATTTTCGTGGAGTTACTCAACTAAATCGTCCCATAAATAATACTAATATTTTATCATGCATTTTGGAAAATACATCATAGAAAAAACAACGTTAATTAGTTAATCTCATTATTTACAAAGTTTCTGTTTGAGTAAATTGTTGATAGAGAAGGCGAAAATGGGAGGTAAAGAATGGTACTTTTTTAGTCTACGGGACCGGAAGTACCCGACAGGAGTGAGGACAAATAGGGCAACAAATACAGGATATTGGAAAACCACAGGCAAAGACAAAGAGATATTCAATAGCACAACCTCGGAGTTGGTCGGAATGAAGAAGACTTTGGTCTTCTACAGAGGAAGAGCTCCTCGTGGTGAGAAAACTAGTTGGGTCATGCATGAATATCGACTTCACTCTAAGTCCTCCTATAGAACCTCCAAGGTAAACTACACTTCTACTACTATTTTCCTTAATTTGTGTTTTTTTATGATCATATATATCTATATATATATACGTTTATTTATACCATGGTAGTGAATCAAAATTATTGGTACGTTTTTATTGGACATTAATTCACACTAGTAGCTAAGTTGTAAATCTATAAAAGACTTATCGTAATATTAACAAGTAAACATGTTTTTATATTGTGAATATTATTGGCTATATATAGTAAACATGTTTGACATATACTACTACTCTCTTTTGTTTTCTTCAGTCTTCACCATGCATATATATCATGGATTCATGGTCATGATTCAAATGACTTCGATAATGGAGTCTTTTTTACTTCTACAATGTTTCTTTTTGGAAAATTAAAATCTACTATGTTCCTACCACATTAATTAGTTTTATGTTTAGTAAAGAAGACATAATCCTGATCTCGACCTTCAACAAAAAAATTAAAATAAAGAAAAAAGTATGGTCTTAACAAGCAAGAAACAATTTAGTAGTGTTGGTATGAATTTGGTTGGCTCTATAATCAAGTAAAGAGGGTTAATTTATGTCATATTAATATATGAGTCTTGAATGTAGTTAAGATTAGTGTTTACCAAATCACAAATTGAACTAACTTGTTCGATAAGAAGAATCACAAAAATCTCAATTATTTTCATTTGTTTGTTCATGGTGTAAGATTGTAAAAATGCAGCAAGACGAGTGGGTAGTGTGTAGAGTGTTCAAGAAAACAGAAGCAACCAAGAAATACATAAGCAGTAGTAGCAACAGCACAAGTCATCACCACAACCACACAAGAGCCTCAATACTATCATCAACCAACAACAATAATCCTAATTACTCATCAGACCTCCTTCATCTCCCACCACATCTACAACCACACCCGAGCCTCAATATCAACCAATCACTCATGGCTAACGCGGTTCACCTAGCCGAGCTCTCTAGAGTCTTCCGCGCCTCCACAAGCAGCACCATGGACTCTGCTCAACAGCTAATGAGCTACAGCCACATGCCTGTCTCAGGGCTCAATCTCAACCTAGGCGGTGCACTGGTCCAGCCGCCTCCTGCTGTCTCACTCGAGGATGTTGTCGCGGTTAGTGCTTCTTACAACGGCGAAAACGGGTTTGGAAATGTGGAGATGAGCCAGTGCATGGACTTGGATGGATACTGGCCATCTTATTGATTAGTAATTCTCAGTTTAAATCGTGGCTTGACGAAGAAAGTTTCATTTACTTGTTGGTAAACCTTTTTGTTTGTTTTTATTATTGCATTTTGTTTAACTATTCAAAGAAAATATTAAGAATCAAAGACTAGTCAAGCCAATTATGGTCCTGGCTTTCAAATAAAACAAATGCTGTTACAATTCCCAATTTTTCATTCTAATTACCACAAAATTTTATTTTTACGATTTAGTTTTCAAAAAAGACAAGGATATAAATCACATAAGTGAAAGCTTTCTTAAACAGTAATGGAGCAAGTGCCAAATCTATCAACATGAATCACAAAATACACAAAACAAGCCCTTACTAGATCTCCTCTAGATGTCTAATGTTCTCTGTATAAAAAGATTGAAAATTATATCCAAAAGGCATCTCAAAAACGGGGAAAGCATTTTTGCACAGAGAGCTTCAAAGAAAGAAAAAAACCATGAGATACCTCTAACATAAGCTGTTTCTTTCATAAGTAGGGAAGACAACATATGCCAAGAACACATCAAAACCCGTCGATACCTGCAAGAGTATAGAGAAAGATCAAGAAACAGTGTCTACACAGGCTTTATAATCACTCCAAAGTTTTAACCTCAGTAAGTAGTCAATAATAGCTTTCTACATTATGAGTTAGTGTTGAATGTGTTTTGAATTTAAGAAACGGGAATATGCATATAGGATTCGGAAACTGGACACATTATCCACTATCAACATCAGACGGACTCAAGTATATGGCAACTAAGTTCTGGCTCAGCTTATCGATCTATTCAGCAGTCCAATATTCGTTGTCCATGATCCGCTCTGCGTCATGTATTTAAGCAAAAAGAGAGATGTACCTCTAATATTTTAAGTACAAGGAAGTGACGACAGCACATATCATGTAACTTCACTTTTCAGAATGACCCCTTTTGGCCTTACGACGACCATGGTGATGAGCCTGTCGAGTAGGCTTCTTTGTCTTTGTGCTGCAATAAACCATACAACAAACAAACTAAAGATCATTTGGTGGAATCAAGGATGGAGTATCCTCAAAATAGAGAGCAATATACTGAAAACTAAGATTAACATCTTCTAGATAATGGATTGGTTAAGAAAAACTTACCAGAAGAGCGAACAGAGGAATTTGTACACTATGAAGATGGGTAACGCCAACAAAGCAGAGGCCTGCAATGAACAGTTATTCAATTTTCAAGTTGAAAGAGGAAACAAAAAAAAGCATGATGCCTTGGAGTGCAAGAACAGAAAACATACTGTAAACCAAATGAACTCTTTGGTGGCAAAAGGTTCCATCAGCTCATGGCTCTTCAATTTACTTTCGACATTGGCTTGAAGCTTCACAGATATACACATTTATCAGCTTATAAGACAACATATTCCTCCAGAAATGGTACTTTTCATAGCTAGAGTGTCTATATATCACAGTGCCCCCGGTTCTGACCTGATGGTGATATGTTGAGGCAGATTTTAGGAACTCTAGGTAGAAGTGAATAGCCTTCTTTGTGTAAGGCTTCATGGTAGCTCTCACCTTATCAACATGTGGTTTTGTGGCCGTGGCTACTTGATCAACGTACGGCTTGCTAAACTTTTTAGCCTCCTGGAGAGCAAACACAAAACTCATTAAGCGGATATTGTCATCATCGATGGAGTTTACTGATTAGTATCCACGAAAAATTCTAGATAGATTAAAAAAAAAAACACTTCACCTGGTAATAAGGATCTACATGTTCTTGAAACTTGACAATATGTGGAGTAACTGCACTCTTGGAAGCATGATAAGCCTCTTTCGCTTTGGTAGATAGTGTTTGCACATGTGGCTCAACATGTGTTTTAACAGTCTCTTTCACGGCTGGAATATATTTCTGGAAATAAAATTTCATAAGCATAACCATAAGAGCCTCATATGACTAATAAAACACAATGGCTGTTAGCTGCTTACAGTTTTAACATTAGCCAAGTGCGGTTTAGCCCATTTTTCAGCTTGAGTCTTTGCTTGCGTCACCTAATAGATAATAAAACTTCATTAGACATAAGCTTGCTCCAATAAACATGTATCGCTATTCCACTGGATAAAACAGTACCTTTTGAGTTACTTTCTCCATAACCGGTTTCCCGTGGGCATCCCAGTGTGTCCCAGCAACAGTCTGAGTCCAGGAAGTATTAATTGAGAAATCTTGTGCTAGAAAGTTGTAAAAGATAAACACCATTAATCTTGCCTGAAAATTACTCCAGTGTACAGCAAACCAAGGGGGAAGCCATGCGCCATGAACCTCCATTAGTTCCTTAGCCTTTGTGGTTGCTTCATGCTTTGTCCGCAACATTTCTTCCTATAATTTTATTTTGATGAGATTCAAAAGTGATGGCAGACACCAAAAGTCTAGGAGAACTAAACTTAATCCAAGAGCATCATCCTACCTCTGAAATTTTAAGAGCACGCTCAAGTTTTCGTATTTTGTTCTTCTGCTCTTCACTTGTCTTGTGAAGCTGCAGGAATCTTTTGTCAAAACTCACAGATCCATACATAACAGGCATACAATACCAATATCTAAATTCAAACCAAACATCGAGTACGAAAAGGAGTTGTCCTATAGGGTTAAGGAAACAAAAAAATCCAAAGGAAAGACCATAACACAGAACAAGATTCAGAGCAAATAAAATTTTGGTTGGCTTAAACCTTCTTAACAAAGTCCAGCTAAAGCTGAAACAATGTAGATAAATAAGAGGGCAATCGTTTACTTTGCGCTACAAGCTACGCTATTTTAATGATTCGAAATGAAAGAGAGGATAATAATGTGTGTCATGAGAAAATGAACCAAGAAATGTAAAGAACATACTTTCTCCAGTTTCGAGTTCAATTCGCTTAGTTTTTTCTCGGCTTCACTAGTCCGAGCTTCTGTAGATTGTTTCTCTTTGTTCTTTTGCTCCAGAAAGTTCTTGAGTACCTCAACCTGAATGAAGAAGTACCAATCACAAAAAAAAATTAGAATTTCCTTTGCAAATCACAAGATGGGTTCTCAAATAATGATCTAACCTGCTTCTCTAATTCAGCAGCTCGTTCCTGGGCTTTACTCAACAGTTCTACTGAATCTGATGAACCTTTTTTCTAGAAAAAAAAGTGAAATACAACACAATCAATGACTCCAAACTGAAAGCAAGATTACAAATCTATACAAAGATGTCTAATTAAAGAAGCAATTGAAATGTGACACTATAAGATGAAACATACCCTAAGTAATGAAACCTCAGTCTCTAAAGAAGCAACTTTGTCTTGTCTCTCTTGAAGAAGTTTCTCCTTCTCTGCTACTAACTCGTCTCTCCCTTTAAGTTCTCTAGTTCTATCATCAATTTGGGATTCTTCACCAACCAAAACGCAGAAAACAAAATCAAATTGTGAATTCAATGAAGCCTTAGCAAGTTTATACAATTATGTGTCTTCAATTACTTCAAATTCAAATTGATTCACAAAGACAAATGGAAGTAAAAATTGAAGTAACTGTAAGATTCCGAAGGTAACCTAGGGAACGAATTTTAGCATTAAGCTGATCTAATTCGATCTCAGAAGACGAAGCAACACCACCGTCGGATCCAAGCTTCAGTTCTTCAAAAACACCACCGTCAGATCCAAGCTTCAGTTCAACACCACCGTCGCCGTTGATTCCAGCGTCGGCAAAAACACCAGTGGTGAAATTGCAAACCAAGGCGATAAGTAGTAACAACGCCACGAGCTTCGCGGCCGCCATGTCTGAAACAAAACAAGAAGATTGATCGCCGGAGTTTTGCCAACTACAGAGATTTTTTTTCCGGTGTTTCTCTTTGAATTTATGAGTTTGTTTGATCAAATTGGACACACCGATCGTTTTTTTTTTTGTTTTTTGTGATGATTAGAAAAGACGACAAGTTTTTGTGTGTGATGAGATGTGGTTTCGTGGCTGACACGTGGAATATTATTTTAGGATGTTGCAAGAAAACTTACTTACTCCTGAAGGCAAAGGAATAAAGACACTGTAATAGCATTTTTTATTGACGTCATATATTTTTAGCCTTTTCTATATATCTCAAATTTTGTTAATCTTTTTTTTTTATGAATTTAAAAGAAAAATATCCCAAAAAAATCAATTAATTCATTCTAGTATAGTGTTAAAATTTTAATCAAAAGATTGGAAAATTAGGATTAAAAATTTTTCTCAACCATGATTTCAATTATCATTAGTCATTGTGGATATAACAACATTTTGGCGAAGATTAGTCTAGGTTTCATTTTAGATCACCATTTGAAAAAAAAAAATCAAATGTAAAAAAAATTATTGTGTAATTAGGTTGCAAATACGTACGTGTGAAGAAGTTTAATCACAGGATAGCTGAGGGGTAGGTGCCTAGGTGGTACAGTCGTACAACGCGTTAATTGGATGGAAAAGAAATATAGTTGGGCTGTAAACAGATTATAAATGGGCTTTTTTAATGGTCCATCTCTGGTCTAATCACTTCAATGTCTAACTACTTCCAGCGACGAATCAAAAAACATTTACAGATCAATTAGGCCCAACCACCAGATTTTTCTGTGGAAGCAATCGAATCAACCCAACTATTAACAGCGGATATGATTTGTCTGGTAGGAGCATTTTAGAAAGAAGAAAGGGCGATAAACAAACAATATTGAAATAGCTACAAAAAAAAAAAAGTGGTATAAAAAAATGAATACTGCTTTCAATTCTTTTACTTCGTTTTTCATAAAAGTTCGTATAGTTTTGTTTTCTGGTCTAAAGAGATACAGAAAGAAAATAATGCATAGATGTTTTTTTTCGTTTGTCAACAAGTTCAAGGTGGTTTAAATTTAGGTAACATGAAAAATTCATTCGTTCCGTTTCAAAAAGGTCATAGCGAAATTCTTAGAAATGCGTTTCGTAAAAATTACAATTTGAAAACGCGATGAAAACTTAAATTTTCTTTTTGGAAAACACAATGAACATTTGCTTTATTTCAAAACTTAATAGGTAAATAATTTGATATTTATTATTTTCTTTCACTTAAATTAATTTGAAGAATATATGTATCTCATAATTATTCAAATAAAAATATTTAAAGAATGCAAATAAAAATGCTAATTTAAATCTTTGACTTTAATGGTTATGATATTTTATCTCTACTAAACTACTTAATACTTATGTGTTGAATTATTTTTTTAAATATGGTTTTGAACTTTTGATGTTTCACTCAATATTTTGAGTGTTAGTGTGTTCATGTTTCAAACACATACTCATTTTCTAGTTTTAAAAACAAAATTATTTTTACGTTTTGCTCCAGCATACCCGTTTTCATGCTACCTAAGTTTAAATCAATTAAAATAGCCCCAACCATATGATTAGCCCAATATTTTAACTTAAAAACTAATACTAGTTGATATTTAATTCTGTAATTAATAAAATCAGAAATTCAAAATATCATGGTCACCACTCACCTCACCACCTCTATATATTCCCAACTCTCAAAATCGACCACGTCCTCATCACTACACATCGAAAGAGAAACAAAACACCAAACCATCACATAGAAAAACACATAATACAAAACCCATTTCTTGTCTTTTATCTCTAGCCATGGAAGCCAAGAAGTCCAACAAGATCACAGAGATCGTTAAGCTTCAACAGCTCCTCAAGAAATGGCGAAAACAAGCAAATGCATCAAAAGCAGCCAAGAACAACAACAACGAAGACAACACTAGCAATGGCGGAGGAAGCAAGAGTATCAAGTTTCTGAAGAGGACACTTTCATTTACAGATGCAACAGCTGTGCCTAAAGGGTATCTAGCTGTCTCGGTCGGGTTAGAGAAGAAAAGGTACACAATACCAACAGAGTACCTTAGCCACCAAGCTTTCCATGTTCTCCTACGTCAGGCTGAAGAAGAGTTTGGGTTTCAACAAGCCGGTGTCTTGAGGATTCCATGTGAAGTTGATGTTTTCGAGAGCATATTGAAGATAATGGAGGAGAAGAACGAAGGGTACCTTGTGATGACATCAACAACAGCTAAGCAGGAGTGTAGGTTCAATGCAGCAGCAGATGATAAGACGACTTACCGGCATCCATCGGAATGTCCTCAGACTCCTTCACACCAACCTCACAGTCACAGCCCAATGTGCAGATAATTTTGTTCATTGCCTTGCTTCTGTATCTTCTTCTTCTTAATCCTCCTCCTTTGTTGACTTGAGCCATTCTGCTTATTCCACTTTTTCTCTAGGAATCTGAATTTGTGTGCTTCAAAAATTCTGAGTAAGAGGAGAGATTTTTCAATAACGGAATGTACAAACGGATCATTAAAACTGTTATGAGGACCTCTGTTCCTGGAGACTCTTTGTTCTTTATCTGCTCTGTTTTCGATTTTTGTTGTGGTTACCACTGACTGATGAAAACTTAAAATGACTATGTCGTCAAAAGAACTCACCAGCCCATTGATAGAACTATCTATTCCTGATGAAAAATGCAGAAGCTTTGTGGTACAAGAACATATCAAACGAACAAAGCAAAAACAATATTTGAACTTTTACACAAAAAGATTTAAATCCTTTGTAATCCAGTCGTCTGCATTTGCAACACAAGTCAGTAGAAAGATTCATAACCGAAGATTTGATAGTTAGGAATATCATACAAGTTGATCTATGATCTCATCAGATAGAACCTAATGAAACTACAGGAAAATGAGTCGCATTGATTAAACATCAGCATTTTTTCTTTTAACTCTAATCAGAAATCAAACTCACAAGAATCCAAAAATGCTATGATGATTAAGAAATAAGAAGATAGAAGAAAAAAAGGAATTATTCATTTTTCTATTTGTGCAGTTAGCGTTCTTTCCGGAACAACCATATGAATAGAAGTTGCTGATATGTTAAAGTAATCAAATATTAAAAAATTCAAAGAATCATCAATAATGTAATCATAACAATAGCTACGGGATTGTACTTCTAATCACCAATTGGAATGTGGTTGTTAAACTATTCAAAAGAAAAAAGTACGGTATCCTAAGCTTCTATTACGGAAACTAAAGCTGTTAAGCTATAATAAGGATACTTAGAAATATAATAAGCTAATAGCAGAGTCACAGGAATATTTTTATGTAAACTAAGTAGCTCCATATTGTGATCACATGCATATACGTTCATCTCAAAAGAGTACGGCTAATCAAAAGGACTAATTTAACAATCCCTTAAACCAATCAGGATTCAACAAAGAAAGAGAAAGATGTTAATGCAATCAAATGTTGGTTCTCTGCCATATGATTAATGAGGGTCAAAGTCAAAACATAAACATCGAGATCCGATTAAACAGAAAATGCCACATGACATCTGTACCTTTGAGATTTAATACCATCTAAAACTAATTGCCAAAGACATGTGCACCTATCTCCTGAACCTGATATCGAGGATAATGAATAAGAAACTTGGAGAAGAGATTTGCAGGTTCTATAAAGACAGCAAGATCCAGCAGCAAGTTAACAAGTATAACCATATGTCTAGGAATCATAAAAACCGTTGGAGCGTACGTCCCTGACTCATAGTTTTCTGCTTTAAAGATGGGTGTTGAGTCTGTTGACTGTTGATGTCATAAGCTAAACGACAAGGGAATCACATTTTTATAAGGCATTAATCAATGAATGCACATAAAATACCTAAATGAGACACATTGCAGACAAAAATCAACCAGGAAAGGTTCAAAAAGTCAGCTTCACACATGAACATAGATATCAGTGAAGAAGCCAATTCAATCACTAATCTTATAAGGAAACTGTTACAATGTGCTTATACATATGGCTATATTAGATATTCGAGCTTGACGTGTAAAACAATGGGAAAAAAGAAAGAAACCTGAAACTCAAATGGGTCACCTGAAGAAGAGTATTGATGATACACACAAAGGAGCTTTAGAACAAAAGCTCATCGCCGTCTTCTACATTAGGAAATGTGACACATTTGAACACTTTACACTTTCTACACAACACATATCCCACCTGTTATAACATTATGCAAGATTCACAAATCAGAGGAACCATTTCATAACATTGGGAAAAATCACAAACACTTAGGGCTGAGTAATTGTTGATCTAATTGAAATTACGAATACTTACAGCTTTACAAGTTGGGCAACGTCGATAGATTCTCTTGTTCTCAGATTTCACATTTGTTTTCTGACCTTTACAGAAATCGCAGAGTAACCATCCTTTCCCGTTACAGTCTTCGCACAAAATCGTGGCATCATCGTCTCCCTTCATGAAAATCCTCAAATCAATTTTCAAATTCGACAGATTCCGATTTCAGTTTCATCGACATTTGGTTTGGTACCTGTGACTGTTCGAGCTGGTGTTCTTGTTGCTGAAGTGGAACGCATCGTAAGGGCTTAAAGAGGTAATGGTAACGTCGTCGCGTCGACGTGGATGAAGCCGGCGACGGTGATGATGACGGCATGAGCCGTAAATAAAATGAATTTGGAGGCTGTAAGGTTATCCATGTCGCCATTTTGCTTTCTTCCACAATCCAACTTCGTGGCGGTTGATTCTCAGCACAAATTGTCAAATTCCTATGTTACAGTAATTATTGGGCCGATAATGGGTCAAGTCAAGGCCCATTAACTTGGATCAAACATAAACCCAATGTCCAACATCACTCACTGGACATTGGTGGTCTTGTTTCTAGAATCTCATGTTTCCATTTTCATGGTTCTTTCTACTTCTAAGTGAGAATTAACAAATGTGTGAACCGGTAATGTTTGGTGCAATCTAAGTAAATCGAAGGCTTAATTAAGACTGGTTTAGGTACAGTTTATTATCTGGTTCAGATCAAAAGGATCGAGTGATTTTGAGGTTGTTAGACATTGTAAACGAGTAATGGTGTTAGTTACTTCTTTAGCTCGAGCTCATCCCTTTGTAAGGGGTCAAAGCTGTGTTGTCTCTCTAAGATGAATCTAGTGGATTGCTAGAGAAGGATCATAGCTGAGACAAGGTTTCTCACACGAGGACCTGAACTCGTATAACTCTCATGTCTCCAGCTCTGTTTTCTGCATTTCTTAATATCATGTTCATATCTTGAGAGAAGTGAGTTAGTGGTGTTAAGAAGAAGACCGTTGTGGAATGGGCTGGAGAGACTGTTTCTTCGGTGTTGCGGTCTTCTTCTTAACACGTCGAGTGTGTGTGGACAATTTCCACAATATCAATAGATGCAAGAGCCACAACACATTTTGTTCTTCCCAAATCCATAACTAGTATTGAGGAAAGTTCACAATTTGTCTCAAACAGAGCAATTGAGTTCCCCTAAAGATAAAATGCAAACAAACAATCAAAGCCAAAAAAACAAGTATGCATGCAAACAAACAATCAAAGCCATAACAGCAGGTATCTCCAGCTGTTTTTTTATTTCTTGTTTAGTTGAAGAAGTACCACAAAACCCAAATGCTAAATATGTATGTATTCATGAAGAAGAATCTAACCAGTTTTAGAGAATACAACCAATATATTGACCCAATCAAGTGTTCTTCCAATTAGTAAACTATACCAGATTTTCATCTACTGGCTCGAATGTGGCGCGGCCAATTATGCCCCAGATTCGGGTGAATTCATCTCTTCTACAAATTCTTTAGTCATCTTCAAGAAACCTTCCATGTGAAGTTGCTTCCATTCCTTTGTAAAATGCAAAGCACAACAAGTCATGATCCAGAAAGACACACATAAAAGACCTAAATCTATGAACAAATCAAGATACCACACCTCGAAATCCCATGTACCATAAAGGTCAGGATCATCTTTCTTGGCCCATATGTAAGTTTTTGTTAGCAGTTTCACTGAACTATCCTATGGATTGAAGGAAAAAAAAAACATAAATTTCAACCCACTACATTTAAATCTGTAGAAATGGATAGAGAATGATCTGAAATGCCTCACAGTTAGCAAAACTTGAACACTCCTTCTTACATACTCAGTATCCTCAAACTCATCTAAAATCTGAAGTTCATGATCTGTGATTCCAAATAGTACCTACACACAAAATCAACACTAAGATTTAAAATCCCTAGGGATAGTTATATCTCCCAAATCTGATTCGAATCTTACAAACCTTGCCAGAGACTTTCTTGCACTCAGCTGGTAAAATCGCCGGATAAACACGTCCTTTGATGCTGAATCTATGACTGCAAAATCTCAAAATCCACAATCAATCTTCCAAAGAATTCGATTTCAACAAGCTAAATCGATCACAGAGAGAGAGAGAGCGAATCGTACAAATCAGGGAGGATTGCGGAGGAAGTTTGAGGGATACGGTCGATGAGGAGGCGGACGACGTCGTCCGCCATGAGACTGCCGTAGACGAATACACTGTGCATAGCCACTGGGCCACTCATCTTTTTCCGCTTGACTTGTGCGAGCCTTCGATATGTAACGTCTGCTATATACATACGTCACTGTCAGAATCTGCTTGAGTGAGCCCAAAAACAGAATCTATTTGGGCCTTCACAAAATGGGCATTAAATTATAGTTAGCAAAATAATTGCGACTCTGCTGGGGATCGAACTCAGAATCTCTGGTTTCGTAGACCAGCGCCTTATCCATTGGGCCACAGAGTCTTTTATGACTAATATCGGTATTTATAATTTATAAATACTTAACTATAACCTTGGAGAATCTCCAAAACGTCCATGAAAGGTTTCTCTATTAAGAACACTTTGAAGTAGAATTCAAAAATAAATTTAAAACCTTTCTAATTTTAGTAAGGAGAGAGTCGCAAATTATGTTTTTTTTCTCATCCCAAAACTTTGATTTTCTTCATTTTCATTTATAAAAAAGTTATTTTTAACATTTGGATCCATTTTCTAGATTACTTGCTTAGAAATCATTTGTTTTCCAGTAAAAAAGATACACACAAAATTGGTTTTGATAAAATGTCGAAAATTTCAGTTAATAGGAAAGACAAGTCATGAGGTCAAAAGGAAGAAGAGGCGGAGAAGAAGGAGAAGCGTTCGTAGAAAGAGGAGAACAAGAGACAATATTTTTTATAGAAACTCTTATTTCTCTTTATCCTCTTATTTCGCTTCCTTTACAGAAAATGAAAAATAGAGAAACCATTTTTGAACCTCGAAACACGTTTCTCTCTCTTTCGATTTCTTCCTAATCAAGTTTCTTTCTTGGCCTGAATCTTGAATCCTGAAGGAGAGAGAGCGAAAGAGAGACAAAGATGTGGTTGGCAAAGACCAATAACGTGGTAAACAAGGAAGGAGGATCGAGCGGAGTTGTAGCTGTTGCAATAGACAAAGACAAAGGCAGCCAACATGCTCTTAAATGGGCCGTTGATCATTTGTTGCAGAGAGGCCAATCTGTAATTCTTGTCCATGTCAAGCTTCGACCTTCTCCTTTAACCAATAGCCCTTCTCTTCATGCTTCCTCTGCAAGTAAACAAACCCTATCTTGTCCTTCTTCTTCGTTTTCTATATTTTCTTTCGTTTAATCGGTTGTTGATGGTTTGTGTTTTTGTTCAGAGCTGAGCCAAGATTCTTCATTGGTATGTAGAGATCCAGAAGGAATTTCCAAGGAGTTATTTCTTCCTTTCCGTTGCTTCTGCACCCGCAAAGATGTGAGTATTCTTGGTTTAGATTCTTCTCTGTTTGGCTTGTTTGTATCTATCTTAACGGTGTTGTGCAATAAAAACTTTCCACAGATTCAATGCCAAGATGTGTTACTTGAAGAGACCGATGTAGCCAAAGCATTGGTTGAATATGCAAACCAAGCCGCCATTGAGGTTTTAGTGGTTGGTTCCTCCAACAAAGGTGGCTTTCTAAGGTAGAAAATAACCTCTTCCTTAATCTTGATTCTCGATTCTTCATTAATGGTGGATTATTAAACTTTGCAGATTCAACAAGCCCACAGATATTCCAGGAACCATAACAAAAACAGCGCCTGATTTTTGCACGGTTTATGTCATATCCAAAGGAAAGATTCAAACAATGAGATCAGCTTCTCGTTCCGCGCCCATGGTTGCTCCTCTACGCAATCAAGTTCAACCACCTAGCTTAAAGCCACCTCAACCTATGCCTTCTACTTCCACTAACAGTATGCGAGGTTGTCAAAAACACACACACACACACACAAAACTTCTCTTCTTTTCCGCTTCTTTCACTTGTCGATTTCACCTTAAAGTTGCTATTTTATCTTCCTTTTTGCAGCTGAGAGGCGGTCTTTTGAGTCTAACCAACGTAGATCTGTTGAAGATCAGCAACGCAGGTCCATGGAGGATCAACAACGTAGGTCTATGGAGGATCAGTCAGAGTCCTTCAGGTAAACAAATTACTCTTGTGTTTTCATTTAGACCATAATCTTGAAACTGAAACTGAAACTCAATGGAACAAAACACAGATCTCCTTTTACTAGAAGAGGTAATGGAAGATCATACGGAGATCTATCAGTTCCAGAATCAGACATATCCTTTGTCAGCTCTGGAAGACCAAGCATTGACCGTATCTTCCCTAATCTGTATGACAACAATAATGATCCAAACCGAACTCCTCCAAGGCTATCAAATTACTCAGATATGGACTATGTTCCTAGCTTTGACTCCTCTAACTATGGAAGGAGATCAGTGGATATAAGCTCACCTACTAATTTCTCACAAGGCTCATTTGAGAGCGAAAGATTTTCATCCGCCTCTCAGACAATGGTGAGACTTATAAGCTTCCCCGTAAAATCGTTTGTTCGGTCTATAACATTTTGAAAATTACCTAAAGCAGGATGATGTAGAGGCTGAGATGAGGAGGCTTAAACTAGAGCTGAAGCAGACTATGGAAATGTATAGTACAGCTTGCAAAGAAGCACTCACAGCAAAACAGAAGGTATGGTTTCTGTAAAACAAGTGTTTATGGTTACGAAATCCGAATCTAAAAGTGTTTTGGCAATTTCAGGCAACGGAGCTTCAGCGTTGGAAGTTAGAAGAAGAGAGGAAACTAGAAGAGGCAAGACTTGCTGAAGAAGCAGCTCTGGCTATTGCAGAGAAAGAGAAAGCAAAGTCAAAAGCAGCTATGGAGGCAGCTGAAGCAGCTCAAAGGATTGCTGAATTAGAGGCTAAGAAGAGAGTTAATGCGGAAATGAAAGCTCTTAAGGAATCTGAGGAGAAAACTAAGGCTCTTACCGCTTTAGCAAACTCAGATGTTAGGTACAGGAAGTACTCCATTGACGAGATTGAGCGTGCCACCGAGTATTTTGCTGAGAAATATAAGATTGGAGAAGGTGGTTATGGACCTGTTTACAAATGTTATCTTGATCATACACCAGTGGCTGTTAAAGTTCTTCGTCCGGATGCAGCTCAAGGAAGATCTCAGTTTCAACAAGAGGTTGAGGTATTGAGCTGTATTAGGCATCCTAACATGGTTCTACTACTTGGAGCTTGCCCGGAATGCGGATGCTTAGTCTACGAGTTCATGGCTAACGGGAGCTTAGAAGACCGCCTTTTCAGACTAGGAAACAGTCCACCTCTCTCTTGGCGAATGAGGTTCAGAATCGCTGCAGAGATAGGTACTGGACTATTGTTCTTGCATCAGGCTAAACCAGAGCCTCTAGTTCATCGTGATCTCAAACCGGGAAACATCTTACTAGACCGTAACTTTGTCAGCAAGATATCTGATGTTGGTTTAGCTAGATTAGTCCCTCCATCAGTTGCAGACACAGTGACTCAATACCGTATGACTTCAACCGCTGGCACGTTCTGTTACATCGATCCAGAGTATCAACAAACAGGAATGTTAGGTGTAAAATCCGATATTTACTCGCTCGGCATTATGTTTCTACAGTTGATAACAGCAAAACCACCAATGGGTCTAACTCATTATGTTGAGAGAGCACTTGAGAAAGGAACTTTGGTTGATTTACTCGATCCAGCTGTTCCCGATTGGCCACTTGAAGACACCGCAGAGTTTGCTAAGTTAGCTCTTAAATGTTCAGAGCTAAGGCGAAAAGATAGACCTGATCTTGCTAAAGTTATATTACCAGAGCTTAACAGATTAAGAACACTTGCTGAAGAATCATCACATTCTTTAGTAGTCATTAATAGCCCTGGACCATCTCCAACCGGTAGCCAAAGCTCTGTGAAATTGGTGAGCAACCGATAAAGCTAAAAACCGAAACTCGAATTCGTTACTATATATTCATTCAGCTTATGTTTTCTTCTAACACTACACATTTGCAGGAACAGATGAGTGGTGCTTCTATCTCTGTGCCTCAATAAGAAATATTCATCTATACACAAGAGGATGTAATTACATGATTAAGATATAACTTATGTAGACAACAATCCATAATCTTCAACTTGCATGCTCTTAGTATAAGGAGATGCAATATTGAGTCTTTCCCTTGTAAAGAAAGTGTTCAAATTGTACAGATCTTGAGTATACAATCCAATTTACCATATATCTAGTTCAATATGGAAGAACTGGACTTTTATCTTTAATACTTTTAATTTTATATTAGATGATGCTAAGGTTTAATAATACATTTCAAAGATAATGATCGAGGTAAGGCGATAAACTTAACAAAGACCATATTTAAAGTTAGTTATCACCATTTCAAAGAAATATAAAGTGTTATGGTTTGATGTATCATAACTTATAAGCCATTTTAAGTGTTATGTGTTAAATAAATCCCAATAGTCTTTAGCACTATCCCAACACCATAATACTCGAGAAAAGATAAGCAATATGTAGGGATCTTTGTAAAGAACCATAAGCCCCCAAAAAAAATAATATAGTAAAATTTCATTGACATATGTTGGGGTCGGTTTTCACCCACTCAACATTAACGTCCGAAGGCAAGGTGACTAAAAAAATGGTCCTCCGGATCTCGGCGAAGGAGCAACAAGACTGAAGTCTTCCCGGTGCAAAACATGCGGTAGTTAAATGTATCTAGACAAAGCAGACAATGGACCGGAAAGGAGCCGACCACGTGCTCGGACCGCATCGGGCCGATCACGTACTCGGCACCATGAGGTGCGATCACGTGCTCGCAGACAAGCGACCACGCCTTCGCCGAAACCAGCCGATCCCGTGCTCGCCAAGACCAGACGACCACGGCCTCTCCTGTGCTGCTGATCACACCCTCGGTCCAATACAGTCTTCGGCCCAATGACGAGAAGATAGCCCAGCCGCATACGGCCCACATTGATGCAACCGACTCAGCGAAGCAATTCCGCAAGACTTAGGAATGTTCACGCCTTAGAGATAGTATATATAGTCGATGTAAAAACCCTTGTAAAGGATCCGCAATCACATACACAATCTTATACTCAAACTTTTACATAGCAATAACAAAAAACTCTTACTCATCTCTCATGATCTTAGCTAACCCTAGAAATCTCTTCCTCTTCACGAACCCTTACAAATCTAATTGTGTTAGTTCCGACTCCCACAGTTTGGCGCCGTCTGTGGGGAGCTAGAGAATTTCTGACACAAGAAAGCAAGGTTTCGCAGCACCACCAAGATGTCCGAGTAACAACAAAGACGAAAGAACGGGATCCTCGCCTCACGAGAGCAGCGAGGAAAAGGAAAACTCAGGAAAGCGCCGCCTCACGCACAACAACCCAGCGGATATCACGGAGATCAAGATATACTTGATGTGCTCATGAAGAAAGCACAGGATCAGGAAAAAATACCATGAGGCTATGACGAACGAATCACAGACGCTCGTAAGACATCGCAAAAGAACTCGTGTCCGTCCAACGCGCCTCAACTTCATCACGCCCCGAGTCATTCGAAGGATTCGACATGAGAAGCTACCACCTCGAACCGATCGTATTGACCCAGAAGATCTGCCTCCACCACCGCCTCATCAGGAATCTGATGGAACTCTCGAGCGAGCAGTGGGAGAATCGGACGAAGATCAACCCCCTCGGAGACGCATCCGAACTAAGGCAGCTGCTTACAACACCATCGCTAATGGAGAAGAAGCTCCAACCATGGCAAAGCCTTACAGGAGGGAGCAGAAGCGAAAGGCTCCACAAGGCTCCCAAAGCGAAGAGGTCGCAGCTAAAAGCCCGATTTAGACCATGTCGCTTCGACCTAAGGACTACTAAGCTACAGATGTACCGGAAGCACGGGAAGGCTCCCTGGTCGCTCACGCCCTAGAGAAGGCATGAAACACCCCTTTCGCTGAAAGCATCTCAAGGGCCAAAATCTCGATCCGAGAAGAATCAGCCTTAAGCTACGAAGGAACCTCCGACCCAACTGATCATCTAATGGAGTTCGAGGTAGCCTTAGGGAGGGCAAATTTCAAAGAAGCCGAGAAGGACGTCCGGCCATCGCAAACTGTTCGTAGAAAGCCTCAAGGGGCCTGCCCTCCAGTGGTTCTACAAACTGGAGAGGAATTCGATCCACAACTTCCACCAACTTTCTGAGATGTTCGTACAACACTACAACATCTTCGCTGAGCGAAAGATTTACGACGCAGAGCTATGGACCAACAAGCAAGGAGAGCGAAAGCTTGCGAGTTTTCCTGACGAGGTTCAAAAATACTCTGTCAAAGGTAGATGGAATAAGCAATACATCTGCACTGGAAGCCTTAAGAGGAGCAGTTAAATGCCCATCTCCGTTTTGGTATGAACTCACCATCAATCCTCCGACAACGGTTCAAGATGCTCTTCACCGTGCAGCTGATTTTGCCCGAAGTGAAGAAGAGCTCCGTGCCAAGAGAGGAGGAAGAACTAAGCAGGCGGGCGAACCTTCTCAGATTTCAGCCCCGGCTGCACCAAAGAAAGGTAATCCCGCCTTCGTCCAGTTCGAAGGGGGAGCAGGAGGAGCTCACAATTACCAACTCAAAAAACCCGGATATGGTAGAGGCCGAGACCGCGGTCGTGGTCGCGGCAGAGGAAACTTCACATGGGTTAGAGACCCGAAGGAGTACGACGAAAAGCTATACTGTGAATTCCACAAGACAACAGGGCATTCGACTGCGAGGTACCGCGAGTTAGGACGACAGCTGGCTGCTAAGCTGGCAGAGGGCACTCTCAAAGGTAACATCAGCCTGGCGGACTTCAAACCAGAAGAAAAGGCTCAAGACGTCACCGAGGTTCAGACCGAAAATCCTCGGCGACAACGTCGTGGAGACAACCCCGAGAGCGGGAACCCGCAAGGCACTATCAACGTGATCATGGGAGGGTCGCAGATCTTGCGGCCGACAATGTAATCTGCGATCGAGGCTTACTAGAGACGCCGAGGTCTGTGCCAACATCTCCGCACTTCGAGGGCAAAGCGTGCAAAACCCCGTCACTTTTGGCGAAGAGGATGCCGAAGGCATTGACCATCCACATAACGATCCTCTGGTAATCAACCTGACTATCTTCGACTTCAACGTTGCTCAAGTCCTCATCGATACTGGAAGCTCAGTGGACGTTATCTTCAAGGATGCGCTCGAAAAAATGAAGATCGACCTCTCACTCGTCAGAAGGCAACCAAAGCCTATAACAGGCTTCTCTGGTGAGACAACTTTGACAATGGGAACTATTCGCCTGCTAGTCCAAGCTGGAGGCGTCAAGAAGATGGTGAACTTCACGGTGTCTGATCATCCCGCCATTTACAACGCAATTATGGGAACGCCATGGCTCAATCAAATGCGAGCCGTACCATCATCTTACCACATGTGCTTAAAATTCCCGGTGACGGCAGATAAAACAATCTACGGCAATCAAAGAGATTCCCGCATGTGTTTCTTGGCAGCGCACAAGCTGCATAATCGCGAGGAGAACGATGACTCAAACCCAATGACTCATGAAGAAAGGGAAGACAGCCCGACCTCACAGGGGCCGTGGAAGAAAGCAAAAAACAATCCCAATCCGGTGAAAGACCTTGCTAACCTCTTATAGCAATTACAGATCGCAGACGGTCGTCAGTAAGAAGAAACTCGCGAACCCGTGATCTCTGGGGTGTATCGACGAGCAGCACCTGAGAGATGTGTCAAGTCGGAGCTGCCCTTAACGAAATACTCAAAACAAAGCTAGTGGCTTTCCTTCGGAAGAACGCCAACGCCTTTGCTCGAACGCCGAAGATATGCCGAGATAGATATCAACATCACCAGCCACGAACTCAATGTTGATCCGACATTTAAACCCGCCAAACGTAAAAGAAGGAAGTTGGGTCCTGAACGGGCAAAGGCTGTTAACGCAAAGTCGACAGTGCTCCTGCGAGTTGGGTCGATAACCGAGGTCAAGTATCCCGACTGCCTCGCCAACCCGGCCGTGGTAAAAAAAAGAATGAGAAGTGGCGCTGTCGCCGACTTCACGGATCTTAACAAAGCCTGCCCGAAAGACAGCTTCCCTTACCTCACATTGACCGCTTAGTGGAAGCAACAGCAGCAACAAGCTCCTTAGCTTCATGGACGCTTTCTCGCTACAACCAGATCCCGATGCACCCCGAAGATCGTGAGAAGACAGCTTTCATTACGGCATCGGGGCATCTATCGCTACAAGGTAATGCCCTTTGGCCCGAAAAAACGCAGGAGCAACGTATCAAAGGCTAGTGAACAAGATGTTCCAGAACCAGTTAGGAAAGATTATGGAGGTTTACATTGATGACATGCTCGCTAAGTCACTCAAAGAAGAAGACCACATCACCCATCCGGAAGAGTTCTTCAACCAGCTAAACCTCCACAACATGAAGTCAATCCAACGAGTGTAGATTTGCTGTGACTTCGGTGAGTTCCTTGGGTACCTAGTCACTTGTCGAGGCATCGAGCCAACCCGAAGCAGATCGATGCATCGATCCAGATGGCCTCTCCAAAGAACAAACGCGAGGTACAGAGGTTAATCTGGGAGAGTGGCTGCACTCAATCGGTTTATTTCACGCTCCATCGACAAGTGTCTTCCCTTCTACAACACTCTACGAGGAAACAAACAATTCAATGGTCGAAAAAAATGCGAAGACGCCTTCAAACAGCTCAAGGAATACCTGGCAACGCCACCTATCCTTGCTAAGCCAGTGATCGGAGAACCTCTCTTCCTCTACATTGTTGTTTTCAGACAGCAGCCGCTGTCTCAGCGGGAGGAAAGAAGCGAGCAGAGGCCTATCTTCTATGTGAGTAAAACACTCACGGACGCCGAGACAAGATACCCTCAATCGGAAAAGCTGGCGCCTCCGTCCTCATGGCATCGAGAAAGCTAAGACCTTACTTTCAATCTCATTCAATTATTGTCCTTAGTACTTTCCTCGCCATCGATCAGTTTTACATAAGTCAATCTGGCAGGTTAGCCAAGTGGGCTGTGGAGCTCAGCGCATATATAGAATACAAGGGGCGATCTTGCAACAAGTCACAAGTGCTAGCAGATTTCCTCATAGAGCTCCCTGAAGACAAAAATCCGGAGGAGGTACAGCCCGGCATCTGGCAGCTATACGTCGACGGCTCGTCTTCAAAGAATGGTTCCGGAATTGGAATACGATTAGTGTCGCCAACCGGAGAGGCCCTTGAGCAATCATTTCGACTTGGATTTAAAGCCTCTAACAACGGCGGAATATGACGCCGTCAGCCGCATGAGGCTCGCCTAAGGATCGCGAATTGAACACATCCACGCTTTCGACTCAACCGGTGACCGGGCCAGCGGTGAGTACATCGCAAAGCGATGATCGCATGGAGGCTTATCTCGAAGATAGTAAAAAACCTCGCCATTCCGAGAATTTGCCCTTACAAAGATTCCCGTAAATGAAAACATGGACGCCGACGCATTGCCAACCTAGCTTCCGCCACTACTACGCCGGAAGACCCGCCCAAACGGATCATTCCAATAATTCATTGAATTTCAAAGATTCAACAGGATGTGTCGCCGCCATCTTAACACGCTCTCAAGCAGCAACGCAGCGAGCACCAAGCGATTAACGAATGACAGTATAATCACCAAATCCCAGACACCAATATGCACGACGCACCAGCCCGGCAGTTCTAATGGACGCGGATATCGGAGAAGCAGAATCACGGCCGGACAAGTCATGGATCGACGAGATACGCGAGTACATTGCCGATGGTAAATTGCCCAAGAGCAAATAAGTGAAGAAAGCTCGACGTTATGTTCTACTTGATGGAAACCTCTTCAGATGGGGTTTCTCCGGTCCTATGCTTCACCGTGGAAGGACAAGAAGCAAGGTTAATAATGGAAGAAGTCCACAGCGGGTCCTCGGGCAATCACTCGAGAGGCAAAGCACTTGCGATCAAAATCAAGAGACATGGTCACTTCTGGCCTACTATAGTAAGCGATTGCATGAAATTCTCAGCCAAGTGTGAGAAGTGCCAGAGACACGCTCCGAAGATCCATCAACCAACCACGATACTCTCCTCTGTCACATCGCCGTACTCGTTGAGGAGATGGGCCATGGACATTGTTGGACCACTGCACCCGCCAAAACAGGCTTATTCTTGCTTGTGCTAACAGATCACTTCTCCAAGTCGGTAGCAGCTGAAGCCTCCATAAACATCAAAGACGTGCAAGTGGAAAGCTTTGTCTGGAAAAACATCATATGTCGTCACGGAGTTCCATACGAGATCGTTACAGACAACGGTTCGCAGTTTATATCCAACCGGTTCGAGACATTCTGTTAGAAATGGAACATCCGTCTTAGCAAATCCACGCCTTGCTACCCCCAAGGTAACGGTCAAGCAGAAGCTATCAACAAGATGATCCTTGATGGCCTTAAAAAGCACTTAGAGGCAAAAAAGGGCCGTTGGGTCGATTTAATTAGAAGGAGTTTTGTGGTCCCACCGCACCACTCTCGACGAGCAACAAAGTAAACTCCTTTCGCCCTTGTCTATGGAACCGAATCCGCATTCCATCCAAAATCTGTTCGCCCGGGTACGACGCCAACTATTACCTATCAACAAACAAATCAACCGGTCAATGCTTATCGACGCATTGGATTTCCTCGATGGCGGCGACCAAGCACTCATTCGGATTACCAACTACCAGAGCGCAGCCTCAAAGTATTACAACTCCAGAGTCCGAGAGAGACGTTTCTGCACAGGCGACTTAGTTCTGCGTGAGGTGTTCCAGAACACAGCAGAGCCAAACGCAGGCAAGCTCGGCACCAATTGGGAAGGCCCATACAAAGTCACAACAGGCATTCGTCCCAGAGGTTAGGAGCTCGCCACCACGACAGCACTCCCATCCTTAACTCTTGAACGCTAAGCACCAAGAAGTACTATCACTAGTCTTCTCACAAAAGGAAATTGAACTACGAGGCGACTTGATCCCCGCAAAGTGGCACGTAGGCAGCTTGTCTTCGGACGGTTAATTGCCCCCCTCCGTCAAAAGGGGGGGGATTACACGTTTCACAAAGCCTCGTCTCCGGATGAGCTCCACTGATCTCCTCCGCCTTAGGAGGGGAGTAAGTGTTTCCATAAGCCTCGTCTCCGGATGAGCCCACATGACCTCTTCCGCCTTAAGGGGGGGAGTAAGTGTTTCCATAAGCCTTGTCTCCGAACAAGCTCAATCTCTGTAGACAATATTCAGTTCCCTCCTTCGTCTAAAAAGAGGGGGAGTGGGTACCTCTTCTGACTACACCATCACCTCAATATTAAACACTTGGCACAAACCTCTATGTCCATCAGGGACCTCTCAAAGCTTCAACCAAGTAGAGTCGTTCCACATTCATTGCGGCTGGCCACAGTGATGATGCGGGAATACGAACACAATGACATCCAGCATCGGATCCAAAGCGCGCTATATAAGTATCGAGTTCAAGATCATGGATTTAACCCAAACTGATCACTCAAAAACCCAACAAGCATCGTTGGTAAAAAGCAATGCCAATGATTTGTTCGCATGTACCTTAACAAATATTCAGAAAACCCAGGTGCCACGCTGGTAAAACTTATGGTGTATATGTTCTGGGACAGACGTGTCTAGAGAACAGCACCATTCTGCAAAGCCCAACAGCAACGTTGGCAGATAAAGAGCGTGAGCGCATGTGCGTTTTCTCTACTAAACAAAGCCTCATTCACGAGCAAACAGAGCCTCATTCATGAGCAAACAAAGCCTCATTTATGAGCAAACGAAGCCTCATTCATGAGCAAAAAATAAACCAACAACGGTATTGGCAAACGCATGGCAACAACGGTATTGGCAAACGCATGGCAACAACGCTGCCTAAAAATATTCCTAAGCATAGGGAAACATCTGAAGCAAGTACATTGTGCAAAAAACCATCACGGTTTATCATAAGAAACAAAAACTATGATCATTGTCATCCCGCACAACATCCAAAAAAGCAGCAAGGATACAAACCATCCAATACTGCAACCCAGAATCATCAAATCCGATACAAAAACAAAAGGACTAAAAATAAACTAAGAAAGGTGGTCACTCATCAGCTTCCTCATCCTCATCAAACTACCTCATCGTCCTCTGAGATCTCCAAGACTTGCTCACACCAGAGACAAGCTCGCTAAAATCGGATCTTCCTCTCAACCAAAAGTGCCTCCGCAGCATCCATCGCCGCCCATCAAACTGGCGAAAACGATCTATGAACTCCAAATTCGCGATCAATCTCAAAGCAAGGTCGAGCATGTTGTCTTTCGCTATCCCTCCAATCCTATCAAGCCCAGTCGGCTCTGCCTGACCAGCAGCCTGCGAACTGCCTCTCTCGCGATCTTGGCATCCCCTCTGACCTCGATTCAATAGCTTACCCCTAAGCACAGCAATCTCCTCCTTGTCTTCGGCTACTCAAAGACGCTCTCGACACTTGCTACTCAACTCTTCCTCCCTCTTCTTCACGTAAGCAATGTCATCCTCAAGAGCTAGGTTCCTCTCAAAGAAGCTCGACGTTGGTCTCTTTGACCTGAAGCTCCTCGTCATGAGAGAGAGAATCCTCTTCAAAGCAAAAGGCCAGCTGGTCTAGCTGAGCGGAAAGCTGCATACAGAAAAGAGCAAAGAGGATCATATTAAAATCAAGAGAGTTTTAAGTAACAATAACAAGCACGAAGAAAATCCGAACCTCGGAAACATTGGCCTTCGCCAGCGCGAAAGCCCTCCCGCTGGAACCAAGAGTCGGAGGGGACGATATCACAGAAAAGCAGGAGAAGAACCCGTCTTCTGCCGCTTCGGAGGTGCTCTATCGGGAGTACGTCTCGCCTTGCCCTCTGACGTTAGGGCTCTCTTCCGCGACTGCTCACGACGCATCACAATCTCGTCAGGGGTAAGGTCAAGAGCATGAGAACGTCGTACCGGAACAGCAGGAGTCTTGGGCGCGGCGGCCGACGGGCTTCGCTTCGCGAAAGCACGTTTCATCGGAACCGCAGCCGACGACGCTGCCGCTTCGCTCGCTGATAGAAGTAAACCCTAGGAGCACTCGCCCAAGAACCTTCCCGGAAGATCCTCGTGGAAAGCGCTCTGATCCTCTTCCGACGAGTAAAAAGACTTTACCGACCGCTGTTCTCTAAGCAAGAACGCCATGGATGGCCGCGCTCCCGCCGACCGTCTGAAATGCGTTTCACCGCAAAGAAAAAAAAAAAAAAAAACAATCTGCAAATTACTACACAAAACCTGGACGCGACATTTAAAAATATTTATGGAGATGAAATTACCTCTCTTCTCCCAAATGCCCTAACAAGGGAGATATGATCCGCCTCAATGGTCCTCTCTAAAATCTCAACGAAGAAGAATCGATCCTCGGTGGTCGTCCCTGCTCGGGGAACCCGTCGATGAGCTGCAGGCCCCGAAGTCGGAGAAACCAAATACCTAAGTTCCTCAAGACGCCACGAGGCCTGAAGTCTAAAAGGCAGGAGAGCTGCTCGGTGCTAATCTTCGCGTTGCACTCCGCCGAGCACGTAGATACCAATGATATGCCTTAACCCCCTAGGGTTGATCCGAGGAAGGAGATGCCATTCGCCTCTAGGAAACGAAGAAGGAAGTTGGTATCGGAAACCACAAGAAGCAAGGCTCAACGAAATTCTCAGACAAAGTAAAAGTATCCCGGAGGCGGAGCATCGGCTCGCTGGGTAATCGGGAACAACTAGCCTGATCTCGTCCGAAATCGTGACCTCTCCCGCAAAGCTGCAGCGACTCCTCGTCGGAAAGAGTGGATCCCGGAGGATCCGGACGCTTCTTCTTCTTGACTACCGCAGGTTGATCAACCTCTGCAAAGGTTGCATCACTGCCGCCCTCATCATCGGAAGAGAAGAAAAATTTGACGACAGGTGGCATCACTGCACCACCGAGAGCCCCGGTCCTCGCCATTAAGGGGAAGGAGAGTTCAATTCCTCCGCTATAACCATCAAGTCTTCGCCCCCACTTCGCTCGGAAGCGACCGCAGGCTCGGTCCCGCTCACAGCGACCACGGGCTCGGTACCACTCGAACCCGTGAGCACGTGCTCGGTCTCGCTCGAGCCCGCGAGCTCGCACTCGGCCCCTCTCGAAGCCGCGACCACGAGGTCGGCTCGGACGGATGGCGCGACCGCGGGGTCGGATCGGTCGCACGGCGCGACCACGGGCTCGGCTTGGTCGGGTGGCGCGACGGCGGGGCTGTCCCGAAGCAACGGCGCGATAGCATCCTCGAATGTGGTTTGCTCCATAACAACAAGTCTATCTACACAAAAGTCAACGAGATGGATCTAGGGTCAAGAATTTTCAACAATCAATCAAGAGTTCTATTTCTTCTCCAAAAGCATTTAAAATCAAAATCACAAGGGTTGTTCTAAGGCTCAACACAAGGATTGCTCCATCAACCATCAAAGCTTAGAAATCAACAAGCTACCAAGGATTCAAGGATTCTCCTAAGCAATCAACAACACAACATAGAAAACATTGATTCTCCATGAAAGAAGTCTAGATCTATGACCTTGGATTTTCAAAGAAGCTATGGGGACTTAGAAAAATTTATGCAAAAGGAGTCAATGAGGAAACTCACCAAAGAAGAAAGGTGAGAGATGGCGGCGCGAGCTCGGCGTCGGAGGTAGCGTGAGTCTCCGATCGGTGGCGTCGTGAAGCTCGAGGTCGGCTAAAGCCCTAGTCGTCATGCACACGATGGCAATGGGGAGGCAAAACAAAACCCTAACAAACAAATAGAGAAGAAAGGGGAGGAAGAGAAAGAAAGAAAAAGTCAAAACCTTATCTCTTCAAAGGAAAGGATATTAACTCTTTCTCCCACCAAGAGGGTCCCGGCTCCATTCAAAAAATGCTCTTGCCTCCAGAAATCACCTGGCTATCGCCCGGAAACATTGTTGACGCTAGAAATCGCGACGCGGAGTCTTAAAACCTCCATAAGGAATGCGAAGTCTTAAAACCTTCGGGAAAAAAAAAAAAAAAAAAAATTTATATATATATGATCAAGATCATCATCTCTGCAGAAAACGCAGCAGCTTCAGCGAAAACGGCACCATGAGGTGCGACCACGTGCTCGCAGACAAGCGACCACGTCTTCGCCGAAACCAGCCGATCCCGTGCTCGCCAAGACCAGACGACCACGGCCTCTCCTGTGCTGCTGATCACACCCTCGGTCCAATACAGTCTTCGGCCCAATGACGAGAAGATAGCCCGGTCCAAACACGAAGCCCACATTGATGCAACCGACTCAAGCGCAGCAATTCCGCGAAGACTTAGGAATGTTCAGCCGCCTTAGAGATAGTATATATAGTCGATGTAAAAACCCTTGTAAAGGATCCGCAATCACATACACAATCTTATACTCAAACTTTTACATAGCAATAACAAAAAACTCTTACTCATCTCTTGCGATCTTAGCTAACCCTAGAAATCTCTTCCTCTTCACGAACCCTTACAAATCTAATTGTGTTAGTTCCGACTCCCACAACATATTCCAGACTCCACATATGAATTAAAAGAATGTTAAACGATATGGTAATATATAACGAGGCAAGAATAAAATTATTGGGAAGTTGTTCAGAAACGTCAAAATCTTTTATAATTTCCGGAACTCTCCAAAAAATCAATACTTGGATACACCGGAATTGTGCTTTGCTTGTTTGGTTTGCTCTACGGTGGTTTTTGGAGAATATATATGAGGAAAATATTCAAGTTGCCGAGTTATAACTTCTGTTGTGGGAGACCTGTGAATTTGGACTTTGTGATATAAAAAGGGTGAATTTGGGGAATGGTATGTTTTTTAAACATAATAGGTGAGATAAGTCGGATACTATTCATAATTAGTAAAGTGAGCCAAATACACTTTTCAGCACTGTTTAATATTCAATTTTACACTTGAAAAAATCAAATATTTACATATATGCTATTCTTCTTTATTTTCCTCTTATTTGATTATTCATTTTTCTTTTTTTTTTCTATCTCCTTTTATCTTCTTCCAATTATTGTTTTCTTTAAATATAATACAAATAAGTTATCAAAAATTTATAAAAAAACAAAAAAAAATCTTTCATGTTTTTAGTGAACTTAACGAGATCCATTTTGTAGAGATGTTCAACCAAAAAAATCTTGCATACACCGTCGCAACCACCGTCTCGTACACTGTTTCGTATACAACTATGTTCCGTACATCACTATGTCTTGTATCCTGTACACTATCATATCTTGTCCATTGTCATATCTTGTCTACAGCCATATCTTGTACGTTGTTATATCTTGTACACTACCATATCTTGTACACTGTCATATTTTATATACTGTCATATCTTGTACACCATCATGTCGTATACCGTCATCTCTAATACACACCATCATTTTGTATCCTATCATATAGTCATGTACACAAACCCGTTACATCATCCCTGTACAATGCCATGTTTGCATAACATTTGTAAATCATCTTGTACACCACCAAATCCCGTATACCATCTTTAACATCATCATAGATCGTATACCATTATGTACAATATCATATCTTTACATCATCTTGTATATGATCTTATGCATCATCTTGTTTGGCTTTCTTTCCGATATTTTCATATCGCGTATACTATCTTGTACACTTCTATATCTCGTATACCATTTTGTACACTACCATATCGAGTACACTATCTTGTACACTGTCATATCACGTACACTATCTTGTACACTGTCATATTCCGTATACCGTCATGTACATTATCATATCTATTGTTGAGTTGAAATATGTTAAAATGGTGTATTTCAACTTGACAAAATATAACAAAATAAATCTCTTTAGATTTGTAAAAAGAAAGTAAGGAATAAAAATTTGTCATTATAATATTTTTAGATAAATGTGTAATAAAATCAGGTTTAAATAATTTATAACTTTAAATTTAAGAAAGAGAAAACCAAAAAAAGAAAGAAAAAAATAATAAAAAAAAATAAAAAATAAAAATAAAAAAAAGCGTGACCATATCCAGTACCCTATTTTGTACACTGCCATATCGCGTACACCATCTTGTATACTGTCGTATTCCGTATACCGTCTTGTACACTATCATATCTATTGTTGAGTTGAAATATGTTAAAATGGTGTGTTTCAACCTGACAAAATATAACAAAATATATCTCTTTAGATTTGTAAAAAGAAAATAAAGAATAAAAATTTGTCATTATAATTTTTTTTATGATAAATGTGTAATAAAATCAGGTTTAAATAATTTATAACTTTAAATTTAAGAAAGAAAAAACCAAAAGAAGAAGGAGAAAAGAATTTTAAAAAAATAATAGGAAAGAGAAAATGTTTTTCTTGTATCCCACGAGCTGGTGACGTGTTTTTTTCATGAGATGAACAGAATAGTATGGTCATTAACTCTATCTCTATCTCACACTCAATTCCTCTCACATCTACAATGAAATATTTTTTTATCAAATTGTAAATAGTAGGTGGTCCTTTCCACTAATTAAGTTCAAAAAAAACATCTCATTCCTCAAACTATCCCTATACAAAAATAGGATAAATGAATAATTTTGGGAAGCAAAATAATTTTACTCGGAAAAAAGAAAATAGCATGTACGTGTCTTTGATATGAAGAGATTTCTAGACAAGCATGGTTCTTGCTCAAATGAACATGATAAGATATAAATTAAAATAGTTCATTGAGTTTTATTTAGATACAATAACTATAAAAGAGGGAAGAACTAATTTAGGACCACCAAGATAAAATTGATTTTTGATTGATTCATGAAAAGAGAAAGAGGAGAGTTGCTCAAAGTTAAAGACATTGATGTTAATTACATAACTATATATATGAACTACTTGCTAGAAACCTAGTTACTTAGGCTCTTATTGGTAACATGAGTTACTAATGATGTTCTTTGAGTTATGCCTATAACTCAACCAAATTTCAAAAATATTACCAATCATGATATTTTTAAAAAAATTAAAATTGAGTTTGAGTTAGAATGATGTATGGTTGATGCACAATTTTGATGTATGTCCTTTGTAAAAGTGTTAACTCAAAAGATTTCTCAACATCAAGGAAAATCTTGTGTGGTATGTTTGAGTTATGAAATTCCAACATTTTTTTTTTTGCTATTTTTGTTTTTAAAATATTTTCAACAAATTATTTTTTAAAAATCAACAATATCATTACTTTTGTAACATAAAATCAAAATAACATATCATATCTTGGTCAAAGATTTTATTTTATTTACGTCATTAGTTTTTTAATACTAAATCACAGAAATATTTTTATTTTTTTCTTTCCAATTATTAAACTTATAATAAATATTATTATCATTAGTTTAAATTAAATTAAATTTTAATAATATATACTGCAAGTCTATAACTAAACATCATAAAATTTATCAGTCAGTTGTTTTGACAAAAATATAACTCATATTTTTACTATAAACTTACCACATAAATCTACTGTAACTCAAGTTTAATACTACATATTTTCTACTGTAAATTACATCAAATTATGTCATATATAGCAACTCAAGTTTGATACTACATATTACTAGTCGGAGCCATAGGATCTAAACATGGGCTTGTGGTTTTATTTTATTGAGTTTGATGTGATGTGTTTCAATATGATAGAGTCAAAATTTTCTTTTTTGGCACGTTGTATTCGTATCGATAAAGAAAATGTGCTTGTCAAACATGCGGCTAACGGTAAAACATTTGTTTTGTACCTTTACAATTGCAACACATATAAATAGGTATTTCATGTTTGTCGGCGTTCACTTGTAGATTTTAAAATGGTTTTTAGATAAATGTTGGTTTTTAGTTTTTGGATTTTACAAAAAAAAAATTATAGATAGAAACGAAAAAAAATGTCTCTTTTGAAAAATGGAAAAATTTGGTGAGAATCAACAAAAACTAGTGTAGACAAAAAAACCAAGGGCTTAATAAATACGCGTAGATCGGTGAAACGGTTTAAGTTTTGAGTATCCAAGTGTCCCGAGAGTTTCCGATGTTCCCGTTGGAAGACCCTTAAATCGGGTCGAGAGGTCTCTTTTGCCAACTGTGCAGCCATATGTCATTTTCTAATTGGTCGTTTGGTAAATATAAAAATATATATATATATATAAAAAAGTTAAGATTAGACTAAAAAGAAAATAAATTTAAAAAAAATGCGGAACGAAGACTGACACGACTTTTCTTCTCTATTTATCTTCCTTTGTTCCTTCTCTCTCACATCCTCCTTCGTCGTTGTGGTCAGCCTTCTCTTCTCTCTCGCTTTAGATTAATCAATCGTCTTCTAGATTAGGTAATTTACCAATCCGATGTTATCTTTCTCTCCCTTCTCTGCTTGCGAAATCAGTATATTAGCTTGTTTCTTGTGGTAAATTCGCAACTCTTATGGTCAGATTTTGACCCAATAATCACGACTTTGGTTGATTTAAAAATTCAGTTTTTTTGGGTTTCTACCTCTTTTGCACGACGTAACATTAAATGGGCTTTCGTTTTTATTCTAACTCTTACTTTTCCATGATCGATTAGTTGGTTTTTATTTTTCCTTTTTTGAATGTTTTTTTTTGTTGTTGTTGGCATTGAAACTGGTTTTAACGATCTTGATGATAGAGTGACTCTGAAGTAAAATCTTCTATTTTTGTTTATTGTGGTCTGAATCAATTAATGAGTTCTCTATGTTTATTTAATGTTGAGGTTAAATATAGAAGTGCCTAAAGATGATTGCTTTTTAGAGCAATTTCCTCATATAAACCATAAATAGAAGTTTCTTAAGATTTGAGATACATATGAAAATTTTGGTAGTGTGTATGGAATCAATAAAGTTTCTTAAAGTAGACATCTTTTACACTTTATATCTAAGTCTTATTTTTGTTTGTTTGTTATACAGATCAATGCCTTGTGATTAGCTGTTCAAAGTTTGCATCTTTCATCAGTGCTGCTTACAAGTTGTTGTATCGTATAATTGGGAAAATGATCGACGGACCAAAGTTCAATGGGTTCATGGGAGGAAATAATCACAACAATAACAATAATTACTATGAACTCCATCAAAAACTTGAAGGTTCTAACATGTCTATTGATAGTTTACATACAAGTACTGTTGGTGATTCTGTTGCAACGTCAAGATATAACAGTAGTGTTGGCTCCTGTGATTCTAAAACCCACATTTTAGGCCATCCTGGTCTAGGACCAGTGCGTCAAAATTACACTGGCACTACAGAAAATAGTGTGCATCGTCCAGGAAACCACGAACTTAACGATGACGCTCTAGCACAAGCTTTGATGGATACTAGATATCCGGTTGAAGGTTTGGCGGAGTTCGATGAGTGGACTATTGATTTAAAGAAGCTACATATGGGTCCTGCTTTTGCTCAAGGAGCCTTTGGTAAGCTTTATCGAGGAACATATAATTGGGAGGATGTGGCCATTAAGATACTTGAGAGGCCTGAAAATGATCCAGAGAAGGCACAACTGTTGGAACAACAATTTCAGCAGGAGGTGATGATGCTTGCAACGTTGAAGCATCCCAATATTGTCAGGTTTATTGGTGCCTGCCGTAGATCAATGGTCTGTTGCATTGTTACAGAATATGCTAAGGGAGGGTCATTGAGACAGTTTTTGACAAAGAGACAAAATCGAGCAGTGCCCTTGAAACTGGCAGTTAAGCAGGCGTTGGATGTTGCTACTGGAATGGCATATGTGCATGGACTTGGTTATATTCACAGAGATTTGAAATCTGATAATCTTCTTATTTCCGGGGATAGATCCATCAAAATTGCTGATTTTGGTGTTGCTAGGATCGAAGTCAAAACAGAAGGAATGACTCCAGAGACAGGGACTTACCGTTGGATGGCCCCGTAAGTCTATATATATCTTATTCTATACATTCTGCTACATTAATTTCCGTTTTCTGGTTTGTTTGGTTTCGTTCAATAGATCATTGCTTTGAATATGGTATGTTACATTGTTCATATCAGCCTATCAATTCTAGTTGAATATAATGCCTGCCAAGTGTTAATATCTAGTATGAGATATGAAAATACTTCCTTGTGCATAACTAATCTCTAAGTTTTCATGTTGGCAACCATGCGCATTACACTGCACATACATTGGTACAAATCAATAGTTTTCAACTTTTATGATGCATAACATTTCTTGCATTTTTCTGCTATTACATGTATCATGCATTATAAGGCAACAGTAACATTCCATAAGATTTCGGGTATTTGTTCAATTACATTCTGACTGCTTAAGTTGTCTAACCCATATCTCTGTAGCGCAATAGTATCTGGTTGGTTATTTTGGTACCTAGTGAAGTCACCTCTATGTTATTAAAGTGGCTAATGAGCTTTGGTCTCTATGACTATTAATCTCATGCAAAGCAATTCATAACTCTAAGTAAAGAGTATCATAGGAACATAGGCAATTTCTGCCTTTTTCCAAAGAAGAAAGGCAGATTCTGTCTTTTTTTCAAAGAAGAAAGGCATTGATTGTGGACAAGACTTTGGTTTCCTGATATAACTTTTGCCCACTTGATTGTTTTTTTTCTTTCTTTGTGGTTATATTTTGATTTGTAAATAGTGTAATCCACTCATTTCCCAGCAATGGTGATAGTCAATAATGCTATGGTGATTCAGGGATATGAATCTTTTGTTATTTCCCCTAGTAGAATCTTGCACCAAGTTGACAGAAGCATAATGAATATGATGTGGCATAAACTTGCTTCTTCTTTTTTTGCTTTTTGTTTGACTATAGCCTCACATTTTGAGTATTTTACTGGTCCACTCATTTGGCTACTTAGTAATATTGAAGACTCTTAACATCAGGTTGCTACTAGAGGCAAAAAGACACACATGATGAAATATTTTAAATATGTTCTACTAGTGAGTTAGGAGTATTTTCGAATTATTAATATCACCCAATGCTAGTATAATTTAATTTGGAAGTTTGAGTGGCAATTTAGTTTATATTGGCTCATTAGTTCTCCATTTATTTCTGCTCAATCGAGTCCCTTTTTCTTTGATATCTGATCTATGTTTGGTGTAGTTTATGAGTCCTTTGTGGCATTTTATGCTTTGTGAACTGTGTTATGGGTCATGTAGGTACATCAATTTGCATCATTTGACATTTAGGTAAAATGAGTGATTCTAGATTCTAAGCATATGCTATTACATTTCTTTTGGTTTGTCAAACCCTTATAGAGTCAACCTCTGAGAATAGAATCCAATTGTGTGTTCAGCTTTCCTATCTACTAGAACCAAATTTTTTTGTCATAGCATATGCTGAAGGATATAATATAATTACCATCATCACAGTAAAAGATCTTAAAAGCTCTCTATTGCTAAATGTTAATAGTACAAGTGAACCTTGTGATGTTATTGCCATTGCAGAGAGATGATCCAGCACAGACCTTACACTCAAAAGGTTGATGTGTACAGCTTTGGGATCGTACTATGGGAGCTAATAACTGGGATGGTTCCATTTCAGAACATGACAGCTGTACAAGCAGCATTTGCAGTTGTGAACAGAGGAGTAAGACCAGCGATCCCAAGCGATTGCCTTCCCATTCTGAGCAACATAATGACTCGTTGTTGGGACGCAAACCCTGAAGTGCGTCCACCATTCACTGAGATTGTGATGATGCTCGAGCGAGCCGAGCTGGAAGTGGTGAACAACATTCGTAAAGCCAGGTTCAGGTGCTGTGTTCAACCCATGACCACTGACTGAGTTTGGGACACAAAACAGAGCAGAACAGAACATAGAAGGAACATAAAAAAAAAAAAAAAAAAAAAAAAAAAAAAAAGATAATATAATGTATATGTATGTTTTATGTGTTTATTTATCTTCCTTGAGTGTGTAAAGGGAGCCTTGCTTAATAATAATTGAACCCAATAGTATTTATTTTATCCTGTACAAATTGAGATACATCAAATTATTTAGTGACGAGAATATACTTCATGGTTGTAATGAAAAGAAAATCAGAAGTTTTAATAAAATATATTCACATTTGATCAAAGTAAAACACAGATTCAATTGGCATTTGGAATTTGTTAATTTGTTACAGTTTTCATTACCAATAGTGAAAAAAAAAACAAAAAAAAATCATTGTGAGATGTGCAAAATAACTAAGAGAACGGTTTGATTTGGTTAGATGATAGTTGTGAAAAATAATTATCGGAACAATTAGTTTTCTTTGTTGTCTATAACTCACAGTTATAAAGATTTGTGGTTCCTTGGATATCTTGTTTATAATGGCCACAACACCAAGTCTCCATATGGAAAAGTCATTGCGAACAAAAAAAAAATATCTTGCTTATTTTGTTATTGATTTTGTTGCAGTTTTTAGTTGACAAAATGATTTTACTTAGCCTAATTTGGTTGCTTTTATGAAGACTACCGAGATCGACTTTGGATGATCGAGTCAAATTTTTTGCTTTTCACTCTGCTCATAACCTTCTCATCATCTTGTAACTTCTCACTTTCTTGCAATTCATATAAAAAATTTTTCTTCCTATCCTTAAAGCCGACAAAAGAATGGATATAACCACTAAAAATTATACGACAAAAAGAGATCAAGAAAATACTAATGCAAAAGAAGCAAACATGGTGAAGTTTTTCACATTTATTGTTTGATTGTTTCCTATGAACAAACCGCTAGTTTTAAGGAAACATAATAATTTTCAACATGGACATTTGTACGGTGTGGCATAAATCCTAAACCCAAATCTTTTTAGAAACGTTTGAAGAAATATCTTATTTAAGTGTATTTAATTTAAAACTCCAATAAAGATTTAAAAATAAATATTATTTTTTAACTTTTTTTATCAAACATATTAATTTTATAGATAATGAAACCGACTATTGCATGGTCTAAAATGTGAGTAAAAAAATTATTTCTATCATTAAAACCAACAAAAGATTAAACATAACCATCAGAAAATAAACGACAAAAAAAGATTAGATATAACCGCTAAAACTTTTATTTCTTGTGCTACAGCCGACAAAAGATTAGACATGATCGGTACTAGATAAACGACAAAAAGAGATTAAAAATACTTAATGTAAAGGAAACCACATGTTGAAGTTTTTCACGTGTTGTTTCCAATGAATGAACTGATAGTTTTAAGGATAATAGCAAAAAGTAACCTCAGATTAATAATCCCTTTAGTAAATAACCTTGGTTGAATAATGTGTGTGTCAGATGGGGTGGAGAAATTACAAAGGAGACATTTGTCTTATTACACGTTATTTTTTCAAATACCATGTTATGGGTGAAGTTATTTCGCTTTATTTCTTCCCATTTTATCAGTTTTGTTTCTTTTTTTGAAAAGTTTTTCTGTTTTGTCCCAAATTTCATGTTATTTTGTATTGTCACGCTAAATTTTTTATTTATCCTATTATTATCGTGCTATTTAACATGATGCATGCTATTTTATTTTAATAACAAGATATCGGTCAAGTTATTTCAATTATTTTCTTCTTATTTTACCGGATTTGTCTTTCTTTTTTATAAAAGTTTGTTCCGTTTTATTTCAAATGTCATGTTATTTTGTATTGTCACACTAAATTTTTCTTTATCCCACTCATCTATCTATATATCGTGTTATTTTAACATGATGCGTGCTATTTATTTTAATCACACGTTCTATCTATTTTCCTTTACCAATTGCTCCAGGGTATTTTTGATTTTTTACACCTTGAAAAAATGTTAGTTACTTACAATTTATGACACATAGGCTTTGAATGGTAATAGTTTTTAGAGTGGTTTTTGGTTTTAGATTTTCCAAAAATCTATTTTATTATCATTCATGATTTTAGAAAAGTAGATTCTCTAAAAAATAAGGAATCTAGATTTTGATGGTTTTTCAACATTTGTGAAGAGAATCCAGAATCTCACTTATATGAGTTTTTAAGAGATTTTGTAAAACTAAAATCTATAGAAAATCAAAAACCAAAAAAATCAAAAACTATAAACTAAAAAACAAAAATAAAAAGCCAAAAACCACTAAAAAACTATTAAACATTCATGACCATAGTTAGTTTCTAACACAGAATCTAGATTTGGGATATTTTGTAAATTAACCCTAGTTTTAAAAAAACTGAACCATTTCAATCTGTACAGTACATCTGGAAAAATTTAAACCCTAATCTTTTTAAATACCTTTGAAGAAATAATTCGTCTCGTCATATTTAACTTAAGGTTCCAGTATTGAACAAGAATAAACAAACAGTCATTTTTACTTCTTTTTTTTTGTTTTTACTAAACATTCTGATTTTATGTACTTCTTCTGTTCTTTATTAATCTTATTTCTAGAAAAAAAAATTGTTTCAAAAGGATCAAATTTTTAAAATTTTTAAAATTTTTATACATGATTTATTAGTTATTAATGATGAATTGTAAAATTCAAGAGAAATAATTGAATATTATTGGTTTAGGATTATAAAAAATTGTTAATCATAAAAAAACTATGCATTTATAATCAACTTTTAGATGTTTTCTTAATATGTATTAAAATCCTAGAAACTTAATTAATAAGGAACAGATGGAGTATTATATTAAAAATAGGATTTTCCCTCTCAACCATTGGATTTATTTTTTTTACTCATATATAAAACTTTTATTGTTTAAGATCTTATATCATCCGTATAGCGTACATACTCTTTAGCATTCATAGGGGATGATTGAGATTACATACAAGAGAATAGACATCTGAGTATAATTATTAACATAAGATAGATATGTGTAACATAGTCAAGATTGAACATAGTACTTATATCATAGATCACACTTACTCGACATTTTGTAAATATTCGTAAATGCATCAAACGACTAATCTTCCATGGCCACGGTTTTATTGTTTCCACAGTTCACCACCTCAACGTCTCGGGAAAGTATTTGTTGATAAGAGACATGTAGTAGGGCTTGACCTTGTCGACATCAACGTGAAGTTTACTTTTGCTGTACAAGTCATACTTGTTGAAAACGTGAAGCCACTTGAGGTTCTCTTTATCTTCCTCGTTCATAAGATGAGTGTATTCTCCGGCGGTGTGCAATGGATAAAAGGAATGGTATCGTATGATAAACTGTCCCGCGGATGGCAAGGTACTTCCATTCTCCTTAGCCACCATGTACATATAGTCATCATGGCCCCATGACATGATGACATTGTTTAGTCCACATCCTTGAGTATAAATCCCATTTTTGGTGTTGTAGACCTTGTTTTGAAAATCAGGGTTTTCCAAGAAATACTTGTGGTGTACGTTAGATTCATGGAATGCACACCCAACTGGGAATGTGTCACCAAAAACAGCCCATTGTGGAAGACCACCGAATTGTGGAAGAGTAATAACCTTGCCAAGATCATGGATAAGGGCGGCCGTTAGATGAAGCCAATCTTCATTAGGGTAATCCTTGCGGATGGCTTCCGCGGATTGAAGCAAATGCTGAATTTGAGGCTCGTCTAGGTCAGGATCACTCTCGTCCACAACCTCGTTAAGGAGCTCACAACATTCCCAAATACTCATCACCTTTTTGTCTAATTTTCCATATTCAGCCCTCATCTTTTTCACCTGCAAAATACAACAATCATTATTCTAAAATTTATAATATCAAGCACATATATATATATATATATATATAAATATATTCTACGTGGATCACATAAGTAAATATTATAAACCCTAATAAATTAGTAGTTTTAAGAGTCTTACAAAGTCGACAGTTTGGTTAATGTGTTGTAATCTGTAAAACTCTTCGACACTCTTCTGCCTCTCACTCTCAGCATCATAGTCCCTGAATTGACGCCCGAATGCATTCATCTCAGGTGCCAAAAACGCTTCGTTGTCTTCGATGGTCCTCTTCGTTGTTTTCTCATTCATTACTATGTCAAGGCTTTGTCTTATATAGATACAAAAATATGTAAATTGCCCAACTATACCAAGATAATTTACTAATTACATAATGAGACCATATCTTTTTCATTTCTGTCCGTCTTATTTCCGCTCAATACAGAAACGTCCTCAAACATCCATTGGATTTAACCATGATGGTATACTTATAATCTAAAACTGTATAGTACATAAGAAAATACTCGACAGTACTCTACAATCTAAAACAAATAGTCTTTTCATTTATGTTTTTACAATTTGCTAATTTATTTTCAATTTCCTCAACAAAAGTATGACAAATGTTTTTTTAAGAAACTAACAAGTGGATGTCATTGAGGAAAAAAAAATGACATATAAATGGGAAAAAAGTAGCTGTTTAAGCAAATTAATAATTGTGCAAAGGATGAGAAGCGTGAATAAAAGAAAAATGAGTTAGTGTTACCGTAACCATAGCTTTAAAGCGGGAACACGTGTCTTCGATTAAACCGCGTGTTTTATCCTCTCCTAAGTGAGAAAGTATTCTGGAAAAATATTTGCCAGTAACAAGACAAATACGAAAACCCTAATTATTTGTAGTTAGCTACTGAAAAAAATTATGTATTTTAATGAGAATTAAACCACTGTTCTTAATGACACCCAAATAATCTTCCTTCTTATGCTCATAACCAAATTTCGATAGTGAATTGCATGGCCCAAAATTTGAGTGCAAGATATATTCCGTCTAAAATTTTTTTCTTCGTATCGCTAAACCCAACAAAAAAAATTGAACATAATCGCTAGAAAAAAATGACAAAAAATAAAAAAATACTTAATGCAAAAAAAATCACATGGTAAATCTTTTTAGAAATATTATTTCCCACGAACCAATCACTAGTTTTAAGAAAACAGAACAATCTTCAACGTATACATATGTACGGTAAATCTGAAATAAATCATAAACCATAATTTCTTTAAATACGTCTAAAAACTAACTCATCTAAACGTATTTAATTTAAGGTTCCAATATAGAGAAACAAATAACTAGTCTTTATATATATATATATATATATATATATATATATCAAAGATATTGATCTTATAGAAAATAAAACCCACAATCCATGACCAAAAATATGAGTTTCTATCTAAATTTTTTTCTTCCTATTGTTAAAGCCGACCGAATATTTGGACACAACCCGTAGAAAATAAACAATAAAAAGGATAAATAAAGATTTAATGCAAAGAAAATCGCATGGTGAAAGTTTTCACATGTGCTGTTTTCTATTAACAAACCGCTAGGTTTAAGGAATTAGAACATCATGTAAGTATTTTTTGAATTTTTTGTCGTTTATTTCCTAACTATCAGATACAATCATTTGTCATTTATTTCTTAACGGTTATGTTCAATCTTTTGTCGGTTTTAACATAGAAAAAAGGTTTTAGATGGATTATATCTTTCACTTACATTTTAATGAATGGTTAGAAAATAAACGACAAAAATCTAGAAATACTTACATGTTGTCGTTTGCATTAAGTGTTGTTTTCGATGAACAAACCGCTAGTTTTAAAGAAACAATATTATTTTCTACGAATACGTCTGTACGATAGATATAAATTTAAACCATAATTTAATGTCCTTAAAAATAACTCATCTCCGCATATTTAACTTAAGATTCCAATATAGGAGAAAAACTAGTCTTCTTTACTTTTTTTTATTTACTAAATTCTATAGATTATACCTAGGAACACCATGATGAGATACCATAATCTAAAACTGTGTATAAGAAAATCGTCTACAATATACCATCTAAAAAATAGTCCTTTAATTTAAGTTTAATAATTTGCTAATTTCTTTAATAAAAGTATGAGAATATTTGTTATAAGAAAAAAACAAATGGATGTTTTCGAGGAAGAAAAAGATCATAAAAATGGGAAAAAAGTAGCTGTTTTTCTCTTCTTCTAACAAATTGCTATTATGTTACGGAAAAAAAGTAGCTGTTTAGGCAAAGGATGAGAAGCGTGAATAAAAAGAAAAAAGAGTACTGTTACTGACTACTGTAACCGTAGCTTACCATTTGTTAAAACACTCTTCCATTTGGCATTTGGAATTTGTTACAGTTTTCATTACCATTTTGTGAAAACACAAAAAATTTCGTATTCTGTTATTGCTTTTGTTTCACTTCTTAGTTGCTCAAATGATTTAACTTTGATTGTTTACGAAAACTACTGTGATCGAATTTGGATGATCTCTAGTAGTCTAATTACATATAATGGGCATTTTTTTGTTAGTCTTTTATTTTTAGGGAAAATTTCATACATACATAAATTATTTATCAATTTTCACTAAAATACATTAATTTTTAGATACTCAAAAGAGTACATGAAGTATTTTTTTTCTTCTATTATAATACATAAACTATTAAAATTTATCTATTTAACACCTACGAATTGGCGGAAAGTAACATCCATTAAATTTTTTTAATAAAAATAAAATGTATCCCAAATTTTTTTTTAAAATCCGCAAAACCTAAATTTTTTTTAATTGTTGAAAATCTAAAATAATTCTTAAGAAAAAAAAGAAAACTAAACATGTAAAATTTATATGCATAAATAAATATCCAATAACAGATAAAATTTCTAATACTCATTTAAAACTCTAAAAGTTAAAATATAAAGTTTTGATTCATAAAATTTCAGTAAGAAAGCCACTACTGCATGACCCAAAATGTGAGTGAAAGATACAAACTATCTAAAAAACGACATAACTACTAAGAAATAAACGACAAAAAAATGATAAAAAATACTTAATAAAAAAACCATATGGTGAAGGTTTTCACGTGTGTTGTTTCTTATGAACAAAACGTTAGTTTTAAGAAAATGAAATAATCTTCAACGTATAAAACCTAAACCATAAACTCTTTAGAAATAACTCATCTAAGCGTATTCAATTAATTTAAGATTCCAATATAGAGAAAAAAAAAACAAATAGCATTTTCGTATTATTTATTTTATTAACGATATCTTATAGATGATGAAACCCAATACTGTATGACCCAAAATGTGTTAGAAATAATCCATCTAAAACTTTTTTTCTATGCTAAAACCGAAAAAAGAATGGAGATAACCGTTAGGAAATAAACGACAAAAAGATCAACATGGTGAACTTTTCCACATGTCGTTTCCTATAAACAAATCACTAGTTTTAAGAAAACAAAATCATCTCCAACGTGTACCGACCAAAGATTGGACATAACCGTTAGAAAATAAACGATTAAAAAGATAAACGTGGTGAAATTTTTCACGTGTCGTTTCCTATGATCGAATCACTAGTTTTAGGAAACAAAATCTTCTCGAATGTGTATCAACAAAAGATTGGATATAACCGTTAGGAAATAAACGGAAAAAAAGATCAACATTGTGAACTTTTTCATGTGTCGTTTCCAATGAATGAATCGCTAGTTTTGAGAAAATAAAATCATCTCCAACGTATACCGACAAAAGATTGGATATAACCTTTAATAAATAAACGAGAACAAAAAATGTGAACTTTTTCACGTGTGGATTCCTATAAACGAATCACTAGTTTTAAGGAGACAAAACCACCTACACCATGTACTAACAAAAAAAATTGGATATAACTGTTAGGAAATAAACAACAACAAAAAAATCAAAATGGTAAACTTTTTCAAATGTTGTTTTCTATGAACGAATTACTAGCTTTAAGGAAACAAAATCATTTTCATCGTGTAAAGAAACAAAAGATTGCATATATTCGTTAAGAAATAAACGACAAAAAAATGTGAACTTTTTCACGTGTCGTTTTGTATGAACAAATCGCTAGTCTTAAGGAAACAAAATTATCTCCAACGTGTACCAACAAAAGATTAGATATAACCGTTAGAAAACAAATGATAAAATAAATGTAAACTTTTTCTCGTGTCGTTTCCTATGATCGAATCACTAGTTTTAAGGAAACAAAATAATATCCAACGTGTACATATGTACCATAGATCTGAAATAAATCTAAACCCTAAATTTTTTAATGGTCGAAGAGATAAATCTTCTCAGCATATTTAATTTAAGGTTTGAATATAGAAAAAGGAAATAATCTTCTTTAATTTCTTTTTTTCTCTAACTAAACATTCTGATTTTAAAGATTACACTTAGTAACCAAAAACAAATTCAACCATGATGGGATACCATGATCTAAAACTGTATAGTAACATAAGAAAATCGTCTACAATATACCAATCTAAAACAAATAGTCTTTTAATTTAGGTTTTATAATTTGCTAATTTGTTTAAAGTTTCTTTTTTATAAGAAACAAACAAATGGTTGTTTTCGAGGAAGAAAAAGATCATTTACATGGGAAAAAAGTAGCAAATGGCTTATTCTACTATTACGGAAAAAAGTAGCTGTTTAAGCAAATTGTGCAAAGGATGAGAAGCGTGAATTAAATAAAAAAAGAGTACTGTTTACAGTAACCGTAGCTTTAAAGCGGCAACGCGCCGCCTCATACGCCGAGCTCGTGAGAACGAACAGAGATTGAACACGTGTCTTTCTCTAAAGCGCGTGTTGTAAACTCTCCAAAACTGAGAGTATGCTGAGAAGAAGAATTTGACAATAAATAGACGGATCAAACTTAAATAAACAAAATAAGTAAGAAAAAAAAAACCAAAGCTTAGAAAGTAAATGGGAAACGAAGACTGAGACTCTTCTTCTCCTTCTTCTTTTGCTTCTTCTTCCTGCTTCATCGTCCTTTCTTAGGTTTCTGATTTCAATCTTTGGATTTGATTTTAGATTTAGAGGTTAAACTTTTGGGTGGCTTTGCGAAATTGATGAGCTAGGGTTTGTTTGTTTGTTTATCACTATCTTCTTCAGTTTCTTCTTTTTGATCCTTTTTACTTATCGTGTGAGGAGGAATCGTTTTTAATGTGTTCCTTTCTGTATTGACTGTTTTATTGAGCTTAGAAGCTTTAGGTAAACCCTAATTTGTTCTTCCACTGTACTTGATTCATCGGATCTGTGGTTTTTTTTATTTCTGGGTTTTGGTTCAGAGTCATGATCTGTAGCTTTAATTCTAGTAGGAGTTCAAAGTTTTCAACTTTGGTTTTTCAGTAATGGCTTTGGTTTCTGCTAATTTCTTGAAGAAATAAAATTTTGAATCTAATATGGTAAAGAGTTATTAACCCAGTGTTCGTTTTGACTAGCTCGTCTGTCTCAATTTAGGGCTTGCATGGTTTAGATTATCAAGTCTTTGAGAACTAAAGCTGTTGTTTTGTTTTTAAGGTTCTTAGCTTTCAGTTCTAAGTAGACAAAAGGTTATTGTATCTCTTTGCTTTAGGTGAGTGATTAGCTTGTGTTTGTGTTATCTTTAGTTTAACGATTTTATTGTGTGCCTTTGCAGTTTTGCTGTAGAATTGTAAGATATAAAGCCAAGATTTGGAAAGATGCTCGAGGGAGGAAAGTTCAACATGCTTGCTGTTGGGAATCATCACAACAATGAAAACAACTACTATGCTCAAACTTTTACGTCTGAGTTTTATCAAAAGCTTAATGAAGGTTCCAACATGTCTATGGACAGTATGCAGACGAGTAACGCTGGAGGATCTGTCTCAATGTCTGTGGATAACAGTAGTGTTGGTTCCAGTGATGCTCTTATTGACCACCCTGGTTTGAAGCCCATGCGCCATGCCTACTCACTCTCGGTTGGCCAAAGCGTGTTTCGCCCGGGAAGAGTTACCCATGCGTTGAATGATGATGCCTTAGCTCATGCTCTGATGGATAGCAGATATCCAACCGAAGGGCTGACGAACTATGAGGAGTGGACGATTGATCTGAGGAACCTCTACATGGGTCCTGCCTTTGCTCAAGGTGCTTTTGGTAAGTTATACAAAGGGATTTACATGGGGGAAGATGTTGCGATCAAGATACTTGAGAGGCCAGAGAACAGTCCAGAAAAGGCACAGTTCATGGAACAACAGTTTCAGGCAGAGGTGTCTATGCTTGCAAATTTGAAGCACCCAAACATTGTGAGGTTCATTGGTGCATGTCGCAAGCCAATGGTGTGGTGTATAGTGACTGAATATGCTAAGGGAGGTTCTGTGAGGCAGTTTTTGACTAGGAGACAGAACCGAGCTGTGCCTTTGAAGTTAGCTGTTAAGCAGGCTTTGGATGTTGCTAGGGGTATGGCTTATGTCCATGGACGTAACTTCATACACAGAGATCTCAAGTCAGACAACCTTCTCATCTCAGCGGATAAGTCAATCAAGATTGCTGATTTCGGTGTTGCAAGAATCGAAATTCAAACTGAAGGAATGACACCAGAAACCGGAACTTACAGATGGATGGCTCCGTAAGTTCCTAAAAGGATTCTTGATCTTTTAACCTTTTTTTTTACCATTATTGTCTTTTGCAAGTTACTTTACTATAGATTAATTATGTTTCTATTGATGCAGAGAGATGATTCAGCATAGAGCCTACAATCACAAGGTTGATGTATACAGTTTCGGGATCGTTCTGTGGGAGTTAATCACAGGACAGTTACCATTCCAGAACATGACAGCTGTGCAGGCAGCGTTTGCGGTTGTAAACCGAGGAGTGCGTCCAACAATCCCAAGCGATTGTCTCCCGGTGCTGAGTGATATCATGACTCGATGTTGGGATGGTAATCCAGAAGTCCGTCCATGTTTTGTGGAGGTTGTGAAGTTGCTTGAAGCTGCAGAAATAGAGATAATGACAACAGCTAGAAAAGCCCGTTTCAGATGTTGCATGAGCCAGCCGATGACGATCGACTAAGTAAAACCCCCCCAAGAAAAATAACAAAGAGAAAGAAGAAGATATAAAGTAAGAAAACAAAAAAAAAAAGCCTTAGAGATATAAGTTTGTGTGTCATTATGTGTCAGTGTGTGCTTGTGTATCTATTAAAATCTATGTACTTTATTTTCTCAAGATAGGAGAAGTAAGTAACCACCACCACCACCATTTTATTAGAGTCACTGATGTTGTAGTTTTATTTCTATTTTTGTGTTAATTAAGAAGAAATTAAATGTGGGAACTCTATGTGTCCCTTACAAGTGTTTGCTTATTAGCAATTCTTCACTTCTTTACATTGTTAGCTCTTCTCTCTGTTTTGTATTTTGACATTTACCAAAATTAATGAGAGAATACCGGAAATAGACACTTTTGTCACATGAAACATAAATGGAAAGGATTAAATGGGCTAAATCGATTGTAACATCAGTAATAACACTTTGACTCGTGTCCTATAGTATGACTCCATTTAAGCTGTACAAAGACGTCGTTAGGGATATGTTTTTAGGTGTATTACGAAACAGTTCGTTTTGGTTTAACTTCCAGTAACTCTATCTGTGGTGCTGACATTACTCCTGAAGCTTCACGTGCCTCCAAACCTAGAACGTTAGAAAAAAAATAAGTTGGTTGGGTAGGAAACAAGTAGTATGGTTAGAGACAGAGAAGAATTGAAGTGGACCTTGATTGGTCTTGAATAGAACATTGTACCGCTCAGAGCTATTGCTTTGTTAACTGATTCCTTTGTAGCAAAAGTCACAAAAGCAACACTGGAGAAGGGATGGAATTGATTGATTTTAGTAAGGATGAGTCTATGTAATTCTCTTGCAACAAACAAGAGGTTAAGATGAAGAGAGGATTTTACCCCTTTGGATGACGAGTTACTGGATCAGTTACAACTGTAACGTTAGTGAGAGCTCCACACTTGCTGAACAACATTGATATAGCTTCTTTCTTTGCTGCATAGTGTACCTGATAAGTTTCAGATACTTTTAGTGTTTTTAGTGAAAGATATTAAATTAGACTTTATATGCATTTGAGAGAATTGGGTAGTTTCTCAATCTAAGAATCATGTGTATAAAAGGGTAGGGACTAGGGCAAAGATTCTAACACATAGGATTAAGGAACTAGTTAATGTACAAAGAAAAAATGAGAGGAAACCATGTAGGATTACGTTTGTAACATATACGGTTCTTGATTCTGAGAGATCTTGTTGATACTGCAATTCGCCTGCGCAGAAGAATTTATCAGGTGCAACGAGACAGCACGACAGTCAGGGAAGTGATTAAGCGGAAATGACTTAAGCCAAAACGCAGAGTTTCCATACCAGATTGTGGTGAGGGTTTGAGTTCTTCAACTTTCTGCTTCTTCATCTGCTTTGATTGTTTAATTCGGAGTTCTAGTTGTTGCAGCTTTTCTTTCACGTTCTGTATTTCCTGATGAAAGAAAGGACATCATCATTTGAGATATGAGGAATCTAGATTCACATGAATGACAACAATAAAGAATAACTATCAGATAACGTACTGAAAATATATCTGGCTTTGTGAACTGAGAGGAGAGCAGACTTGGCTTTTCAACATCCTGTTTAGCTTGCTTATACTGGAGACCAATGCTAAACTCTCCTGAATTGGGGTCGATCATGCCATAACGCCTCTTTCTGGTGAGGTTATATGCGGTATGAGGTTCAGCGGATGTAATAGTTCCACTCTTGGGTTGCCTAGCTTTATGGGATTGGAAAACTCTGTGTCTGTAACCAACTGTAGGAACTTCTCTATGAAATGTCTTGCTATGTTGTTCACTATACGCTGCTGGAAATGCTGGTCCATGCTGCTGAAACACTTTGATTTCATAAGGCATACGAAACTTAGGTAATGGAGGGTATTCTATGTCAAGAACAATAGAGTCTGGTCGCTCCAAACGATCCCAAACACTAAGACGAGGCCTCATTTCTTGGTGCGAAGCTGCATCATGGGATCTTGCAGACACAGCTCCTCCTGAGATGTTTTTATTAATTCAAAAATGTCATATGTCATATTGTCAGAAGATCATAACTTGTCAAGAAGGATGATAGTACCTGAAGAGACAGATTGAGAACCCATATCTCTTTCTGGCCAGTATAAGCGTTTCAGTAAGGTTCCTCTCCTTTCATCCATAGAAAGCTTCGAATATGTGCAAGGGTCAAGTTAGAGATGGGAAATTGCATAAAAAATTGAAAAACAACCTCAGAACAAAAGATTAACCTTCCAACCTTTTCATATTTATCAGGATTCCTACCACATGGTTGCTTAATGGCTGAAACGATGGCAGAGCGCAGTATTTTTGTAGAGTAACCAGACGAGTTCCAATCTTCTTTCTCTTTTGGTTGTGCCCTTCTACAAGGGCTAACAATGAGCTCTTGTCGTAACATTTTCATGTTTTCAAATTTTGGTGATACAGGAGCCTCAACGTCCTCTATGGGAGCAGTAACTGATATCAACTTTTCCTGCAAAGCCATTCACATTAAGACCGTGACCAAGAAACTGGTGCAGCAAAGAAATAGATGTTGTAGTCTTACGTTCATCGAATTAGTAGCATCGGTAGCTTCGTGATCATAATCATCATGCCTTCTGCAGCTTACATCTTGTTTGATATCATGAGGACCAGAGTCAACAGCAGTCAAAGGTTCCGAAGCAGAATTTTCTTGTTTACCTTGAGAGAAGTACTTGATAAGAAGCTCCCATAGGCTGACAAGAAAACACACATATTGAAATCATATGATACTCACTGTATACCTTTTCAGCAACCTAATGTATGAAGCTAACAAAAAGGAGATGGATGCAAATAGCAAACCAGGCAACAAATTCCCAAGATTGCACCCCAAGAAATGCCTCCAAATTTTCTATTGCCTGCCTCTGAGTCTTTCCATTACAAACAAGCATCGTAATGTACTCCTGAAACAAACTGATTCATCAGTAAACACGAAAACAACACAAAATCAAACATCAATCTGAAATATCTGCTTCAATGGATCAGATGTACAGTAATGCAACAAGATGAAACCAGTCAAAAGCAAGTGATTACACATACATAAGTCTATAGAGATCCTGTAACTCATCCTGGATATATTTTACCAAATCCTTCCGCAACATAACCTTATACAAGAGCATAATTTCGTAACAAGGTTACAAATCAGCTGCTATACTATAATCGATTACAGTTTCCATCGAACAATAAAAAACCTATGCACCAGTACCAAATCCGTTGGGTGAAATTCACATAAATGAGAGAGACGACGAAGAAAACTGAAAATTACTTCTCCGAGCGAAGAACAGGGCGTACAAGAGCACAAGTAGAACAAGGAATTCGAAAACAAAAACCTAGAAATCGTCTCTAGAAGAAGAGGAAGATGAACTAACAGGAAGGACTCCGTCGGAGTAATCGTCGAAGAAGCGAGGAAGTATATCGGAGATAATGGTTTTGAGTCGAGAAGCGGACTCCGATTCTCTCGACATCGGGAATGTGAGTGAGTCCACTGCTTTAGCCATCTTCGTCGTATCACTGACCTCAAACCTCTCGCCGTCCGCGATTCTCGGTTTATCGCTCGTCGCCGGTGAATTGGTGGCTTGGTGCGGCGGATTCGTCGGGATTAAGCGAGTGTAGCTTCTCAGAAAATGAAAAATTGAAAAGAGTGAACATACACAGTACTAGTACTAGTCTGTTACAAAAATGCCCATCTTCTGCGCTGGTCAATTTCCCTCCCTCGCACATTAATTGTTTTTTTAGTAGGGTTTTAATTAGGTTTTAACCAAACATTTTGACTAACAAAAATATGCTTTTTTATAACAAAATATGCTTTTTTTTAATAACAAAATACTACTATGTTTTAGTAATCAATTTTTATATTTTGTGAGTTTTTCATTTTTGTCAAAATTTCTAAGAGACCAGAGAAATTTTATAGATTTATTTTCTAGACATGGATGAACTTGGTAGATTGCCAACTACTTACTCAAAATTGAGGGGGCAAAAAACAAAAGAGAAAACTGAAAAAAGGGACTGAAAACGTTTTTAATTAGTTGAAAAAATATTACATCAACGATATTTATATAGTCCAATTCATACACTTATGTTATAAAAATCATATACTATAGTCATGCTTCACATTTATAATAACTTTTACAAAAAAATTAAAAAATTATCACTAAATTTAAAATACAAATTTTTTTTGTCCCATGTTAAATACTAGTCATCGTTTAAAACAATATGCATGATATTTAAAGAAAACTAGTATAACTATTTTGTCATCATTTAATTTTGTAAATCAATGATCATATCTTTGTCATATAGTGCTATAACTCCCTTTGTTTTTTTTTAATACTTGATTACATAAAGTATTTAGTTGGCCTAAAAAGAAAACAGATAATTAACAAGGGAAAAATCTCAATTTAAAGGGCAACAAAATCCTAAAGAACCCAAAGATTCCCACATTCATGAACACTGGGAACTCTAAAGCTCATCCATATTCTCTGTTATATCAAACCATATCCTCAAATTCTTACCTTTGATAGAAAATCTGATTATTTGATTAATAATTTTGATGGCTTTTTTGTTGTAACATGTTATCAAGTGTTTGTGTGTGACTTATATTACATTTTATCTTCTTGGATCTTTTTGTATGTTAACAGCGAATGGAACACCGATAAATGAAAAAGGAATAATCACCAAGTGTCGTTAGCTCGATTGGTAAAGATTCTAAGCGAAGCTTAGAGCTCGCCGGTTCGAGTAATGTTTGGGATGAAACTAATATTATATGTTGTGGTTTTGGGCATGGGGATATACGGGTTTCGGCTGAGAATCTCCTGGTATTAAAAAAAAAAAGAAGTAGTCATATGCAATTATCCATCCGATCAAGTGTTGTTTTGCGTTACCTATCAGTCGCATTTCTCTTTTTATGTACTGCAGCAGGATACAACTCATTGTTCATCTCTTACAAAGGAAAGTCTATTCCCAAATCTGTCTTCTTCAAACGCACAAGTTTCTCTATTTTCTTCAACATTGCCTTTAAGCACAATGATCTATCTTGTTTAGCTTCAGTTAGATATTATATAAGAATCAAAATCCGATCTTGATTTGTCCAAGAATATAAATCAGGATAACATCTGGACTTGCATTGTCGTTGCTTCTATGGCCAACCATCACTGAGCAACTCCATTTGACTCGTAACGTTCATCGTAATCTTGAGACCGATTGTCCCACGGCTAAGACCGGTTTGCTCGGTGGTGGGGCTTTTCTGTCACTGGACTCGTGCCTTTTCTGGTTGGTTGCTCTCATGCTTGCTGACGATGTTCGTGAAGGTTATTTGGAAGAAGTTGAAAGCAGACACATTGATGGTAGTTCGTAGGAGTTCGATCTCAAGATTTGACACAA